>CM059193.1:12150722-12259666 GCA_030323885.1 Branchipolynoe longqiensis | reverse complement strand
TTTAACACCACACCGTGTGTGAGTGAGTGCATATATGTGGCTGTTTTCTTCTCCACGGCGCGCTGTAACATGTAAAGGCTACACTGGACCAGCCCACTGGGAAACCCCAGTATATGTAGGACCTACTTTAATGCTATAAATAGCTCGCAACCACACGTCACACTCTCCACGCACATGTTGAGTCGTGAACTAAGCGCCTGGAATATTCGCTTGGAGGGGAGCGGTGGGGGGAGTCATGGTGCAATCAAAGATTCTACGTAGAGAGTAGGCATTTCCAAATCCGCAAAAGGGTTGGTTGTTGTTGTTTTACTTCCTGGGAACATCTAAGGTCATAGCAGGACGGGTACCGACTTGTGACAGTGCGCACTCATGATGACTTTATAGTGCTGCCCCAGTGGGAGACCAGGCAATCAGCACTGTGACCTGATGTCCCACTCAGTCACATTGTCCTGACGCTGAGCCAACCAGTCCTTGTCCTATCCTAACAATGTCGAGTGCCTGGTTAAAGCTGCATAGTCCGATGAAGCATCACATTTTCAAAATCAAAACAATCATCTGGATTTGATTCTACATATCTAACTTAGATACTGGTCTACTTATTAAACATGTATCGTCACACAGAAAGGAATACCGAGGCAATTTAATAGAACCTGTTACTGCAAAAGTCTATGGTGTCAGAGTTTTGGCGTGCTTGCCAAAATTCATTTAGCATGTTTGCACTTCAAATATCTCAAAAGTTACCGATTTAAAATAAAAGTTACTTCAAACTAAAACAAGGTACATTATAACGATCAATCTAATATATTTATCTCAGAAAATGACAAGAGACTCAAAACCATCGGGACTATGCAACTTTAAGAAGGGGCAAGTATCAATTTTCAAGTCACTGGTTTAACTCCACCAGGTTCCAAAACGGTACATATATTACTTGGTCTTATTGATTCTTGGTCTAGGGGGGGGGGGGGGGAGTCAAATTTGTCAACAAAAACATAATTATATATAACCAATGTCGGATGAACCGTAACCATTTCCTAGGCATGTTATTGACCATCATATATATATTTTCTAAACCACATAAATTAAATAAATCAATCTGACTCTGCCTATACCAGTATTTCTAATTCTCGATTTGTCTAGATATGAATGCAGATGGTGTAATTATAACATGCTGATCATTAATCTGTTTATTTGTATGTACATGCAATCGTAGATACCAGATTCATATCTTATTCCATAAACGTTTTTAATTTGGTATTCTAACTGTAGCTCAATTGTACTTAAAAAACAATGGATTCCATAACTACACTCACTGCTTGAAAGTGAACTTAAAGTTGCATAGTCCGATGGTTTTGAATTTCTGTATTTTTTCTGAGATAAATATATTAGATCGATCACTAGTATCTACTTTACATTAGTTCAAAGTTACTTTTATTTTAAATGGTGAAATTTTGAGATATTTTGAGTGCAAACATGGAAAATTAGTTTTGGCAAGCTGGCCCAAACGCTGACACCATAAGACTTCTGCAGTAACAGGTTCTGTTAAATTGACTCAGTATTGCCTTCTACGCAGAAACAAATGCTTAATAAGTGCGTCAGTATCTAAGTTAGATATGTAAAATCAAATCTAGATAATTGGTTTGGTTTAAAAAATTTGATATTTCATCGCACTAAGCAGCTTTAAATTGAACACACGTGCCTCGCGAGGGTTTGTTTCGCTTCTCCACATCCCACAATGCACCGCGCCGGTGTGGATAACGAACGCGCTTATTAGGCCAACAAAGAAAATGGTGATCGTCCCCGCCTGTGCCTGAAAAATTGCCCGCCCTTGATTTTTTGTTGTTAACTGTTAAATGGAGATGGCGCATGGAGTGAGAAATGGAAAGGGCGGTGAAGAGGCGGAATGGACAGAGCAGAGGGGGGAAAGGGATGGAGAGGGATTTGAGGGGTGATAGGGAGGGGACTGGGAAGGTGAGTGAGCAGGGTCGAGAATGCAGGGGGGGGGGGTAAAATTAAAACCGCCCACCCACCCCAAGATTTTTAATTTCGAAAAGATGATCACCAACTTTTTTTTTTTTTTATTTGGCCTAGGAATTTTTAGATAGAACTTGTAAATGCTGGTCAGACAACTACAGTAACAACTTGCGAATCTCGGAAACTAAGAAATAATTCAGTCATTACCTGTCGAACAAGTGTATTTTGCCGGCAAACTATCATGAACCACACTGCCGATCTTAAAGTTGGATAGTCCGATGGTTTTGAGTTTCTGTAATTTTTCTGAGATAAATATAATAAATTTAATGTTATAATCTATCTTACTTTAGGCTGAAGTGAGGTTTATTCTAAATGGTTAATTGGTTAGATATTTGAAGTGCAAACATATCAAATTAATTTTGACAAGCATGCCAAAAGTCTGACACCATAGGCTTCTGCAGAACCAGGTTCTATTACTTCATTAAAGTGACTTCATATTCCAATTTATGTGGAAACAAATGCTTAATAAATGCACCAGTATCTACGTTAGAGATGTACAATCAAATCTAGATAATATTTTTGGTTTTGTAAATGTTATGGTTAATTTGGACTTTGGCTTTAAACGACAAGCAGTGAAAGGAATGTGTGGGCATCAGGCTAGTTCGCTATTTGTACTATTACAGACCCGTCCTGATATGACCTTAGATGTTGCCAGGATGGAAAATTCAAACAACCAGCCAACGATTAAGTGCCTGTCACACCTTACCGGATTGATCAACGGACATAAACCGGACAAAGAATTGTCTAGTCCGGTGGTGTTCGGTATCAAAATGTGTCGAAATGTTGCACTATCGGGTCAATGGACGCTGGGCAAACATACATGAAACGGACATGAAAAGATAGCCACCAGACGATAACCGGACGACAACCGAATGTCAAACAGACGGACTGGACACTTACCGGACACATACCGGACTGTCATGGACTGTCACGGACGCGCCGGAAACATATACTGACAGAATTCCCGCAACACCGTCAACAGACTGCAGGAAGTAAACCGGAGAAGTAACAGATGGGTAACAGACATGAACCGGACAAAACGGACTAAACGGACTTAAAATGGACACCAACCATACACACCGGACACAACCGGACAGATAACAGACACGCCGGATGCGTACCAAATATAAAATGGACAATGACGTATTTCACCGGAGAGTGTCCGTTTTTTATCCATTTCCCCAGTCCGGTAAGGTGTGACTGAGCCTTTACAGACAGACAGGCCATTCCTAGCACCAAACGACCTTGACCTTCTCACTGGCAATGGATCGTGTTGCGCCTACATGCATTCACGCTGTGTGCATGCATAGATGCATGTCTGAACAGGCATGGAAATGTCACAGAATGTAGAGCTAAACACGTCTTAACACACAATAGAACCAGGCGGTTCTTAGATGGTAATTCAACTGCTAAAAGTAAGTTCTTTTGCCCTGTTATAGAGGTTTTGATTGATTGGTTGGCGGCTTCTTTACGCCGTGTCGGCAACATAGGCCATAGATAAAAGATACACCCCGTACTTAGGCCTACAGTAGGGGTGAATGACAACATAGTCTAAATACGGGCAAAACTAGCCCTTGGTTCCAGTATCAAATGGCTACTTATATCGCTACAGAGTTGGTGAAATGGGAGAGAATGCAAAAACACAAGATGGAGATCATACAATGCCGTCGATTTCACTTCTAAAGTCTATTAAGCTACATGTTTAATTTTTTTTTTTTTCAAATCAAAGTAGCAGGTAAATATTAAGAGACGTGTGAAGAATATATTTTGCTTCTTAAATTAAGAATGTATCTGCTCATTTCATTTTCCCAGCATGTAGATATTGTTTGTCAGGTTTTTTATAGGGTTGGTATTCACAACTTCTCAGGCTACTGCAGTATGGGGTGAATCTTGTATATACATAGGCCATATTCACGGCAGGTGTTGGAGAGTGAGGGTCATGTTTTGGTGGTTAACACAAAAATATAGTTTCATTGAACCTCAGAACCCTTGGTAAATATGCAACAGCTATTCTGAGCTTGGCCACACATATGTAGTAATCAACACAGGGATGGAGCCAGAAAAATAATGTAAGTCCCACAATTGCTCGCAACTGCTTATGGTGCTGTCACATTACGACGCTTCTCGCCAATGCGCGTCGACGTATGTGATATTTTGGTGCAACGTTGGGATACGTCAGGAAGTGTTACGCGCGTGTTAGGCATGCGTTGGTATTCGTTGATGGACGGCGACGGTCGACGAGGGTCGGCGGCGCGCATTAGGGGATCGGCAAAGTTTTGTGCTTGCACAAAACTTTCGACGTGCGACGACGCGCGGGTGCCAACATTATGGGGACGTTGGAGGTGCTGGAATAACGTTATGCAAATGTTATGCACACGCCGCGCGCACATCAGGGTCATTCTCACACATTGTGCCAAACTGTTGCTTTGTTTGTTTGTTGTTGTTTTATGTCCTACCAACATCTAAGGTCATATCAGGACGGCACGCCAAACATTTCTTTTTTTTTTCTCACAACGTCGGCCGCATGCTAACAATACATTGCGCTGACGCCGAAAAGTTTGACGTGTCCCGACGATTATAAGTGATTTTGCTCATTGGTGGCACGCCGGAGAGAAGCGTCATAATGTGACAGCACCATTACAAGAAATTCACAAATTGCATGCACAAGCTAAAATGTTGGTCACAAGGAGGTTTTTAGTGCAGTAGCTGCAACCTCCTTGCGATCATTTTGGTCCCAAGGAAGTCGGCGACCACTAACCATTGTGTGACCACTTGCGACCTCTTTGTGACAACCCGTTTTTTTGTGGTTGCAAATTGGTTGGAAACTGGTTGCAAAGTGGTCACAAGCAGTCGTGTGACTGGGGCTTTAATATAATATATATATATATGTCTATTTGGCATAGTGCCAAAATAAAGCCAGCCTATTGTGTTTGCCTTAATGATGAGAAAATTAAAGAAACAACGTAGGCTACCTAATGCAAACATGCTTGCCCCTCACTATTAGTATTAAGTCAAACAACGTTAACCCTTGGAAGCTGGAACGGAGTGCATTATGGGAGGAACCGGAAGTCCATGAGCTGCTTTGAACCTGAGTTTTCCCTAGCTTTATGATATAATTAACGTAAAGCTTGTTTTATTTAACGACGCCTCTAGCACACAGCAATTTTTATCATCAGCTATTAAGCTAAGATTCCTTACATGCGGTATGCAGCATGTGAATGCGAATGCGAATGTGAATGCGAATAAAAATCGAAAAGCACGTAAATGAATGGTGGTGCTTCCATACGTCCGAATGTGCAAATGCGAATGCGAATGCGGCAACTGAATCGGTCCATAGACCGATCGGCGTGGCATGCGAATGCGAATGCTGCTGCATTTGCCATAGAAACCAATACTGTTCCTTCACAAATTAGGATGAAAAACCCCAACAAATGTTGCGGGGGACGCCGCATATACGACATTTGCATACCGCGTATAAGGAATCTTACCTTAAGATGTCAAGCATAGTAATTCTGACATATTTCTTTGGAGGAAACCCGCTGCCGCCACATAGGCTACTCTTTCCGATAAGCAGCAAAGGGCCTTTTATATGCACTTTCCCACAGACAGGGCAGCAGATACCACACCCTTTGATGAGCCAGTTGCAGACCACTGGTTGGAAGGGAAAATAGCCCAAACTGCAAATGTGTCCACTGAGCAGGATCGATCGTATGAACGACACCTTCACAGGTGGACACTCTACCGCCTGAACTACGTCCCGCTCCAATATACTTAAAGCTGCATATATGATGAAGTTTCAAATTTTGATATATTTATAATATAGATATCTATACTTGATTCTATATATTTAACTTAGATACTGATGGACTAATTAAGCAGGTGTTGCTACATAGAAGAGCATTCTGAGACAGTTTAATAGAAATTGTTTCTGTTGAAATCTGTGGGGTTAGAGTTTGGCGTACTTGCCAAAACTAATTCGACATGTTTGCACTTCAAATATATCAAAACTTAGCGATTTTAAATCAAAGTTACTTCAAGCTAAAGTAAGGTAGACTATAACGATCAATTTAATATATTTATATAAGAAAAATTACGAAAACTTAAAACCATCGAACTATGCAACTTTAAGTACATCTGTGATTTGTTTGTTCTTGTGTGTTGATGTTTTACGTCCTATCAACATCTCAGGTTATATCATTACGGGTACCAACTTGTGACAGTGTACACTCCTGGTGATGTTATAGTGCTGCCCTACAGGCAACCAGCACCATGACCTGATATCCCACTCAGTCATATTATCATGACACTGAGCCAACCTTGCCCTGTCCTTGCCCTGTCCTAATAATGCCGAATGCCTGGCTAGGAGGTGACCGGTATCAATTTTTAAGTCATTGGTTTGACCCCATGAACCCATGGGTTCGGATCCCGATCTCCCAAAACAGAAGACGGACGCTCAACTCATTTGGTCATCGTGTTTGGTCTGTAAACATGTGAATCGCCGCAGCCTGAAACCGTCACATCTATTTATAGTCCTTACTTCATGCTAAACTGCTAAATAATCCTACAGAAGGAGCGGCCTAAGAAACAACAGGCCCTGTAGTTGTAAAGGCGGTGACTGGTTCTCAGGCCGCGCCTACGCAGGAAGGTACCGTCACTCGGTGCGACGTCGTATGTTCGATCCTCCATTGTGTAAAACCAAAGATTAATAAAAAAAAATACATTTTTAAGTGTAAAGGATGTAAGTTCTTTGACTGGACGCAGTGGCCGAATTAGTTTGTTTGTTTGTTGTTGTGTTGCATCCTAGCAACATTAAGGTTATATCAGGATGGGTACCGACTTGTGACAGCGCACACTCATGGCTACGTTTTAGTGCTGCCCCACTGAGAGACCAGATATCCCATACAACACCATGACCCGATATCCAATACAGTCACATTATCCTGATGCTGTGCTAAGCAGGCCTTGTCCTATCCTATTAATGCCGAGCACCAGGCTAGGCAGCAACAAGTATCAACTTTACGAGTCATTGGTTTGACTCAGCTAGGATTCGAACTCCCTACCTTCCGCACGGGTTGCCGATCAGTAGTAGAATGCTGCCTTCATGTGAAGAAGGTCAAGCCAACGACCTACAAAATGTGTGATTGTTGCTACCTAGCCTGGTGCTCGGTATTACTAGGATAGGTCAAGGACGGGTTTGCTGAGTGTCAGGATAATGTGACTGAATGGGACATCAGGTCATGGTGCTTGTGCGGGTAGTAGAGCAGCACTATATTAATATTTGCTAAATAAATGTGTTGTGGTGCAACAAATAAAGCTAAGATTCCATATATGTCATATGCGGTATGCGAATGTGACAACAAATGGAAAAGCATGTAAATGCACGGTGGTGCTTCCATTTGGCTGGTTGCGAATGCGAATGCGAATGAGAATGAGAATGCATGGACAGCAAAGTGGATCGCTCAATGGACCGATCAGGGTTATTGTGCTTTGTCACATTCGCATTCACATTCACATACCGCATACAGCATACCGGATATATGGAATCTTAGCTTAGTTCACAGTTCTTTGCGGTTTCGTCTAGTTGAACACCAAACCACAAAAGTTGCCTCCTGTTTAACCAGAACGGTGGATGACCTTGACCTTGTTAAATGCTTGCCCCCTCCCCCATAACAGGAGTCAAGCAAGACTTGGCGTTTCCATATGACGTCATATCCGGGCGTGTGCTGACTTGTGTTAAAGCTGCATAGTCCGATGGTTTTGAGTTTCTGACATTTTTCTGAGATAAATATATTAAATTGATCATTATAATCTACCTTTCTTTAGTTTGAAGTAACTTTTAATTGAAATGGCTACCTTTTGAGATATTTGAAATTCAAACATGTGAAAATAATTTTGGCAAGCACGCCAAAATTCTGACACCATAGGCTTCAACATTAACAGGTTCTATCAAATTGTCTCCGTGTTCCCTTCTATGTGGCAGTGAATGCTTAATATGCGCATCAATATCTGAGTTAGATATGTAGAGTCAAATCTATATCGTTATTTTGGTTTTGAAAATTTGATGCTTCATCGGACTATGCAGCTTTAATGCACACGCATTACTGGTTTTTAGTACTGCCTCACTGCAATACCTAGCCACCAGCAGCATGTTTCGATATGGACCACTCACTCATATTATCCTGGCATTGAGCCAACTAGTCATTTCCTTTAAAGTTGCATAGTCCGATGAAAACATCAAATTTTCAAAACCAAAACACTTATCTAGATTTGATTCTACATATTCAAATTAGACAGTGGTGCAATTATTAAGCATTTGTTGCTGCATAGAAGGGCATAATAAGTCAATTAATAGAACCCGTTACTACTGAAGTCTATGGCGTCAGAGTTTTGGCATGCTTAGCAAAATTATTTTGGCATGTTTTGACGTCAAATATCTCCAAACTTAGCCATTTAAAATTAAAGTTACTTCAAACTAAAGTAAAGTAGATTATAACGATTAGTATAATATATTTATCTCAGAAAATAGCAAAAACTCATCAGACTGGAACTTTAGCCAGACACGATGGCTGAATGCGTTGAGCATCCACCTCCCGTTCTGGTAGGTCGTGGAATTCGAACCCCCAGGTTCGAACCCTGGCCGAGTCAAACCAATGACGTAAGAATATATATTTGTCGCTAGCTAGCCTGGCAGTTACTGGGACAGGGCGAGGAGCAATGGAAAGAGGAAGACCAATTGTCGGCGATTGAAATTTACCCTGATTAATCAATTAATCTACGAAACAATAACAATAGTAATGTCAAACACCAGGCAAGGTAGCGACCAACAAATTTGGTTTGACTCGGGTGGGAGTTGAACCTAAGACCTCTCGCAGAAGAAGGGGTAGCCTTTCATGGTAAGTCAGCCTGATTTAGTCCTTCCCTCAATGGGCGGTTTTCACTGTTGTTCCCCTTAAGCTAAAATCCCTTAAGCTAAGATTCCTTATACGTGGTATGCGGCATGCGGCATGCGGCATGCGGCATGCGAATGTGTTAGATATATGCCAACCCCCAACATTTGTTGGGGTTTTTCCTCCAAATTTGTGAGGGAACAGTATTGTTTTCTATGGCAAACGCAGCAGTATTCGCATTCGCATGCCACACCACTTGGTCCATGGGTCGATCCATTTGGCGCATTCGCATTCACACATTCAGATGTATGGAAGCACCACTATTCATTTACATGCTTTTCGATTTTTATTTGCATTCGCATTCGCATGCTGCATACCGCATATAAGGAATCTTAGCTTTATACGTGGTATGTGGCAAGCAGCATGCGAATGTCGTATATGCGGCATAGATATATGCTAACCCCCAACATTTTTTGGGGATTTTCCTCCAAATTTGAGAAGGAAGAGTATTGTTTTCTATGGCAAATGCAGCAGTATTCGCATTCGCATTTGCACAGATCAGTCCATGGGTCGATCCATTTGCCGCATTCGCATTCGCATTCGCATTCGCCTTCGTATTCGCATTCGGACATATGGAAGCACCACTATTAATTTACATGCTTTTCAATTGTTATTCGCATTCGCATTCGCATTCACATGCCGCATACCGCATATAAGGAATCTTAGCTTTAAGGTAAGATTATTCGCATTCGCATTCGCATTCACATTCGCATTCGCATTAGGATGTATGGAAGGACTACTATGCCTTTACATGCTTTTCGATTTTTTGCCGCATTTTTTGCAGCATTCGCATACCGCATACCGCATACCGCATGCCGTATATATGGAACCTGAGCTTTAGTCTACCGACCGGGCGCGGTGGCCGAATCAGTAGAGCGCAGGCTTCCCATGCGGAAGGTCGGGAGTTCGAATCCCGGTCGAGTCGAACCAATGACATACAAAATTGATACTTATCACTTCCTAGCCTGGCGCCAGGCATTATTAGGATAGGGCAAGGACTGGTTAGCTCAGTGTCAGGATAATGTGACTGGGCGTGATGTCAGGTCATGGTGCTGGCAGCCTGATTTCCCAGTGGGGCAGCACTATAAAGTCGCCATGAGTGCACACTGTCACAAGTCGGTACCCATCCTGATATGACCTTAGATGTTGCTAGGACGTAAAACTCCAACAACCACCCATACAACTATAACTGGCAATAGATAAGTGAAGCCAAGCCGTGAACATCTATATCGGCAACCAGGAAGCTCACGTGACAACCTGGTGGCATGCCGCGAATGCTGCAGGTGTATGCCAGGCATAACGTCACCGTGACTTGCTGTTTTCGTCTGCAGGTCTTTACGGGGATGGTAAGGTGGCGCCACCTGTTGTTTCTTTTAGTCACCCTACATATATATACTGTCTAACTCGCATGCTTCCACTCTAGGTATTGTCGCCGTGCGTTCAGGTTGGTTAGTTGTTGGAGTTTTACATCCTGGCAACATCAAAGGTCATATTAGGATGGGTACCAATTTGTGACAGTGCACATTCATGGGGACTGCATAGTGCTGCCCCACTGGGAGACAAGGCCGCCAGCACTTTGACCTTTTGTTGCACTCATTCACATTATCCTGAGCCAACCAGTCCTTGCCCTATCCTAACAATGCCAAGTGCCTGGCTAGGAGATGCTAAGTATCAATTAAGTCATTTTAAGCCACGATCTACCACATCCGCTGAGTGATGATGTATGTAAGAAGGTGGGTCTGACTGTAGTGGTTGCATCACCCTTTCAGCCTACTGGATCGGTGGTGGTTCTGACAGTGGCGCCAGTTCCAGGCAGTGGCCACACAAGGAACTAACCAAGCAGCATTGGTAATAATATTGACATAATAAATTATACAATGCATATTTACAAGGTGTATCGCAAATGGGACCGGGTGCAGTGGCTTAATTGGTAGAGCACCGGCCTCGCATGTGGAAGGTTGGGAGTTTGGTTCCCGGTCGAGTCCAACCAATGACATACAAAATTGATACTTATCACTTCCTAGCCAGGCGCTCGGCAGTAATAGGATAGGGCAAGGGCTGGTTAGCTCAGTGTCAGGAAAATGTGACTATGTGAGATATCGGGTCATGGTGCCGGTGGCCCGATTTCCCAGTGGGGCAGCACTATAAGGTCGCCATGAGTGTGCACTGTCACAAGTCGGGACCCATTCTGATATGACCTTAGATGTTGCCAGGACCTGAGGACGTAAAGCTCCTACAAACAAACAACAAACAAGTATCAGAAATGGGACAAAGTCTGTGCGCTGTACTGATGGGCGAATTTTATTTGTGCTTTGTAACTGAGTTCTCATCGTCATCATTATATATTCTAGATTTCGCTTGAATTTTGGTGGAAACTAGATTCGCTGTTATAGGGGCCTAGATTGGGATTTTGAGGTGGTATACAGGTGAAATAAAACGCTGTATATACAGTTGCAGTATATTTAGATACAGTAGTGTGTATAAATATGTACAGCTGCAGTATATATACAGATGCAGTATGTATATATATATATATATATATATATATATTGCTGCACTGTATATATATGGCTACAGAATACATATTCATGTATATGCATTATATATTTATACATGACTGCAGTATGTACAGTTGCAGTATATGAATATATATGCATTGCTGCAATATATATATATATAATATATGGTTGCAATATATACAAATTGGACCTGGCAGTTGGTTGCTTCATAGTGCTTCCCTTTCAGATACCATTCAATTAGCACCATGGTACATTGTCCCAGTCAGTCATGATGGCAGGACACTGAGCCAGCTGAAGATGGCAGTTGGTTGCTTCATAGTGCTTCCCTTTCAGGTACCATTCAATTAGCACCATGGTACATTGTCCAGTCAGTCATGATGGCAGGACACTGAGTCAGCTGAAATGGCAGTTGGTTGCTTCATAGTGCTTCCCTTTCAGGTACCATTCAATTGGCACGGTGGTACATTGTCCCAGTCAGTCATGATATCATGACACTGAGCCAGATGAACATGGCAGTTGGTTGCTTCATAGTGCTTCCCATGCAGATACCATTCAATTGGCACTGTGGTACATTGTCCCAGTCAGTCATGATACAAGGACACTGAGCCAGCTGAACATGGCAATACTTGTGCTATCCGTCTAGCGGTAGTCAAATTAGAGATAAGTGTCCATTTTGTGTAAATCTTTAGTTTGTCTCGGCTAGGAATCGAACCAATGCGCTCCCACACAGAAAGCAGATACTCTAACACGAGGGCATCCAGCTCAGTTGGGTGAAAATAAGTGAACAAGGAGGCGTCTGTGTCTGTTTTTGCATTTATGTAGTAAACAATATCGTTTATATTATTCATAAATGTAGTTTAAATCTGCATAGTCCGACGAAGCATCAACATTTTCAAAACCAGAACACTTATATGGTTTTGGTTCTGCATATCTAACTTAAGGCCCTGTCACACCTCACCGGATTGGGGGACAGAAACTAAACAAAGTCCGCTTTGTGTCCGTATAAGTTTTGAACATACACAAAACTAGTAATGGATGCCGCCGGACTGACGTCTACGGTTCTTGTCCGGTTTGAATTTGTTTCATCTGTTGGCTATCCGTTAATGTCCGTTTCATGTTTGTTTCATGTCCGTTTCATGTCCGTTTCATGTCCGTTTCATGTCCGTTTCATCCAGCGGCCATTTATCCGATAGCACAACATTTTGACACATTTTGATACATTTTGATACTTATCACCACCGGACTAGACAATTCTGTCCGTTGCTCAATCCGGCGAGGTGTGACAGCCGCTTTAGATATTGATGGACTTATTAATCATTTGTTGCAACATAGAAGGGAATGCTGAGTCAATTTAATAGAACCTGTTACTGGTGAAGGCTATCGTGTAGAAACATGCATTGCTTTTAATTCAAGACAAACTGAGCTTGGATAATATGGGAATAGCCGGGAGTGTGGCGCCATCTGTGGCAGAACTGCGCCTAGATACATGATGATGTATCTGCGTGATGATGTATCTACATGGTGATGATGATGTACCTACTTGATGATGTATACAGTCTATGATGAGAAATAGAGAATACAATACAAACAGTTTCTGCATTTATATTTACGCAATTCAATATCCAACCAGCCCCCATTATTGATGCCTTCCTAGTGTCAGTGTTGCATTCCATTGGATGTATTTTCTTTTAAACACAAACAAGGAATTTGGGTCAACAAAGTTGATGTTTTTAATGCTCGTCGATGACTCTGACGAAATGGTGATCACACTGTGTCGGTCACGATGTTGCAACACCTTGGACAGGTGAGCACTTCTACCACACCTGTTATGGGGCTGTCACATTACGACGCTTCTCGCCAACATGCGTCGACGTATGTGATTTTTTGGTGCTAAGTTGGGATATGTCAGTTTGCATTATGCGCGCGTTAAGTGCGCGTTGACATACGTTGATCTACGGCGACATTCGGCGGCGCGTGTCAGGGGGTCAGCCAAGTTTTGTGCTTGCAAAACTTTCGACGTATGACAACGCGCGGGTCTCGACGTAAAAAAGTGATTTTGCGCATTGGCGGCTCGCCGGCGAGATACGTCGTGGTGTGACAGCACCATTAAAGCTGCGTAGTACAATAAAAACATCTAAGTCTCAAAAGAAAAATACTTATCTGGATTTGAATGTAACTCTAGTCTTGTTGATGTTAGACTCTATTATAAACGTGAATGAATGCAACATGGTATGGCCGGAAGACCAGTGCCTCGGTGCTGAAAAAAATACCTTTATGCTGTGAATAAAATTATCATTCAGCAACAAAAAACTAAAAACCTACATATCCAACTTTGATATTGGTGTACATAGTAGGCATGTGTTGTTCCATAGAGAGGGACATTATGTCAATTTAATAGAACCAGTTACTACTGAAGCTTGTCTGGGACGAGAGTTTTGAGAAACACGCAAAAATTAATTTGGTATGTTTCCACTTAAAATATTTAATGCTTTGACCTATTGGCTGGAAGATTACCCTCTGGGAAAGCCGTGAGAAGCATGCCTAAATTAATTTCGCATGTTTACACTTAAAACAGTTAATGCTTTGGTAGCTTAGCTGGATTGATTGATTGATTGGTGGTTGCTTTATGGCGTGTCGGCAGCATAGGCCATATTCACGGCGAGAAATGTTTGTTTTTGTTCAAACCATCGCTTTTACATGTAAAAGCAGACAATCAATTATGTGCCAATAGACACTCATTAAATTAGAAAGCTCACAGTCATATATTTGTGGTCAAGGGAAACAAATTCCCACAGAAAAAGAAAAGTTTTACCAATAATTGATAGAATCTATTTAGTAAACTATATGAGGTGGTACAGTCCAGCTGCCCTCAAAAAGGCCAAAATGCCTTCCAGCTTCACCCTAGTAAAAAGGTCATGCATACTGTCTGCAGTGTAGAACCGTTGGCGTAGGGCCAAAAAATCAACGCAACCCAGTAAAATGTGTCTGAGTGTCAGCGGGGACTGACACCCAATACATTCAGGGGGAGGCCCCCCCTTGAGCAGAAAAGCATGTGTAAGCCACGAGTGGCCAACACGGCAGCGGCTAAGGACCACCCGGTCCCGCCGACCTCCCACATGAGTCCGTGGTGGCCCTCCCACAGATGGCTCAATTTCTCCAAGCCTATTAATGTTTTCATCCCACTCATGTTGCCATTTGGATTTTATGTGGGTGGCTATTAGTGGTTTCAGATCAGAGTGAGGGATCAGACATGGTTCAAGATCACAGTTCAGGGCCCTCTTCGCAGCCCGATCAGCTTGGTCGTTTCCTTGTATGCCGGCATGGCCAGGCACCCAGCACAGGTGGATGTCATACCCATCCGTTGTAAGTTGGTTCATTTTATAAATGACCATTGCTAGAATAGGGTGATTCGTTTTCAGTCCAGCAACAGCCAGGAGGCAAGAGAATGAATCACTGTATATAATATAGTTAAGCCGTGTTTACACGGGCAATTGTGAAGCGAATTAGGCAAATCGATTTATATGAAGCGATGTAGTGGCGCGTTTACACGGACCGAGTTTGAAAGTGTGTCGGCGCCGGGAACCAGCAGCCTTAGTGGGGAGCCTGTAGCCGGCGAGTACTGCTATTTGTTTAGTTTACATTCGTCGATTCACAATATGAATAACGACACCAATGTAGCGGCTACGTTAATATCGCTTGGAATTTAGGGTTAATTTAATTAAATTTCATTATTTGAGTATGTAATTCTGTTAAATATGATCGCATTCAATAGATTTCGGCCGGGCACCAGCGCTAGTTACAGCTGAGCCTGTAGCCGGCGAGCACTGCTATTTTACACTATCGCTGCCCGGGAACCAGCTGAATCGCTTCACATAAACCACCTCGCGACGCGGTATACATAAAGTGAATCATATGAAGCGAATCAGCCCTAATCCGCTTCAGTGGCGCATTTACACGGCGAATGTGAGGCGAACTAGGCAAGGCGATTTATATGAAGCAATTTAACTCTCCCGTGTAAACACGGCTTTAGTGTGGTTGGAAACCTCAATACACTCCAAAGCGAGAAGGAGTGCTTGGGCTTCTGCAGTGAAAATCGAGCTCTGATCGGGCAAACGTACACCAAATTTTTCCCGTCAGCAGACTGCCGCAACAGCTACCTGGCTTTGGTCTTTCGAACCATCAGTGTATATGGAGAGGTGGTCTGCAAACTGGCCTTGAATCTCTGCATGCAGTCCTTGGTACTCGAGTAGATGTGTCCCATACTTCCTCAGTTCCGTGAGTCGGAGGATAGCCGATGGCTTTCTCAATGACCATGGGGGATGTTCTGGGACTTTGGCATCCTCCAACACATCCAAATCATTCCCAAGGCCTCCAAATGAGGTTTCATTCGGAGCCTCAGTGGCCGGATGTAATTCGGCCTGGCTTCATACCTGGATTCGTCATGTTGCTCGAATAGACAATTGTGTGCAGGATTCAATGCATTAGTTTTTATCTTGACTACATATTGCATGGCCAGTTTGATTCTCCTGTTGTTAAGTGATGGTTCATTGGCTTCGACATAAAGGCTCTGAACCGGTGAGGTGCGGAAGGCCCCAAGGGCCAGGCGCAGTCCCTGGTGGTGGATCGTGTCTAGCAGCCCAATATATGATTTCCTTGCGGAACCGTATACTATGCTGCCGTAATCCACTCGTGACCGAACCAAGGTTCTGTACATGGAGAGCAGAACATCTCTGTCCGCTCCCCACTCTGAGCTGGACAGCACCCTCAGAATATTCAGCGCTTTCAGGCATCTTGTTTTCAGGTACTTTATATGTGGCACAAAAGACAGTTTTGCGTCGAGAATGAGGCCCAGAAATTTGGTTTTCTCAACGACTTTAATGGGATCCCCATCCAGGGTCAGCTCCGGTTCCGCATGCATTCTACGCAGCAGGCAGAAGTGCATGCAGACTGTTTTGGTCTTGGAAAATTTGAAACCGTTCAGAACTGACCATCGATGGATCCCATTTATGCTTGGTTGTAGCTGTCTCTCTATGACATTCATGTTAGCACCGCTGTAATATAAAACAAAGTCGTCCACGAAAAGACTACAGGAGACCCCCCGCTTTACAGCAGCAGCAATACCATTGACCTTGACCCCGAAAAGGGACACGGCCAGTAAGCTGCCTTGAGGTACTCCTAGTTCCTGTGAGTGTAGGTGGGAATAGGTTGTCTTGACACGGATGCGGAAATGCCTGAAGGGTAGAAAGTTCCCGATGAAAATTGGCAAGTGGCCACGAAGGCCAATCACATGAAGATCCTCCATGATGCCATGCTGCCACATTGTGTCATAGGCTTTTTCGAGGTCGAAAAAGACAGCCACAAGGTGCTCCTTCTTAAGGAAAGCATCTCTTATGAAGGTCTCCATGCGCACCAAATGGTCGAGGGTGCTGCGGCCTCGTAGCTTAGCTGGAAGATCAGCCCTTGGTGAAGTCATACACTAGTGTAGAGGTCTGCACTGACCTCTCAGGCAAGTAACCACATAGACAGGTAGGCGTGGGTAGTGTGGTGATATCAGGGAGCCTAGGTGGTGTAATGGTTAGCATACTGGCCTGTGATGCAAAGAGATGTGGGTTCGAGTCCCGCTCTAGGCGCAATATTTCCCATTTTCATCAGCCCCACAACACTGGTTGCCATGACCATGATTCTGTACAAGCTATGCGCTGTATAGTTGTTGAACCTACCCTGTGTATGTATGTAAGTGCATTGCCTGTATGTATGTAATTGTAAGCATTAAAAGACTTACAATTCCAGGGGGAGTGTAGTGGTCTGCACTGACCTCTCAGGCAAGGACCACATAGACAGGTAGGTGTGGGTAGTGTGTTGATATCAGGGAGCCTAGGTGGTGTAATGGTTAGCACACTGGCCTGGAATGCAAAGAGATGTGGGTTGAGTCCCGCTATAGGCACAATATTTCCCATTTTCATCACCCCCATGACACTGGTGCCGTGACCAGGATCCTGTACAAGCTATGCGCTGTATGGTTGTTGAACCTACCCTGTGTATGTATGTGTCAGTGCATTGCCTGTATGTATGTAATTGTAAGCATTAAAAGACTTACAATTCCAGGGGGACGAGTGTAGTGGTCTGCACTGACCTCTCAGGCAAGTAACCACATAGACAGGTAGGCGTGGGTAGTGTGGTGATATGACGGAGCCTAGGTGGTGTAATGGTTAGCACACTGGCCCGGAATGCAAAGAGATGTGGGTTCGAGTCCCACTCTAGGCACAATATTTCCAATTTTCATCACCCCCATGACACACTTGTTCCATTAAATAAAACTCAACTCAACTTAGCTTATATCGGACTATGCAGCTTTAACTTAGGCGAGCACGTACGCACGACGCTGTACACTAGCATGTGCTAACCATGTGAGGTGGAGTGTTTAATACCCCTGTCACACTACGACGTAACGAGCCTAACATGGTCATTTTTCGTCATTACATTGATGTACGTTGGGTTACGTTATGATGATGTCAGAATGACGTTAGAATGACGTCGAGCTACGTCACATTACGTCGTGTTACGTCGAGTTACGTCGAGGTTTTGGACATGTTCAAAACTTTCGACATAGCTCGAACGTAAGGGTTTATGTTCGCCGTACGTTCTGTTCACGTTCAGTGAACATCAATGACGTTAAATGGACATTAGTCCAACGCTGCTCACTACGTTCAACTACGTTCCACTACGTTGACCCACATTAAACCAGGTGGAAATGGTCATGTGGCGTAATGGGAATGTCAGGAGAATGTCAGGAGAACATCAGGAGAACGTCAGGGGAACGTCAGGAGAACGTACATTCAAAGTACGTTCAACATTTCGCCACCGTCTCACGACGTATGTAGCGTAAAGTAACATAGTTCTGGCGATGGAATAACATACATGACATTCCCTGAGTGTAATTACGTTGTCCTCTCTCGTTGAATGACGGTATTACTACGCTTTACCGACGTTACGCTCTCGTCCACTACGCTGCATCCACATTCAACTTGTGCCCAAATTTGCATACTACGCCAAGAAGTTCAACGTTTTTCACGTTCTCCCTACATTGATGTCGTTACGTCGTAGTGTGACAGGGCTTTAAGTCATGATCTGCGTGATATTGCAAACAAGGTATGAGAGAGAGACCTGGGCGACCAACAAGGTACTTAACATGTGCACCTCAGTGACATGGATAAATACAAACAAAGTGTCCCTTGTTGTGCCATTCAATGCAAATCATTGTCAACCTATGATCCCCAAATAACAACAAAAGTCCAGTAAATAATTCTTGTTTAACCATAAGGCTTCATGGTGCTCCGTTCAGTGCTATATACAGGCAATCAAATACCTTATCAGCAGCTACTTTGTGATAAGATAACACCAACACTACAGCTGGCCAGCATTGAAAACAAGCCTGAATACCCAGGCTTATTGCTATGGACAGTATAAATACAGCCTCAATTAAAAAAAAAAAATATATATATATATATATATACATGATATTATATTATCATTTTATATTCTGTGCGTTTGATTAAAATGCAAGGTTGCAAACAAATGTCCCTCCATATATATATATGTATATATATATATATATATATACAGATATATATATATATGTATATATATATATATGTCTATATGGGTCATTCTGTAATACTGGGCACCACATATTTGGTTTCCAGATTACGATGCTGATAATTTGTTCTTTCTTGTATTGATTGCAAGTCAAATAATTATTGTATTCTCTGTGCATTAAGTATGTTAGCAATAGTACATTTATTGAAGCTATCCCAAGGAAGAAATTAAAAGTTTACTTATATGATGTTGTGCTAATGTGAAAAAGTGAAAATTTATGCATGTAGCCAAACTTTGTTCAACTTAGTTTTCAACTTTTGTCTTGTGTCTGCTTAACAGTAATCAATAAAATCTTGTTTGACTATGTAGTATGTGTTAAAATGAGGTTCTGGATGTGTCTTTGATTTTCATCTTACACAAGTTCTTCTTCATCGTGTCCTTCCACTCGGTGGTGGATGGTGGTAGCAGGATTTGCAATCAGATAGCTGATTCCCAGGGCCGCGATGTGGACGCTCCTGCTGTGATATTAATGTATTGCTCACTTTGTATAAGATCTAATTCAAAAAGTGAAATTCATTATTTTTCAATTCTGACATATGCACAACATGCAAACCTTCATAGGGCATTGGATTATGCTATTATTTGGAAGGGTTTTTGCTATTATTTGAAAGGTTTTCACTTTTGGTTTCCATGTCACATTTTTGTGCCCATTTTTAGAGAATGACCCATATACATATATGTATATATACATATATATGTATACATATATATATAGGTCAGGATCACGAAAAGAGGCCAATTGGGGAAAGTTGTCGGCGTCAGGCATGGATGTCGGCGTCGATCGGTATAATTATAGTTTAGCATTGACAGAGGTGTTGGAAAGTCCTTAAATTGATCCTGAATGTAAAGGTCGAGAAAATACAACAACCTCATTTGTTTCTAGGATAATTTAATATAAAACAAAGAAATGCATGAAACTTTAAGAATTGCGACGCCGACATCTACTAAAGTTGTTGGCGTCGATCATTGGATGTCGGCGTCGATCGGCATAATTATAGTTTAGCATTGACAGAGGTGTTGGAAAGTCCTTAAATTGATCCTGAATGTAAAGGTCGAGAAAATACAACAACCTTATTTGTTTCTAGGATAATTTAATATGAAACAAAGAAATGCACTACAATTTTAAGAATTGCGACGCCGACATCTTCAATTGACCACCGATTGGCCCGTTTTCGTGAGGCTGACTCATATATATATACATACATATATACATTTGAACCGGAAGTCCTGCTTTCAAATGACAACAGCCTTCCACTGGAATATTAAAGCTGCATAGTCCGATGAAAATATCAAATTCTCAAAACCAAAACCATTATCTAGATTTGAGTAACTTAGCTACTTGTGCACTTATTAAGCATTTGTGACCACATTGAAGCGAATACTGAGGCAATGTCATAGAACCTGCTACCGGAGAAATCAATGGTACCAGAGTTTTGGTGTACTTGCCAACATTAATTTTGGTAATATATCAAAAGTTAGCCATTTAAAATCAACGTTAATTCAAACTAAAGTAGACTAGGTTATAACGATCAATCTAATATATTTATCTCAGAAAATGACAGAAACTCAAAACCATCGGAGTATGCAACTTTAACTATTAGGCTTCATAGTGGTCCGTTATGTGCTATATACAAATAACAAGTCATATATTATCATTTTATATTCTGTCAAATAATTCTCCATGCGTTTTATAAAAATGCAAGGTTTCAAAAACATGTCCCCATATTATTATTATAATATATATATATATATACATTTGAACAGGAAGTGATGCTATCAAATGACAAAAGCGTTCCAGTGGCATATTAATATACCCGGATATTGTCGGGATGTCGTCACAAGGTTCTTTCTGTCGGAATAGGAGAATATAAATGCAGTGGATTTAGTGATACAACGGCGTCCTTAGCAATGGGGTAAAGCCCCCAGTCACACATAGCCGGACGAGCCCCAGATTTTGAGCCGGACCACCCACGGACCAACGTCCCGGACTGTCGTGACCGCCACGGATAAAATCACTGTTTTCGTCAATTTTTGCCTCGCAGTCACACTTTCCCGGACGAGCCCCGGACCACCCTGTACTGCCCCCGGACTGGGCCGGACCAGGGTCGGACCAGGGTCGGATGAGGCCGGACCACCCCCGACCACCCCTGGACTATCCCGGATCACCCCCGGTCTTATGGGGGCAGTCCGGGAGTGGTCCGTGGCTAGGCCGGGGGTAGTCCTGGATAGTCCGGGGATGGTCCGGGTCAAACCGTGGCTCAAAATGACCCCGGACCACCCCCGGACAGGCCCAGTCCACCCCCAAAATACCCGGACCACCCCGGACCACCCCCGGATCAGGCCGGATTAGGCCAGATTGAGCCTGGATTGCAAAATCCCCCGGACCGCCCCGGATGTTTTAAACATTTTAAAACATCCGGGGCTGAGCCCGGACGGCACCGGAGGAGCCACGGATCAGGCCGGATCAGGGGGTGTCAGCACGGACGAGCCACGGATCACCCTGGATCGCCCGGACCACCCCGGATGGCGGTCCGGGGCTCGTCCGGCCCCTGATCCGGGTATCTGTGACTGGGGCTTTCCTCGACTCAGCACGTCGGCGTTCCCGAATGGTGTCGCAGTAAATAATGTCCGTAGTATAGCAAGGGAGTGTAACTGAAAACTCAGCGAGCAAGTATCTCCTCGGTTGTTGGTTGGTAGTTGGAGTTTTACATCCTGGCAATATCTACGGTCATATCTGGACGGGTACCGACTTGTGACAGTGGTATATCTGGAAACAACTGTTCCGCAGGCCAGGAAACTAATTAAATCGGTGAGCGAACCAGTCGATCTGGAAAGAATTGCTCCACTGGCCGGGAAGCTAATTACAGTACAACCCTGTTAAACCAAGCTCGGTTAAACCAAACGATCGGTTAATCCAAACTTTTTTTCGGCGGCCTGCCAAAATGCTCCCATTTATCATATACAAAAGTTGGTTAAACCAAAGTCGGTTAATCCAAATTATCGGTTAATCCAAACAACATTCTCGGGCCCCAGGCCACTTCCGGTACGGTTAAACCAAACTATCATGTGGCTATAAGGTCAGCTGAGACTTTTTTATATGATAAATGATCGTATTTTGCCAGGCCACCAAACAAATTTAGATTAACCGATCATTTGGTTTAAGCAAGCTTGGTTCAGCGGGGTTGTACTGTATATACATAAAAAACAATAATCAAAGTGTCCACATACATTGTATATTACATTCATAATGCACCCACGTTTTTGCCAAAGCCAAGTCAAAGTCAAAGCCAAAGCTTGGTTAAACCAATGATCGGTTAATGCAAACAAATTGCTAGGGTCCCTTCAAGTTTGGTTATACTGTATATCAAACAGCGAATAAGTTAAAGTTGCATAGTCCGATGGTTTTGAGTTTATCTCATTTTCTGAGATAAACATATTAGGTTGTTCATTATAATCTACCTTACTTTAGTTTGAAGTAACTTTTATTTTAAATCGCTAACTTGTGAGATATTTGAAATGGAAACATGCTAAATTAATTTTGGCAAGCTTGCCAAAACTCTATCACCAAAGGCTTCTGCAGTAACAGGTTCTATTAATTGACTCAGTGTCCCCTTATATGTGACGATGAATATTTAGTATAGTTAGACGAATCTTACCTTGGTACAGATGATGGATAACTCTTGTTTTCCCGAGGTACAAGCCTCGGGTAGTCGTGGACTAGGGAGAAGGAAGCAACATCAGGTACAGCAATCTTCACCTAATTATTCAGGATAAAAATGAGCTTAATGATTGGAATTCCTCATGTTTTCTTTTTGGCACAAGCAAACGTAATAGTCGTGGCAGGGTGTGGTGGGCGGGCCCTAGTCCACGACTACCCGAGGCTTGTACCTCGGGAAAACAAGAGTTATCCATCATCTGTACCAAGGTAAGATTCGTTTAACTATACTATTTTACCTCGATACAACGCCTCGGCTACTCGAGGCCGAGGGAGACTTTACGTAGCCTCATTTTTATCCTCTATTATCTGATAAACATAGTAATTTTTCAGTTGTAAATTCCAATTTTGTAAATTCTCAGACATCTTCTTAGTTGGTGAGTAGGCGGGTTACAACCCCGCCTGTCTTTTCTAGTCGTTTGTTGCCATATTTAGCCAACGACCTTGCCGTCTTGCAGCCGGCATATGCTAGGATTCTCTTCACTGAGATTCCCAATTGTCTCGTCTTCGAGACCATAGCACCTCTTGTAAAGTGCGAAGCGTAGCGTCCTATGTCAAAGCCTGCTGACTTGAGCATGTGAATCGTCCAACTGGCGATCGCATCTCTGGATAAAGCCTTATGTGGCTTTATGAAGCTTACCAAAAACTGTCTGGAATTATGTATTCCTTTTATCTTGGATATATAAGCCCTAATGGCTGACACTACACACAGTTTCCTGTCATGTGGGAACCCATTAAAAAGAATCAAGGAGAGGGGATCTCCTGTAATGTTTGATTTAAAAAAATTTCCAAATCAAACATGGCCTCCTTGTCATCAATGTCTAGGCCAGTAAATAAAAAGGTCAACAATTACTTGGGCCCTATGACTGGTTACCCAAAGTAACAATACAGCTAATTTATAGCCTAGCTGTTTATCTATAGATGTCCCTAACTATACCATTTTCAAGAAAACTTAAATACCCCTGAGACATCCCAAAACCTATTATACTATGGTTTAGGAGGGTTTCTTTCATATAATGACCTCCCGAAACACTGAAGGACTTCGTGTTTCCCCATTATTTCTCTGTCAATCCTTGGTAAGATGACCGAAAAAGCTCATCGAGCTGCATTAATGGCTCCATAACCTAATCCATCATCCTGCATCATTCGTAAGAGGCGGACTACCTCGGCAAGGGATGGTTCCATTGGCTTAACTTTCTGTATTTAAACAAACAAACAAAAATGCCCCATTTATATTGTGGATGGCATAAAAAATTATTTATGTAACTTGTTATTCTTTCTTGATTCAACCCAATCAAATTATTGAACCAATATCATCATTTAATGACCAGTCCAAATAATCATGCCGAGTAACTTTCTCTGAACCAAAGCGTTGTAACTATGTGTTCGAAAAGAATGCCCGAAGGGGTGTTGTTAACACATCCCCACGAATCATTAATGCTTAAAAAATGTTCCCTTACGTGTAGGAAAATTATAAAGTCCTAAGCTCTTAAGGCTAATACTTCCAACCATGGCTGCATGTCCCAAACAGGGACCATCAAAGCCCTCCTTGCTACTATGCCGATTCGGCTAAATGTTTAGGAAAATGTAATAAAATTTATTTTCCCCCCAAATCAAAGAGACAACATCCACTTGCCAAAAATCTTGCTCTGGATGCCATGAACAATTTTATAAAATGTTATTATTTCATGCTGCCAACAAAATATATGTGGCTTCCCCAATTCCAATTTAATTTCGCTCTCTTATATATGAGTTGGACATTGTCCTTCCCATGTTGCGAATGAAAGCCATTACTGTAGTACTATCTGTCACCTGACATAGCATTAGGGCATGCCGGCTAAACCCCTAACCCTAAATACACTGCTTCTCAACTCTAGAACATTAATATGATCTAAGTTCTTCATCAAGTCAACGGCCTTCCAAAATCCATTTTAGTTCTGTCATATGCTTTCCAGCAACTCCTAACTTCGTAAATGTGGTACCTAAACCATTTACTGCATTTTGACCAGATGCTTTTGACTGCACAGCAAAACATGAATCATCACTATCCGGGAACATCCTGTCCTTCACTTTTCATGAGCGAAACAAATTAACAATTTGTAAAGAAGGGAAAGCACAAGCTAAACCACTTGGTAAACAAGTAAATTCATATAGTTGTTCATTCGAAATAAACCTTACAAAAGTTTGGTCTGTTTCATAACTTGGTCGGTAACTGCCTGTGAGCAGCTCGACTATGATTGGACCATAATGAATGAATCATCAATTTATGGAAACCTTACCATTATTTTTACCTCCTGGAAAAAACCATTTCCATGGCCCTCTGAGTTTGCTTTGCAACCTCTCCTTATTCTCTTGAGATATTGAGTGAGAGCATTACTCCAGCTTCATGAGCCGATTCTCTAGCCCAGCTGGCCGACATCTGGCCTGCATAGCTCCCCTAACACAGGTTATACCAGGGAGGGCTTAAACCATCACTACCGGTAACGAGTAATTATCATCAGAACCCGGGAGCCTTGGGGTTACTTCCATCATAAGCAAACAACCCTTAACTCAAAGATCTCAGGATCATTGAAATATAGAGTGCTCAACCAACTATTTGTTTATTGTTTCCTCCTAGAAAAATCTATAATCATATCCAGACAGGTACCGTTAGTAACAGTACAACCCATGGCTCGCAGCCAAAAAATCTCTCAGGCCAGACACCCTATAACCATCAACAGAAAGTTCGAGTGTGGCCATCCAACAAAATGTTTTTATTTTCATCCCTAGAACCTCTAAGTTCATATCAGGACGTACATAATGTGGCTTCAACCAACCTCTGTATTCGCTCGGTCACAAGCGGGTTAATCGTAATATGGCATCAGCCAACAAAACTCTCCGTTTGTCAATGAGCGGCATAACTTGATGCAACTTCAGCCAACCTCGTTCTCCGCTCAGCTTAAAAGTGATGTAACTTCAGGCAACCTCACCCTCCATTAGGTAACAGACCGCCTAAACGGGATGTGGCTTCAGCCAACATCATTCACCGTTTGGTAACAAGCAGCCTAACCGGGATGTGACTTCAGCCAACATCGCCTTCCATTTGGTAACGGACAGTCTAAACGGGATGTAACTTCAACCCACACCACTCTCCGTTTTTAATGGGCTACAAAAATAATGTAGTCACAAACATCATCTCTCTCCGCTCGGTCCTAGGCGGACAACCATGATGAGACATCAGCCTAAACAGGATGTGGCTTCAGGCAACATCTTTGGTAGCAGGCGGCCAAAAGGAAATGTGACTACAGCCAACCTCGCCCTCCATTTAGTAAGGGACGGCCTAAACAGGATATGGCTTCAGCCAACATCGCTCTCAGTTTGATAGCAGGCGGCCAAACAGGATGTGGCATCCGCCAACATCGCTCTCCGTTTGGTAACAGACGGCCTAAACGGGATGTGGCTTCAGCCAACATCACTTCCCGTTTGGTAACCGGTGACATAACCTGATGGGGTCACAACCATCATCGCTCTAGGCAACGGGAGGCATAAGCGCAATATGGCTTCAGCCAACATCGCTCTCCGTTCTGGAACGGGCGACACAACGAGATGTGGCTTACAGCCATCATCGCTCACCACTCGGCCACGGGCGGGTAAATATAGATGAGGCTTCCACCAACATGGCTCTCCATTAGCCAATAGCGGCATAACCGTGATGCCATCATCACTCTCCGTTGTGCAACGGCGGCTTAAACGTGATGTGGCTTCCGCCAACATCGCTCTCCGTTCGGCCACGGGCGGCAACTACTGGTGTTGGAGAACGTATTTACACCGTTCCAACACAGGCGTGTAAGCTAATGTGTCATGTCGTAGGGTAACGGTATGGAAGCCGAAACCAAACGACGGGTAGGGACCAGTATATCGGTACCCTCCCACACTCTCTGTTCCGTACACTTCTCCCTCCTGCGGCTACTGCGCCAACAAGTTGGAGAAAATGCTACGAAACTCGGAGGTACGCCTTAAAAATTTGGGAATCCACAACAGAAACCCAGGATTAATTTCCAACGCGAATCCATAAAAGAAACCGAGGAAAAATCCCAACGAGATGAGGCTCCAGCCAACATCACTCTCCGTTCGGCAACGGGCGGCTTGTTGAACCAAAAATCTTACCTGTGATGTGGCAACCACCAACATCTACATACACAAGTTTAATTATAAAATAATTCCATAAAACTCGAAAAAACCACTAGATGTTCAACCTATCTACACAAGAAATATGTATCCTCCTGTATTCTTGGGTTTAAACTCATAAGAATAGCCGCTAACGCAATAGCGACAATCAGGTCAAGCAACGGCCAGAAGTAAACAAACACGGCGATATTAACTCTACCGCACCAGCATGCGAATCGGTTTTTCGCCAATAAATTCTTTAATATTTTCACCAATATTCTAATATTCGTAGAGAATATTGTTGTACACGTTTCCTCCAGTATCTTGGGTTTAAAGTCATAAACCCGCTACGAAACGGTAGCACTCATCGAGTCGGAAAATCCGACAAGCTGTCATATAACATAGTGTCACTGACACTGTCAGCCTAGGCGTACCGGCACCGAAGTCGGTTCTACGCTTATTTTTCTTTAAATACAGTCGCTATAATCGACAAATTCGTACAAATACTTATACAATTGGATAATTGGATTTAATAACATAAAAACGCTACGAAACAATAGCGAATATCGAGTCCGAAATCCGACCAGTACTAGCAGTAGTAAACAAACACGGCTGTAAAAATATACGGATTTTCGGTTAAGAATTATATATTGGCAGAGAGCATTATTATTCTTGGATGCTGGAGTGGGACTGATAGTATGTAAACTAAAAGTAACTAAAGTCAACAAAAGTCCACTCCCATTGTACATGATACTGAGTGAGGTAAACTATATGTTATCTACTGAGAGTGGAGTTGATGGAAATGTACATGATGTTGAATAGAGTAAACTATCTGTTATATATGATGTTTGGAGTTAATGAAAAGAGTTCCTTTGTAAGAAACAGTACATGATGGTTGAAATGTTCTCTTGGTGTTCATAAAGAATACAAAAGAGGAAAAGAATGATTCTACTATATACACATCTGTAACTGTTTGCAAGATCCTGTCCACCCAAGACCACCGACTGACCCCCAGCCTCATTAGCATATGTATAGAGTGCACCACCTGCAGATGGCTTGAGTGACAGCCCCTAATGGGGTGGTCACCCACCCAGTCTGTGGGGAGGTGTCTCATTGGCTGGTTGGGGAAGGTCTGGTCACCTGACTCCCTTGGCCTATCCTGACCCACACACTAGTCTCAGCTAATTAATTATTCATGAGTTTGCTTCAGACACACTGAAGGAAAATGACTCTCATCCTGGCTCTTGAGTGAGACAGACCAACTTCTGAGCAGGACCCCAGACACTCTGTCTGATGCTATCCAAATTCAGCTATTCTAATTGAGTGTACACACAGCCATAGGACTCCTGTCCCATGGGTTGTAGGCACTGTTTGCAGTATACTGGTTAAGTGACTATGAGACATAGTGTGGGCAGTATAGGAGGAGTACAGGTGCTAGGTCACATGAATGGGGGATGACAGGAGTTGCTGCCAATAAAGCACAACTTATTCACTGTTCATCATTGTGACTAGTTTTCCTTCCTCTCTATAGACATGGTTAATTTGATCAGGCTAAATTGCATCACAGGTTGAATGAAGGGGGAGAGTATTGTAATCACATAGGGTTCTCACAGCGGCAGAGACCCGTGTTTTTATACGGCGATGTCAACTCTACCGTACCCGTGTCATGGTATACAACCCCTGCCTGATCGCAGCCCCTGTCGTGGCTTCTGCGCATGCGCAGAGGTTGTAAACAAGCTCAGCTCGGCTGCAGAACGACTACACACTGCCAGTGTCTATTAAAGATTAATAGAAATGCACAACCCTAACCATATAAATTTAATATAATCTGTTCGTTGGATATGTTTTCTATATATGTTCCAGGGGGTTTGTTTCTAGGTGGTGTATAGTTTCATAGATATTTCACTTTTTCTGTATGAAGATTGCACTGACACAGAATATCCCAACTTTCACTATTTAGTCTATTATCTCTGTTTTTAATACTTTCAGCATAAATTGCTCTTAGGTTACATTAAATACTTCAGATCTTCCTCTTCAATCGCGCATTAAGATATTTTTAATCGATCCACTGAAAGATTTTTAATTTATTTTACAAAAATAAATGCTTAGTCAACTGTCTTCACGACAGGGGCTGCGATCAGGCAGGGGTTGTATACCATGACACCGGCTCCCGAATCGGTTTAAAGCCAATAAATTGTTTAAGATATCCGCCAGTATTCTAATATTCATAGAGAATATTGTTCTCCACAAGAAATACGTATCCTCCTGTATTCTTGGGTATAAACTCATCAGAACAACCACTAACAAAATAGCGACTATCGAGTCGGAAATCCGACCAGAAGTATACAAATGGCGGTCATACTTATAGTAGCGTACCGGCACACAAGTCGGTTCTATCCTTATATTTCTTTAAATACAGTCGCCATAATCAACAGATTCATACAAACTAATCTTCATATGTTCACAATGAAATGTGGAAAAAATATCCATAAACTTACTGCGAATTCTGCACTTATTGCATAAAAAAGACTGCTGCTACTCGCAAAACGTCCACCGTTCACGAGTGGAATATGCTAATTGCTGAACCGGATGTTGCTTCCTTCTCCCTCGGCCTCGAGTAGCCGAGGCGTTGTACCGAGGTAAAATAATAAGTTTACCAGCATCTAAGTTAATTATGTAGAATCAAATCTAGATAATTGTTTTGGTTTTGGCAATTTTATGTTTTCATCGGACTATGTAGCTTTAACTAGGCCTGGGAATAATTAACCCGCTGGCCAGGAAACCAATTATATCACTGAGCGAACAAGTCAATTTGGAAATACTTATGCCGCTGGCCAGGAAACCAACAATATCTGACAAAATACTCAACAGTCATGGGTGCACAAAGGTCAATGGACCGCCTACGAGCTCTGGGATGGTCCGATTACGTAATTTCCACATGGAATGTCCCTTGCCATACTACTAATTTCTACTCAGTATAATGATGCTGCCTTCACTCTACATGCCTTTGCACCCTCTACATTGGCGTTCTCTCTGGCGGAGTGGTTAGAGTGTCTGACTTTTTTCTAGGTCAGACTCCTAATCTGAGGGTCAGCGGTTCGATTCCCTGTGCCCCCAGCTCTGCCAATTTGGATTTCCACCGCTGTGTATAACTTACAGCGTCATCAAAGGCCGGTTGCTCTCATACCATGTCTATGTGGTGTGGGAGGTTAAAAATCCCTTGTGTAGGTTCGGGCTTTCTATCGACCAGCAGTGGAATGAGGAAGACCAGTCGTCTATGACTGAAATTTCCCCTGCTTAAACAATTAATGGACCAAAAAAATAAAATAAAATCATCTTGTCCATGAATCACCATCGTGGGCACATACACAGTAGCAACCATTTTTGTTGATTTGCTTACCCTTCAAGGAGGTATCTGTCGATCATGATTTTGAAGTGGATTCATGTATATCCATAATTATGATGCGCATACTTTATAAGCGTGCATGTATACACATTCCTGTTCGTTTCTAGCATTTAAAAGGAGACTACAAATAGAGGGCAGCAATGTGCATCACAGAATACAGTTGTGTCTTTTATATTATAATAGCTATCTACTCCAGGTTATAATGGCAATACAGTAAAACCTCTCTAACCGACCACCTCCACAGATCGCCCACTCCCTTATATCGATTGCTTTATTTGGGTCCCAAACGATCGCCCGTACAATACCATTGTAACAATTTAAAAAAACTCCCTAAACCGACCACCTACTTAAATTGACAATTACAAGTCGGTCCAATGGTCGGTCGAATTAGAGAGGTTTTACTGTATATATGTATTAATTATCCCACTGTAGATATTTGAGCTGACTAACAAGTGTCGGGTTATTGCGGTATCCCATAGCACCATTTATACACTTCAATATGAACTGACGCAAGCAATCTTGCCCTTTCAAATAAGAGCACGACAGTCACTGTTCCTAAGCACTCCCAGTAAATGTACATTCATACAAAAGTTCATTTAGACACAAACAAGTGTAACTTGTGTCCTCCGTGGCAGAGTGGTAAGACTAAGAGTGTCTGACTTTTTTCTAGGTCGGACTCCTAATCTAAAGGTCGGTGGTTCAATTCCCCATGCCATCACCCACCTCTGCCAATTTTGATTTCCACCACTGTGTATAACTTACAGCATCATCAAAGGCCAGCTGCTCTCATACCATGTCTATGTGGTGCAGGAAGTTAAAAATCCCTTCGGTCGGTGAAAGTATAGCCTTGGGCTTTCTATCGACCAACTGTCAAATGGTGAAAACAAGACTATCCACACTTATCCATGATAGGCAGTATAAACCTTCAAGAAAAAAACAAGAGTGTAATTCGTTGGTGACGGGCTAGTTCAAATGGCACCAATCTCTCAGCTATCCACAAAGGTTTTGCCTAGGGACCTTATTTGGTCGTCAGGGGGTGCTCTTCACACCCGTATCGACTTCATTAGAAGCACTTCCGGTAAAACCGGAAGTGCGCTCCCGATCGTCGCAGTCAGTGTTATTATTCACGCTCATGATTAAGTGCGGAGAAGCGCGCTTTGTCGACTGGTCCTCGTGACTACCGGATGACTCAGACCTGGTAACATCCGGGTGCTCGGTTACAATGGCGATGACATGAGAGACGCGCCCCTCTGCAGATGCTGCACTGGAGGGCTCCCTCACTTCCGCCTCCGCCTCCACATTCTCCACCTCCTCCTCCTCTTCCCTTTTCACAACCAAACCAACCGAACCGGATGTGGGCGTCACGTGACCCACTTCCGGGGCGCTGTGCTGGCGGCGGGCAGGTGGGCGTGGGAACGCCCCTTTCTGGAAGACGCAGACCGGCGTCCCTGTCGGGAAGACGGGCGCGCTGCTGCTATTTCTGCTGCTGTTGCTGTTATTGTTGTTGTTGCTGCTGCTGTTGTTGCTGTAATTATTGTTGCTGCTGTTGTTGCTGTTGCTGCTGTTGTTGCCTGTCAACATCACCTCAGCCGGCGTTGTAATCGGAGCCTCCCCCACTTCCTGTTTGAACACGACCAGCTCTGCGCCCGCCGGTAGTTCGCTGGAGTTCCACCGCATAGCGCTGCCGGCTGGCGTCCCTAATGGCGGGTAGAGGGCTGCTGGTGGCAGGTCACGGTTACTGGAGGAGCAGCGCCGCCTGTGCGTCACCCCGGGCTTGGCGCCCTTCTGCCCCCGCTGGATGTTCTCGGGCGACTTGACAAATCTGAAAGCACAACAAACATGGCTGTACTTATACTGCAGTCGTGGGGGTTAATGAAAGTGTGAAATATTGCCGCTAGAGCGGGAATCAAACCCACATCTCTTGCATTGCACTCTGCGCCAGTCTGCTAACCATAACATAATAAATAATAACAAATAAAACATTTCTATAGCGCCCGATCCAGCAAACCGTTCTCAGGTGCTTTACATAACAAACAAATATACAGGAAAATAAATTTCACCTAGTTAAAAGCAGATTTTAACAAATGTGTCTTAAGACCTTTTTTAAAAGCACCAACAGATTTACAATCTGTGATATATCCTGGCAGAGCATTCCACAGTCTCGGGGCAGCAATACTAAAAGCACGATCCCCAAAGCCTTTTAGTCTGCTCCGAGGAACTGCTAACTGGCTGGAGACTGTGGAGCGCAGTGTTCGAACATTTGTTCTCAATGTCACAAATAAGTCCTGAGTAGATTGAGAACAGAAGTGGACACAATACCGACCCATGTGGGACACCCCAAAGCATCCACATAATCTTGGAAACACACCCATCAATCTGAACATAACACCACTTAGGCTTCCTGATGGACCGATGAAGCATAAACTTGTAAAAACCAAAGCAATTATCTATAATTGATTCTACATATCTACCTTAGATACTGATGCAGTTATTAAGCATTTGTTGCTACATATAGGGGAACAGTAAGGACAGTTAATAGAACCTGTTAATGCTAAAGCCTATGGTGTCACTGTCAGAGTGTTGACATGTTTGCTGAAACTAATTTTACATGTTTGCGCTTCAATTAACTCAAAACATAGCTGTTTAAAATTAACAGTGCTTGAAGCTAAAGTAAGGTAGATTATAACAATCAGCTTAATATATTTATCTTAGAAAAATGACAAAAACTCAAAACCATCGGACTATGCAACTTTAAGGTGATTCATATCAAGCCACTTTTTGCTCGGATTTAGCTAACTAAATCTTTCTTTGTTTGTTTAACGACCGCCCATCACAAAAAGTGGACATCACCCATTGGGGGTCATACAGTGGTTAAACATATATCTGAATTTAACAAAATGAATATATTTCAAACAAGTAAAATATAGCACAGAAATGTAATCCAAAGAACATACAATTGTGGTAAAATCAGAAGTGGTATATGACAAATAAAATCAGCAGTAAACAATTTTCAAGCTAAAAATGGAAAATTACAGAATTGTTGGTAAAATCCAGTTTCCCTCAAGAATTTAATGAGTTGCGGATCGACTACATCACAGCCTCATTTCTGAATACATCATCTCTGAATGGGTGTAGGTGAGGACATCTCAACAAAATGTGACACACTATCCATATACATCACCTGTACTCATACTGAGGTGGACGGTCCTCAGCCAAAATAAAACTATGTGTCAAAAAAGTATGACCAATACGGAAGTGACAGGGGATAGCCTCGTCCCGTCTCGACCATTTGTAGAAGAACTGCCACTCTCCCAAGACTAGCTTCACATAACAAGGCAATGACTGGATAGCTCAGTGCCAGGATAATGTGACTAGGTGGGATACCAGGTCATGGCTGGTCCCAGTGGGGCAGCACTATAAAGTTTCACCACGAGTGTGCACTGTCACAAATCACTACCCATCCTGATAAGTGATATGACCTTAGATGTTTCCAGGGCATACAACTCCAACAAACAAACAAACAACCCAGTGGGGCAACACTATACAGTCACCACGAGTGTGCACTGTCACAAGTCGGTACCAATCCTCATATGACCTTAGATGTAGCCAGGATGTAAGACTCCAACCACAAACTAACCGGTAGGTGAGGCGTCGGTGCGGCTCCTTGACGATGATGTTCATCCTATAGTAGTAGCGCAGGGCCCGGCTCAGCTTCTCGTACGTCATGTTCTCACGTGACTTCTGCAGGCCCCACAGGTAGGCGAGCTTGGAAGGGTTGAGGATACGGAACACAAGGTGCTCCTCATCCTCCCAGCGCAGCAGCGAGTAGTGATCAGGGCTGCGCAACAGCTGGTAGATGAACTCCCACAGCAGCTTGGTGTCGCCTGCAATATATATGTATAATATATAATATAAACAATACACGATATATGAAATATATATATACAATATATATAATATATATAATATTATATATATATGATATATATGATATATATGATATATTATATATCTTATATATATAGAAAACGTCAACACATCGTGGTGTTCTCTGTGGCGGAGTGGTTAGAGTGTCTGACTTTTTTCTAGGTCAGACTCCTAATCTGAGGGTCAGTGGTTCGATTCCCTGTGCCCCCAGCTCTGCCAATTTGGATTTCCACCGCTGTGTATAACTTACAGCGTTATCAAAGGCCAGTTGCTCTCATACCATGTCTATGCGGTGTGGGAGGTTAAAAATCCTTTGGGTCGGTAAAAGTGTAGGCTCGGGCTTTCTATTGACAAACTGTCTAATGGTGAAAACAAGCCTATTCAGGCTTATCCATAATAGGCAGTATAAATCTTCAACAAAAAAAAAGTTATTATATACATATATAGTATATATATAATATATATAATATCTATGCTATACATAATATATATAAAATATATAATATAATATGTATGATATATATAATATACACAATATAATATATATTATATCTAGTATATGTAGTAGATATACTATATATAGTATAGGTAATATATATAGTATAGATAGTATATATAGCATATAATATATAACCCATATAATATATATTATTTATATACAATCATTTAAATTACATAACTGAGTTATCCCCACACCCGATGTAATGTATTACCTTGGCCAGTCTCACTGTCTGACTTCTCAATGTTGTAGAAGTCATCTGAGATTTCAGCTGTCTTGACTGTAACAGGAATCTGAAGACTGTGATGAGGATCTTGTAAGAGAAAACGTCACCGCATTAAAGCCATCATACAGATACCTTATAGGAGATCGTACACTAAACAGAACAGTTTAGAGGTCAATTGTGCACTTCTATATAAAACAACACTATGCATAGGCACCATAGATATTTGTTGGAGAGGATATATATATATGTATTATATTGTGTAGTAGGTGAATACACAATAAGTCATATGTCACTGCTAGAGTGTATTATATCTACCATAATCCCTTTATTGGAAACGGTGGCGCCCCCTGGGAGCAGAACCAGACTAAACACTTCATTAGCAAAATATTATATTTGATATATTATATATAATTAATTATATATCTTATAGGTATTATATCTTATATATGATATATTATATATATTATGTATATTATATATATATTATATATGTTATGTATATTATATATTATGTGTATTATATATATATATATATATTATATGATAGATATTATATATTTTATATATATTAGATATATTAGATATATTATATATGTATATATTATATATATATATTATATACATTTATTATATATATTATATATACTATATATTACATGTACTATATACATTATATATATTATATATATTATACCTATTATATTATATATATTATTTATTTTGAAAGTGAGCAGAGTGACAGTTGGCTCACGATGTAGAGGAGGTGGGGAGGAGAGAATGCCAGCTCCGCAGTGAATGGCATGGAAGTTATCGTGGTTAGACAGAATATTAAGTGGCTGCCGTTATTTATATCCACAGAATAAATCATATAGTACATTTACTATATATATTATATATATTATCTATAGTATACATATTAAATATATTAAATAGATTATATATACTGTATATTATAAATATGATATATATTATATGCTAGATATATTTATATATTATATATATTATGCATATTATATATATTAAATACTTCATATATATTATATATTATATATGTTATATATTGTATATATATTATATACATTATATATATTATCCATTCTATGTATTACATGTATTATATATATTATATATTATATACATTATGCATATATTATGCATACATTATACATATATTATACATATATTATATATGTCAAGGGCATACAGATAAGTAAGTATATTCCAACTGGATGCAACTGCACTTACAGATAATGCTATCAGAATGCTGGTGTTGCGTATGTACAGCCTGCGGTAGATGCCTACTGTGTGGACTAACATGGCCACTCTTGTGTTGCCTGCTATTTTCACCTAAGAGTTCACTGTCCTGCACATGACTGTTTCCATTGCGGTGCTGTGTGTGATACGCGCCGCCATCTTGACTCGCAGATCCATCAACGCGCTGGCCACCTGGTGTGCTGGCGTAATGGTCTCCATCCACCAAACCACATGGCATCCTCATTGCTCGATCTTCAACTGGGCTTTCGCTCTCCGACAACAAGCTGAGGTCACTGCCAGTACCCTCCTCCTCTTGGTCCGATGTGAACTCCGTCTGTTGGCCATTCAGCAAACTGGGAGCGAGTTGGGGGAATGGCAACTCTGGAGATTCCGGGATGTCGGCGGAGGGACAGGAGAGCAGGTCCTCCCTGCTGTTGAGGCGCGTGAAGGCAAGCTTTTCCCGGATGTTGTGGAACTCCTCCGGGGAGAGGTCACGTGGTTGTCTGTGTAGGATGTAGGGTGGGGAGTCTGAGGGTAGGGATAGGGCTGTAAAGAAATAATCAAACCAGGAATTAGTTAATGGTGATAGATGGAACTGAAAACGTGATACATTCAATAAGACCATAGTCACCATAGACACCCTATTGCTTTGCGTTCACCAAAAAAGGGCTGGTCGCAGAAAGGTTTCAGGTGGTCGCAAGGGGTCTTCAGTGGTCGTTAACCTGGTCGGAAAATTGTATTCGATTAAACAACTCGGGTCACCCAAACCACTTTTTCGCGGCGCGCAGAACATACAGACTCGGGTTGCATTAATTTTGTTTGTTTGTTTGTTTTCTTGAAGATTTATACTGCCTATCATGGATAAGTCTGAATAGACTTGTTTTCACCATTAGACAGTTTGTCAATAGAAAGCCTTTGATAACACTGCAAGTTATACACAGGAGTGGAAATCCAAATTGGCAGAGGTGGGGCGGATAGGGAATCGAACCACCGACCTTCACATTAGGAGTCTTACCTAGAAAAAAGTCAAACACTCTAACCACTCCGCCACAGAGAACACCAATTAATGAACACGCTTGGGTGGGGAAAATAGTGGCTTAATCCAAAACCTTCTTTTTTTTCAATAACCAATATAACTACAGCAAAATAGGATATAAAATATTTCATGATTGCATAATTTAGATATATGTCCATTTTAATGGTCTTTTACATTAAAAAAAAAGAAGCTTTTTAGTACTCGCCACACACAGGAACCAACACAAATGCTCCTAGCACCCCCAGCCAAGACGTGGGTTACTGGGGCCGGGTCGTTTTGCACACGGCCCGTGTATTTTTAGACTCTACTCGCGGTGTTCTATCTGAAATCCTAACGCCTCGGGTGACCCGAGTCGTCGGGGAAGCGTCATCATCGAATACGGCCAAGGAGGTTGCAGCTATCGCATTACAAAACCTTCTTGTGACACGAATGGTCGCAAAGAGGTCAGCGACCATTGATTTGTTCACACAGAGGTGGGTTCTTTGGTCTAACGTGATCACAAAGAGATCACCGACCATTGATTTGTTCACACAGAGGTGGGTTCTTTGGTCTAAAGTGATCACAAAGAGATCAGCGACCATTGATTTGTTCACAAGGAGGTGGGTTCTTTGATCTATAGTGATCACAAAGAGGTCAGCGACCATTGATTTGTTCACACAGAGGTGGGTTCTTTGGTCTAAAGTGATCACAAAGAGATCAGCGACCATTGATTTGTTCACAAGGAGGTGGGTTCTTTGATCTATTTGTTTTGTGGTGAGGTGGGTTTTTGGTCTAAAGTGTACAAAGGTCAGGACCATTGTTTGTTCCGGAGGTGGGTCTTTGTCTATAGTGATCACAAGAGGTCAGCGCCATTGATTTGTTCACACAGAGGTGGGTTCTTTGGTCTAAAGTGATCACAAGAGATCAGCGACCATTGATTTGTTCACAAGGAGGTGGGTTCTTTGATCTATAGTGATCACAAAGAGGTCAGCGACCATTGATTTGTTCACACAGAGGTGGGTTCTTTGGTCTAAAGTGATCACAAAGAGATCAGCGACTATTGATTTGTTCACAAGGAGGTGGGTTCTTTGGTTCAAAGTGATCACAAAGAGGTCAGCGACCATTGATTCATTCACAAGGAGGTGGGTTTTTTGGTTCAAAGTGATCACAAAGAGATCAGCGACCATTGATTTGTTCACAAGGAGGTGGGTTCTTTGGTCCAAAGTGATCACAAAGAGATCAGCGACCATTGATTTGTTCACAAGGAGGTGGGTTCTTTGGTTCAAAGTGATCACAAAGAGGTCAGCGACCATTGATTCATTCACAAGGAGGTTTTTTTTTAAATTCAAACTGATCACAAAGAGATCAGCAACCATTGATTCGTTTACAAGGAGTGGGTTTGTTGGTCCAAAGTGATCACAAAGAGATCAGCGACCATTGATTTGTTGGTGGGTTTTTGGTGTGTGTGGTTGTTTTTCACAAGGAGGTGGGTTTTTTGGTTCAAAGTGATCACAAAGAGATCAGCGACCATTGATTTGTTCACAAGGAGGTGGGTTCTTTGATCCAAAGTGATCACAAAGAGATCAGCGACCATTGATTTGTTCACAAGGAGGTGGGTTCTTTGGTCCAAAGTGATCACAAAGAGATCAGCGACCATTGATTTTTCACAAGGAGGTGGGTTCTTTGGTTCAAAGTGATCACAAAGAGGTCAGCGACCATTGATTCATTCACAAGGAGGTGTTTTTTTTTTATTCAAACTGATCACAAAGAGATCAGCGACCATTGATTCGTTCACAAGGAGGTGGGTTTGTTGGTCCAAAGTGATCACAAAGTGGTCGCAAGCGGTGGCAAGCCGTCGTTTGACTGGGGCTTAAGGTCATGTTTGCTTGTTGGGGTTTTACATCCTAACAGTCGCTAAGGTCATGTCCAGATGGGTAATAGTATGTTACTCCCACAGCACTGGCTCCGTGACAGAGCCACTAAATAACCCATAAGAAAAAGTGACAGTTGGCTGGGTTATGGAGATAACCACGTGATCTTGCAATATATTGATCAAATACTTATCATAGCTGGCTACATTTGGGATGAATAATTTATGAAAGCATGTAGATAAATAGACTGTTCAAATCAAGCCGAGAGTTTCATGTGGTCGCCATCTTGATTTTTTGGCATTCTCTCCCTATTTCTCAGCGTTATGCCAATAGAGATAAACAGTAGGGGTGTAAACGATTAATCAACTCGGGTCACCCAAGTCACTTTTTGGCACATGCGCACCTCCTACAGACTTGGGTCGAATAATTAAATACGCTTCTCCGCGCTCGGGTGGAAAAAATGGTCGCTTAATCCAAAACATTTTTTTTTTTTTAAATAACCGATATAACTAAAGCAAAATAGGATTTAAAGTATTTTATGATGGCATAGTTTAGTTATACTTCCATTTCATTAATCTAGGTTATTACCAAAAAAAAACATGTATGACTGGCACTGGTGGCTGTTATCCTGCAGGACAGTACCGGCGCAAATGTGATGTCATCGCTCCTAGCCACCCCCAGCCAAGACGGGTCGTGTTAATCGATTATGGCCAAAAGTGGACTGTTCCACCCACTGCTAGCGGTAACCCAGTGTGAATACATGCTACTCAGCTGGGTAGTGAAGGGTCACTTCTTCTATTCTGCTTGGCAGAATAAACCAGGGAGCGCCCTCGGGGTTGAAGCTATCTCAGTCTTACTCCTTTTTATACATCAATCAAGGTATGACACTGAGTCGACCACAATACTCAAAGAACAATTTATATATAGTAAAATATACAAAAATTACACCCTCCCTCGTAACAAAATGGAAAAAAGTGGAGTTCAGGCGCAAAACCCTGTAAACGCCGATCTAAAAATGTAGATAAACACTGCAGTCAAACCTTCAAAAGGGTAATTTTTTTACATTCCTATTTGTTGGTTCATTGCTCGATAACTTCTTTCATCACAATCAAGGTGGAATTAGCAAGAATTAAAATTACCTTCAGGTAAACAACTTTTATTTTAATAAAAAAAATTTCAGATTGGCGTTTACCGGGTTTTGGCCTGAACTCGTCATTAATTTATTATTAATAATATATATATATATGTACCGTGACTTCGGGGCGACATCTTCGTCACTTTGTGCGCTGGTTCCGGAAGTCCGCATGCCGACGAGGGCCGGCGTCTCGGCGACCAGCCTCCGACGCCTGCCTGCTGATGCCGGTAGGTGGGGCCACCGTCGGACGCCTGGCGGCGCAGCCTCGGCACGTAGCCGCCGTGGGACGAGGGCGGCGGCGGGGGGGACGGGGTCAGCCGGCCGCCGAGCATCGTCAAGACGCCGAGGGAGTGGCGGGGGGCCGGGGCCGGGGCCGGGGCCGTGCCCGCCGGGTGGCCGTTGGCGGCGGTGGCTTCCCCGATGGCTTCCCGCCTGGCTTCTTCGCGCCTGACCGCGTAGGTGGCTTCCTGTCTAGGAGAGTGGCGGCCCGGGTTGTCCATGGTGAGATTCATCGGGGACTCCGAGCAGGGGGACGGCGTTCTCGAGATGTAGCGTCCTGCTGAAAGTAGGTCAGTTGGGAGTAGGTCAGTTTAAAGTAGGTCAGTTGGACACTAGGTGAATATTGACAGGGAGTTGTGTTGGATGATTGATTGATGCGATGTAGACGCGTTGACCCGTGACGTCACTATCACGTGACTTTCACTTCAGAATGGTCTGGTTGGCTAGCGTCAAAACAACAAGTTGCGTAGCATGACCCAAACGGACGCGGTGGCCGAATTGGTAGAGCGCAGGCCTCCCATGCGGAAGGTCTGGAGTTCAATTCCCGGTCTAGTCAAACCAATGACTTACAACATTTATACTTGTCGCTACCCAGCCATGGAGGCGCTCGTCATTATAGGGATAGGGCAACGACTGGTTCACTTTGTTTCATGATAATGCGACTGAGTGGAATATCAGGTCATTGTGATGGTGGCCTGGGCTTCCCAGTGGAGAAGCACTTATAAAGTCGACTTAAGTGCGCACTGTCACAAGTCGGTACCCATCCTGATATGACATTAGATGTTGCCAGGATGTTAAACTCCAAAAACCAACCAACCATAGGATGACCACATGCACTGAAGAACATCAATAGCATCATGCTGGGTATCAGCAGGACCAAGTATAGTAAGTAGTCTGCTTGCAATCCCAAAGGGCGTAATCGATCAACATGACCCAGGCGATTCGGGTCACCTGAGTTGCTAGAATTTCAAATCGAACACCGCGAGTGGAGTTGACAAAAACATGTGCTGTGTGCAAGACAACCCGACCCCAGTAACCCACCTCTTGGCTGGGGTTTTCTAGGAACGATGACGTCACATTTGTGCTGGTAACGTCCTGCATCATAATAGTTACCAGTACCGGTCTTACATGGTTTGTTTTTGGTAATAACATAGATTAATGAAATGGAAATATAACTAAACTATGCAATCATAAAATACTTTAAATCCTATTTTACTGTAGTTATATCGGTTATTTAACCAAAAAAGGTTTCGGACTAAGCCACCATTTTGTCCACCTCGAGCATGGAGAAGCGTATTTGATTATATGACCCGAGTCTGTAGGATGTGCGCATGCACCAAAAAGTGGCTCGGGTGACCCGAGTTGAGTAATCGATTATGCCCCCATTGTCCACTCTTGGCTGACTCATGCTTTTGTTACTGCCTGAGTGCATTGGGTGTCAATGTTCCCACTGATACTCAGACACATTCTGCTTGAGTTTGTATAATTCATGGCCTTGCACGATAATTTTTTATGTAAACAGCATGCCAGACTTCTTTGCTAATTCAACACACAAACAAATTGTACACTTCCTTAGAACAACAGTTTACTGGGTTCTATCGCCTCTTGTAATTTCAGCTATACTTTGTGAGTGAAATGTTGTCGTCAACTGGCACAAATCTAACCATTTCAAAATTGCTTCAGAAATAACCTTGGCTATCATGTTGTAAAATATTCTGATGTTCGGCATAGGGGGGAATGCAAATGTTCTATCACTGATCGGTGTATGTGACCAGCCGCATGTATGTATGTATATATATATATGTATGGGTTGGTGGTGCCTGAGTGGGATGTAAATAGACATAGTGGTGCTGGCAGGTCTGGTTGTGAGTGCACTCTGTGCCTACCCCCTCTGCTGGGATAGGGATCACCACACCCAAAGGTCAAGGTTGGTGGTGGCCATGGGGCCATACAACTTCTGCTGGTGGGCAGACCATTGGTATCCATCGGGACCAGGAATGCTGGATCCCTATTGGTAGGGCCAAGAATGCTTGTTTCCCATTGGGGGAAAACGGGTGGGGTGATACTCTACCATGACCCCATGTAACCATATAAATAATAAACCAGAGGGCTTGACTCTCTCTTCTTCATTACACTTTATACTCTTCCTTTCTCTTTGTCTGTATTGATTTCATCCTAGCCTGCTTACACAGCCACAGATTCGAGCATTGGACTTTACAATTTGACACTGATCTGACCATTTTGGACTTTTGTATGAATTCCAATGTAGGCATGAAAATGTGAGTAACATAACTGACAGAATAAATACCACTAGCTTCTCGCTGTGAATATGGCCCTTGCTTCTGACATTGCCTTCATTAATCAATCAATCAACATTTGTTTTATTTAATGACGCCTCTAGAGCACATTGACTTTTATCATCGGCTCTTGGACATCAAACATATGGTCATTCTGACATCTTTTTTTTAAGGAAACCTGCTGCCGCCACATAGGCTGCTCTTTTAAATAAGCAGCAACGGTTGTTTTATGTGCACATTCCCACAGACAGGACAAAACATTCCACAGCCTTTGATGAACCAGTTGGAACGGAGAATAGCCCAAACTGCAAATATGTCCACGGAGCAGGATCGATAGGATGACCCACATGTTCACAGGTGGACACTCTACTGCCTGACTTACGTCCCGCTCCCACTCACTTAATCAAAACTAGACATAAGTATACATACACATATATACATATTGTTTGTTGTTTTACGCCCTACCAACATATGAGGTCATATCAGGGCAGGCAGAGACTTCTGACAGTGTGTATATATATACACACATATATACACATATATGCACATATATACACATATATACACATATGCACACATATACACACATATATACACATATACACACATATATAGACATAATATATACACATAGATACACATATATACACATAAATACACATACACACATATATACACAGATACACACATATATACACATATATACACATCATCATCATCATCATGCTGTCGGTCGCGATGCGACAAAGACTGCTTTCATTACTTGACTGCCCCTCTCCATTTAGCTCTCTGCTGTGAGGGTTGCGTCCATGAGTCGGTCTTAATGTCTCTCAGCTTCAGGTTTCTCTTGATGGTATCCTTGAACCGGAGACGAGGGCGCCCTCTCTTTCTGTAACCAGAAGACAGTTGAGAATAGAGGATCTGCTTTGGTAGCCTGTCTGATGACATCCTCATGAGGTGTCCAGTCCACCGGAGATTCTTTTTGATCAGAAGATCTTCCATAGAGGGCAGCCCCGTCCGTTCGAGTATTTCCTTATTTGTCACTTTGTCCTTCCAGGTTAGCCTCATGATTGAACGCAGATGTCGCATCATGAAGGCATGCAGCTTTTTCAACTGTCGTCTGTACACTGTCCAGGCCTCGGCTCCATATAGTAGGGTGGATAGCACGATTGCATGGTAGATCTTACCTTTGACCCGAATGGACACATGGTGGTTGTTCCAGAGTCTCTGGCGTAGTCGGCTGAAAGATGCGCTAGCCTTGGCCATTCTCCTCTGTATTTCAGCATCAATGCGTCCATCACTTGATATAGTGCTTCCGAGGTAGGTGAATTCCAGAACAGAGTTCAGCTTGTTACCGTCAACCATGATCTCCTCCTCGCGGGTTCTTGTAGAGTTGGGTTGGTACAGCACCTCTGTCTTCTTGATGTTAATCTTCAGGCCAAACTTCTTTGATGCATCGGAGAAAGCGTCCACTATTTTCTGGATCTCTTCAGCAGAGTGGGCAACCAGTGCACTGTCATCTGCGAATAGCAGCTCTCTCACCAGTATCCGAGTAGTCTTGGTCTTCGCTCTGAAGTGTGCAACATTGAATAGGTCAGCGCTCTGTCTGGACTGTATATAGATGCCATCCCCCATGTCTCGGAAAGCCTCATCGAGCATTGCTGATAGGAAGATGGAGAAGAGCGTGGGGGCCAGTACACAACCTTGCTTGACCCCATTGGTAACCCCGAACGATTCCGAGACTTCCCCTCCAACACTAACGTTCGCCATCATTCCTGTATGTAGAGCCTCGATCATAGTTGTGAACTTCTCTGGGCATCCATACTTCCTCAGTAGCTGCCATAGCCCGGTCCTCCCGACTGTATCAAACGCCTTAGTGAAATCGACAAATACCATGTACAGTGGTCGGTCCTGCTCAATGCACTTTTCTTGTAGCTGTCGGAGACAAAATATCATATCCACGGTGCTCCGGTTACCTCTGAAGCCACACTGTGACTCCGGAACTACACCAGGTGTTATGTAAATAGATAGTCTGTTGAAGATTTTGCCTGCTATGGAAAGAAGAGAGATTCCTCTATAGTTCCCACAGTCTGTTCAATCACCTTTCTTGTAGATGATTACAATGGTGGCATCCTTCCATGCTTGGGGTACAGAACCCTCCTCCCAGGCATTGGTGATTAGTTGGTGCAGTCTGTTGAATAGATTGTCTCCTCCATGCTTCCATACTTCAGCAGGAATTCCATCACCCCCAGGTGCTTTGCCATCTTTCAGGCTGGCGATTGCTCTAGCCATCTCATCGATGGTTGGAATCTCATCGAGGCATGATTTGGTAATGCACTGCTGGATGTTGTCCAGAGCTTCGTGATCTATGTCACCAGGGACATTGAGTAGCTTCTGGAAGTGTTCACTCCATCATGCCACAACTCTCTTGCTGTCAGAACAGGTCTCCATTCCATCTGTTGATTTCAGGTGAACAGGTCCCTTCTTCACGGGTCTCCACACTTCTTTCAGTCTGCTGTAGAAGCCGTTCCTGTTGTTTCTGTCTGCAGCTCTCTGCAGCTCCTCTGCCTTCATTTCCCACCAGTCTGACTTCAATGCACGGGTGCATTTTTCCTAGCTGATTTTCCGCTGTGGACGGAAGATGAGCTCGAGCAGTGCGGTCCTTGGTAACCCGGGCGACGACCCAGCCGGTATGGTGTTTTGTGCAGTTGTACATTTCATGAAAGCTGCCTGCAAAAGTGTTGACGTGCTGCTGGCTTTTGCAAGTTACCAGCGGCACTCTCTCGGGAGCAAATAGAGGTTTCATACCGGTAAGAACATGTCAAGACAGGCACAAAACTATTTGTCTCTGCAGTGGCTGGTCGGGAGATGTTGGGAGTTCCATACATCAACCGCCCTTAATGCTGCCACAGTGACATGGTTTTCTGTTTAGGGTTTGCTCCCTTAGCCTTTGGTTCTGTCAAGAACATGTACCAGAAGGCAGTGGTTTACACCTCTGCAGGGCAGGGGCGTCAAACTCCGATATACACATATACACACATATATACACATATATGCACACATATATACATACACATACAGTCACATATGCTGCATAATTACACAAACGCGTACAAGATATGAAACTTAAAACTAACCTGGCATGGAGAGTTGTCGGCTGAACGCCATGGACGACTTGATGGGTGGAGACGCCGCCGCTAGGGGGGATAGGGCGCCGTAGTCAGGGTGGTAGGCGGGCGAGGCGACCTCTGGTGACCGCCCATCGTAACTCCCACGCAAGCCGTGGGGGGACGGGGACGGGGAGAGGAGGTTGGTGAAGAAGGATCCGGGATGCAGCAGGACAGAGTCTGGGGAGCAGCAATAAGGTATCAGTCAACAAACCCAGGACCGTAGCCAGCATTTTTGGTTTAAAATACAGGAGCTAAAACACAACATTGTTAACATCTGCTTACAGGAATTAAAAACACAAAATTTTTAGCACAAAATTAGAAAAGTGCATATTATAATAGAGTTAGCATGTTTGTAAGCAAAAACTTGTTTATTATTGCCTACACCAATTTAAACAAATTTCAAGCAATTGTTTCGCACATGCTTCTATGAAAAAAAAAATTGTAAGCACAAAATTAGAAAAGTGCATATTATAAAAGATTTAGCATGTTTGTAAGCACACTATTGTTTGTAATTGCTTATAGGGAATACAACATTGTAAGCACGACATGGTTTGCACGTGATTATAGGAAATTAACAAATTGTAAACACAAAATAACAAAGTGTATATTATGAAAGATTTAGCATGGTGGTAAGTACAACATTGTTCGTAAGTGGTCGCAAAGTGTCCCTCAGTGGTCGCCGACCTCCTTGCGACCCAAATGGTTGTAATGAGGTTAGCACGCTACTGCTTGCGACAGCTTCTGACCACAACAAAAGGTTAGTCACAAAGAGGTCGCAAAATGGTCGCAAGTGGACGCAAAGTGGTCGCAAAATGGTCCTCCATAGTCACGATCAACTTACGACCATTTGGGCCGCAAGGACGTTGCAGCTGCTGCACTAAAAACATTGCAACCAAAATGGTCGCAAAAAGGTCGGCGACCATTGCTATGGTCGCAAGGAAGTCGCTGGTGACTGTGGTTCTACCCCAGCCATACTTCTGCTTGTGACCGCTTGCGACCATTTTGCGACCACAAAATATGGTTGGTTACAAAGAGCTAAAATGATCGCAAAATTGTCGCAAGTGGTCGCAAAATGGTCGGAATATGGTCCTCAGTAGTCGCCGACCTCCTTGCGACCATTGTGGTTACTAAGAGATTGCAGCTACTGCACTAAATGCCAAACTGTCATTCTGTATGGACAGTATGTAGTGTGAAACTGTCATTCTGTATGGACAGTATGTAGTGTGAAACTGTCATTCTGTATGGACAGTATGTAGTGTGAAACTGTCATTCTCTACGGACAGTATGTAGTGTGAAACTGTCATTCTCTACAGACAGTCTGTGGTGTGAAATTGTCATTCTGTACGGACATGATGTAGTGTGAAACTGTCATTCTGTATGGACAGTATGTAGTGTGAAACTGTTATTATATACGGACAGTATGTAGTGTGAAACTGTCATTCTAGATGGACAGTGTGTAGTGTGAAACTGTCATTGTATACGGACAGTATGTAGTGTGAAACTGTTACTCTGTATGGACAGTACATAGTGTGAAACTGTCATTATGTATGGACAGTATGTGGTGTAAAACTGTCATTCTCTATGGACAGTATGCAATGTAAAACTGTCATTTTCTATGGAGAGTATGTGGTGTGAAGCTGTCATTCTCTACAGACAGTATGTAGTGTGAAGCTGTCATTCTGTATGAACAGTATGTGGTGTAAAACTGTCATTCTTTACAGAGAGTAAGTAGTGTGAAACTGTCATTCTGTACGGACAGTATGTAGTGTGAAACTGTCATTCTCTACGGACAGTATGTAGTGTGAAACTGTCATTCTCTACGGACAGTATGTAGTGTGAAGCTGTCATTATGTACGGACATGATGTAGTGTGAAGCTCTCATTCTGTATGGATACTATGTAGTGAGAAATTGTCATTCTGTACGGACAGTATGTAGTGTGAAGCTGTCATTATGTACGGACAGTATGTAGTGTGAAGAGGTCATTATGTCTGGACAGTATGTAGTGTGAAACTGTCATTCTGTATGGACAGTATGTAGTGTGAAACTCATTCTGTACGGACGGTATGTAATGTGAAGTTATCATTCTGTATGGACACTAGGTAGTGACAAACTGTCATTCTGTACGGACAGTACGTAGTATGAAACTGTCATGCTGTATGGACAGAATGTAGTGTGAAGCATTCATTATATAGGGAAAGAGAAACTTCCGTCTTCATCACGCCAGAGGTCCCCGCATTGCCAATTCACACTGGAGAAACCGGGCGTGGTGGCCGAATCGGTAGAGCTCAGGCTTCCGGTGTGGAAGGTCGGGAGTTCGGTTCCCAGTAGAGTCAAACGAATGACTTACAAAACTGATACTTGTTGCTTCCTAGCCTGGCGCTCAGCATTAATAGGATAGGGCAAGGACTGGCTTAGCTCAGTGTAGGATAATGTGAGTGAGTGGGATATCGGGTCATGATGCCTGCGACTTGATTTCCTAGTGGGGGCAGCATTATGAAGTCACCATTAGTGTGCACTGTCACAAGTCGATCATCATCATCATCATGCTGTCGGTCGCGATGTGACAAAGACTGCTTTCATTACTTGACTGCCGCTCTCCATTTACCTCTCTGCAGTGGGAGTTGCGTCTATGAGTCGGTCTTAATGTCTCTCAGCTTTAGGTTTCTCTTGTGGTATCCTTGAACCGGAGATGAGGGCGCCCTCTCTTTCTGTAGCCAGAAGGCAATTGAGAATAGAGGATCTGCTTTGGTAGCCTGTCTGATGACATCCTCATGAGGTGTCCAGTTTTTTTTATCAGAAGATCTTCCATAGAGGGCAGCTCCGTCCATTCGAGTATTTCCTTATTTGTCACTTTGTCCTTCCAGGTTAGACTCATGATTGAACGCAGATGTTGCATCATGAAGGCATGCAGCTTTTTCACCTGCCATCTGTACAACATTTCATGAAAGCTGCCTGCAAAAGTGTTGAAGTGCTGCTGACTTTTGCAAGTCACCAGCGGCACTCTCTTGGGGAGCAAATAGAGGTTTCACACCGGCAAGAACATGTCAAGACAGGCGCAAAATTATTTGTCCCTGCAGTGGCTGGTCGGGAGATGTTGGGAGTTCCATAGATCAACCACCCTTAATGCTGCCACAGTGACATGGTTTTCTGTTTAGGGTTTGCTCCCTAAGCCTTCGGTTCTGTCAAGAACCTGTACCACAAGGCAGTGGTTTACAACTCTGCAAGGCAGGGGCGTCAAACTCCTTGAGGTATTGCTATACCTGCATACAATCATTACAATGGACAAAAAAAGAAGAGTTATCACCTTTTGAGACAGGCTCATATATTTAAAATCAAATCTACATAATTGTTTTGGTTTTAAAAATTTGATGTTTTCAACGACTATGCAGCTTTAAGCAAATCTACGAAATATCTAAGTACATGTAGATTACAATGATGTAAGTGCATTGTCGGGCAAGTTGGGGCTGAGTTAATTACAAGTCGATACCCATCCTGATATGACCTTAGATGTTGCCAGGATGTAAGATTCCAACAACCAATGACACTGAAGGAAACACATCCAGGGCCGCCCCATATGGCACGAAAACGCTGCGTCACACCCAGCTGGGACAATGGGACTGGTCCCACCAGGAAGCAAAATGTACCACCGCTCCCAAATAAGGAAGTATAAATGAATATAACGTTCCATAATCCGAGGGTTTTGAGTTGTCGCTTCTTTAAGCAAATATATGTTTAACCACCGCGGCATCTGCTTCATCGCAATGCCGCTCCTTATTTGAATCTTTACATGTTGAGTAGACGGCGCGATGGTTAAACATATATTTGTTTAAAGAAACTAAAATTCAAACCCCTCCTTTAATACAAACAGGCTTTATTCAATTGCCTCAGTATGCCCTTCTATACATCAACAACTGCTTACTAAGTGAGTGTTCAGTCCCTAAGTTAGATAGATACGTGTAATCAAATCTCGATAAATTTGTTGGTTTTGACAATTTGAAGCTTTCATCCGACTCATCATCATCATCATCATGCTGTCGGTCGCGAAGCGACAAAGACTGCTTTCATTACTTGACTGTCGCTCTCCATTTAACTCTCTGTAACATTTCATGAAAGCTGCCTGCAAAAGTGTTGAAGTGCTGCTGGCTTTTGCAAGTTACCAGCGGCACTCTCTCGGGGAGCAAATAGAACATGTCCAGAGAGGCGCAAAACTATTTGTCCCTGCAGTGGCTGGTCGGGAGATGTTGGGAGTTCCAAACATCAACCGGCCTTGATGCTGCCACAGTGACATGGTTTTCTGTTTAGGGTTTGCTCCCTTAGCCTTCGGTTCTGTCAAGAACCTGTACCATAAGGCAGTGGTTTACAACTCTGTAGGACAGGGGCGTCAACCTCCCTGAGGTATTGCAATACCTGCATACCAGTTCTGTGTTATCATGGCAATATCAGCTCATTCTCCTACATTTATCAGAATATCTTACACAGGTGTATATCTATTTATGCTGTTATACTGACCCCGTATAGCGCTTCATTTTCAGAAGCATATCTACACTGTTAAGCTGGGTGTTACTGTACTAACGCAGCTTGTAAATAATCAATATTGTTTGAACATAAAATGACTACACAACAGACTATAGAGCTTTAATATTGTGTTCTCTGTGGCAGAGTTGTTAGAGTGTCTGACTTTTTTTCTAAGTCAGACTCCTAATCTAAAGGTTTGTGGTTTGATTCTCCGTGCCCCCACCTCTGCCAATTTGGATTTCCACCGCTGTGTATAACTTACAGCATCATCAAAGGTCGGTTGCTCTCATACCATGTCTATGTGGAGTGGAAAGTTAAAAATCCCTTGGGTCGGTAAAAGTGGAGACTGAGGCTTTCTATCGACAAACTGTCTAATGGTGAAAACCATGATAGGCAGTATAAATCGTCAAGAAGAAAACAAGAAGAAAAAATATGGGAATTATGCAAGAGCACTGCATTTCAATAAACAAAAAATAAAAAACAATCATTGGAGGACGCAGATATAAACTAAGAAACAAATGCTGATTTTATGATTAATCTAGAGGTTCTAATCGGAAATTTACCCACTTAAGAAAATTACTTAACCCGGAAACTTCCCCGATGGATCGTGTAACTGTGCTAAGCGAGAGAACCGGATTCAGGAAGTGTAAAGATTTACTATTCATGTATTGAATGAAGCCTAGCATACAAAGAAGAGCACTCACTGCCAACCAGGAACAGAAGGCAAGGTAAATGTCCCTCTTCCCCCAAAAAGATACTTTTCAATTTTCAGATCACTCATGAAAAAAATGTACTAACACTATTGGTCACCCACCATAAGTCGCCATGGTATCACGGAGTTTGATTCGGGGGGAACGACACGCTGCCACCCCCGCACGCAGCACATTGGACTCACCTTCGGGTTGGTGGATGAGTCCACTGTCCATCCACCTGATTGGCTAATATTCTTTCACGCCTACCCCCACCCCCAGCCATCTCCGTCTTGCTGCTGTCTCCTCACTTATCAGCTAGTTAGCGACGTTGTTGTTGAAGATTTATATTGCCTGTTATGGATAAGCCTGAATAGGCTTGTTTTCACCATTAGACAGTTTGTCGATAGAAAGCCCGAGCCTACACTTTTACCGACCCAAGGGATTTTTAACCTCCCACACCACATAGACATGGTATGAGAGCAACTGGCCTTTGATGTCGCTGTAAGTTATACACAGCGGTGGAAATCTAAATTGGCAGAGATGGGGGCACGGGGAATCGAACCACCGACCTTCAGGTTAGGAGTCTGACCTAGAAAAAAGTCAGACACTTTAACCACTCCGCCACAGATAACACCACGTGCACACTTTTTCCGCCCAAAAACCCTATGACTAGTGCTACACATAATATTTGTTGCTCACCCTACTAGTACATGCAGTTGTTTCGGGCGCTACTACCAACCTTCAATAAACTGTTTTTTGCCTGTACTATATATTTGTGTCAGTAAACATATGGTATTAGACTAAACTTATTAGATGCTTCTTTGATACATCTACCATATAAACTTCCTTGTGGGCATGGTATCAGTTGACTCACTGGTTAAAACATGGCAACTTGTATTTAATATTTAAAACTTGATGCCACAAAAATATATTTTAGGTGCAAAAATGTATTTTAGGTGCAAAAATGTATTTTAGGTGCAAAAATTGACAAATGTCATTCGGGCCAAAATAAAATCATCACTACCAGGAAGCTGCTATTATTCCAATGATCAAATTCCTTTTTTCCACTGAAACCACACATCCTCTATATAATGCATTACACAATATGAAATTGAGACTTCAAATTGTCTTGAGGTGGTGGTGTTCTCTGTGGCGGAGTGGTTAGAGTGTCTGACTTTTTTCTAGGTCGGACTCCTAATCTGAAGGTCAGTGGTTCGATTCCCCATGCCCCCATCTCTGACAATTTGGATTTCCACAGCTGTGTATAACTTACAGCGTCATCAAAGGCCAGTTGCTCTCATACCATGTCTATGTGGTGTGGGAGGTTAAAAATCCCTTGGGTTGGTAAAAGTGTAGGCTCGGGCTTTCTATCGACAAACTGTCTAATGGTGAAAACAAGCCTATTCAGGTTTATCCATGATAGGCAGTATACATCGTCAACAAAAGACCACTCTAGTGCCTCGAACCGTTGTCACTCGTTCGTTCCAAGAATGTATCCCCCTTCCTAAACAAAAATTCCTAGCTTTGGCCAATGCACACACACACAAACCAGGCATAGATGCGGGCTACTCCAAATTTTCCTATCAATATATAAGCACAAGCGTCGCTCCACATTTAACATTGTTGCTATGTGCATAAAATGTGATTTTGTTGTATTTAAAGTTGCATGGTCCGATGAAATATATAAATTTCAAAATCGAAACACTTATCTAGGGGAAAGACGGGGGGGGGGGGGGAGATGACACTTACCTACAAGCTGGATGAACCAGTAGATTTGGTTCGTAGTTGGAGTTTTACATCCTGGCAACATCTAGGGTCATTTGAGGACGGGGTTGGAGGCCAGTAGAAAATGATAGGGGACCAGACTACTTACACATAGTAGGTCAACCCACATCACGTGACCATTGCGAAATGGCAATCTGGGGCATAGCTACAGGAGTTTCGGCAAGCTTGCCGAAACTGTTTTGAGTTCTTTCAGTTCCAATTGCTCCCAAACTAGCTAATTGTCATCAAAGTTACTCCAGAATAATGAATATTAGGTCATAACTATGAACCTGATATATTTATTTAAAGACAATAATGATAACATTCAAAAGCCATCGGACGATGCAAGTTCAATACAGTTTGAATGTCATTCGGTTGAGAGCAGACGACAATTTCTGTCAGAGCAGACGACAGGATGTTGTGGGGGCGTACTGTACCTGGTGACGTCGTGGCGGACAGTCGATGCTGGAGCGTATTGAAGAGCACATCGCCCACATTCTTTGCACGGTCCGAGAAGTTCTGCTTGGTCAGCATGCACAGTGCTTTACCTGTGGATATAGAACGATTCATCATTATTAACAGAGACCGTGAATATAGAGGATGGTCAACTCTGATTTCCCATCAGGAACACAGTCTCTGGTGGCGCCTCTCGCGGTCGTTGTTGAACAACTAAAAACATTATGAAATATCAACAAAGCTTAGGGCTCTGATTGATATTTTGTTTTATTTTGTTTTATTTTGTTTCCAAGAACTGAGCAATACTTCGTATTTACAAACCATACAATACAATACAATACAATACGATAAGACAACTCAATTTCCCTCTCTTCAACCAATTCTAAAGCCGTGTTCACACGGGCAACATGTAAAGCGATTCAGCCAAGGCGAATCATATGAATCGATTTAGATGCGCGTTCCCACGGGCAGTACTTGGGCCGGAAATCGATATCAGCGCATGAGCAAGGCGATACTAACCAGCGCCAGTTTCGGTTAGTCGGCGTCACCCCGAGAGAGTGTGAGTTCGACCTAGATATGTATGGACTGAATCGTATTGTTTTGGAACGGTCAAAACTTCTGCTGGGCAGTGAAACCCTAAAAATAAATTATGAAAAAAATATCTGTGCACAGCTAGCGGTTTCATAGACCAAATTATATTATATAGTGTGACGTCCTTAATCCGCCTCAGTGCGTTCACACGGGCAAAATAAATCGATTCACAGAAATTGATTTACGTAATCGACCTCTACAAGTGGTTTACAGTATCCAGATCACAGGAATCGATTCAGCCCTAATCCGACTCATCCGCGAGTTCACACGCGAAATGTAACCCGAACTAGGCAAGTCGATTTCTATGAATCGATTTACATTGCCCGTGTGAACACGGCTTAATACAAAGTCTATCTCACCCGTGTGGTCCTGCTCCATTTTCACTGCTCTGGTCTCAGACTCCAACTGTACCCTACCCCCCAGTCCAGCCTTATAGCTAGCTTGACCACTCTCTAAGCACCAGCCTACCTTGACCACTGTCCAGCTGCAGACCAGCCTCTTCCTGGCCTGTCTCCATGTTCTACTACCCGGCAGCCTCTCTTACACACAATTCACCTACAGATGCACAACCTGGTACATCCGTTTTACCATATCCCCCCCCCCCTCCCACCAGGACCTACACAGTGGTCTACCTTATGGAGCAGTCACACTACGACGTGTATTCCGGCGTGCCGCCAACGCGCTTAAATATATTCAACGCGTCGAGAAACGTCAAACTTTTCGGCGCGTAGCTGGCGTGTTATTGGCGCGCCGCCAGCATGTTGCGCGGGTGGAAAACAAAGAAACCCCCGCCGCTTGACCCAATTTCTAAAAAGTTGCGCCGCGTTCCCACGGTTGATTAGCGTCTTGTCGACGTGTTATCGGCGTGTTATCGGCGTGTCGCCGGCGCGTCATACGCCGTTGGCGGGTTGGACGCGTGTTATCAACGTCTTATCGCCGTGTTATCAGCGCTGGTAATGCGTGTCGACGTCCTGCTAACGCACCCGTGACCCGTCGGCGCGCGTTGGCCAGCGCCGAAAGTTTTGTGCAAGCACAAAACTTTCGGCGCTGGGCGACGCGCGCCGACGCGTTGTATCAAAGCGACCTGTCAATCATAGTGTACCGACGTGTACCGACGCGCCGGCAACGCGTTTGTAACGCGTTTGTAACGCGTCCCGACGTGTCCCGACGTTTCGCAAAAAAAAAAAACACGTTTCCACGCGTTGTCCAACGCCGGGCCAACACGTCGTAGTGTGACTGCCCCATTATCAGTGCTTATTTCTCATTGCTACACACATGCTTTTACTGGTTCTTGACCCCTTAATATTTTCCCAGCCTAACTTAATCTACCTTTTATTTTCCTTTCCAATATACTAGAATTATCCCTCCTGCTCCATAACTTTTAACATTACACTCGTATTTGATAACTGTCGACTCTAAGCCTAAAATCCGCATAATTTTACAATTGGTCATTCCGTCATGTTCTAATGGCAGTTAGTGGTTGTTTTCCCAGCATAGCCACCAGTGAGTGAACCGCCGCTTGGTGCGTGGCAGTTGTAAGTGTTACACGGTCGGGGATGGGAGTTGGACTTCTCTATATAAACATTCTCTGTTATTAATAAGCATGGAAAAGACTTGCTATCCGGACCGCACTTCGTCCATACCTCTCTCTATCTCCTCCGCTGGCCATGCTCCTCCTTGATATGTCTGAAAAGAGTTCGAGGAGGGGGAGCCTGCCAACATTTAACTTTCTACTCTTACTCTGTCCGTGTCTTTAGCTCGCTGGTTGGTCAGCATAGAGCAAATAGACACGGTTCTTTGACTCAACTCTCCTCATTTCTCTTTTCTAGACACTACCCTTTCTATTTCTCCGAGGCATACTTCTCCCCCTGGCCAGGGGAGTTGTGTGCTTGGGTGGGGCCCTGTACCTTATCTTTTTTTAATTTTTTTTTTTTTTTTTTGGTAAATATTTTTATTCATCTGAATACATATTTTGTCAGCGCCGGGGCACTGGTCTTCCAGCCGTCGGAGTGGTCGCATTTCATCTCTACATAGTGGAAGTGGAATGTGTTGCATTGTGTGCAGCACAACCCATTCTGAACATAAAAGAAAGTGGGGGAGCAGCCTATGCTGCATAGTGTACAGCATATGTGCTCACCATCAATCAATCAATAGTTCCGTCCTCTAGTCGAGGGTTGGATGCAATGGTTCTCCACTTGTCCCGATGTTGTGCTGTTCTGATAGACTGTGAATAATTCAAGCCTGTCCACTGTGAAATATTTGTAAACCATGATGTTCTTGGTCTCCCTCTCCCTCTGCTGCCATTCACCTTCCCTTCCAACAATGTACGGTATATTGAACTCTGACGAATGATGTGGCCAAAATAAATAAGTTTCTTTGTCTGTATAGTGGCAAACAAGCTTTTCTTATTTTTAATTTTTCTGAGAACTTCTTTGTTGGTGATCTTCTTTGTCCATGATATTTTCATCATCCTTCGATAAGTCCACATCTCAAATGCTGCTAAACGTTTGTACATTTTCTTAGAGATTGTCCATGTCTCTGCCCCATACATTAGAGTAGACCACACATAACACTGATGAATACGCTTCCTTGTTTGTATTAATATCTTACTTGATGTTAACACTCTATACATTTTGGAGAATGTTGTTCGGGCTATTGTTATCCATCTTTTAATTTCGGGCAGGTGGGGCTCGTCAATCTTGGCTGACTGCTCATCTAGGAGAAGGTAAACTCTGATTTAAAACCCCCGCTGCCGTGCGGCTAGTCCCATTTATGGGAAGACCAGAAGTTGGTAGTGCACACCAGCGGCCATACCGACTCAATTGTCGGCCTAAACTAAGTGCGGTGCACATCAACTTTGTTGGTGTGGTCAGGGGATGTCACCCCTTCAAGTGCATGAAGACTGGAGCAGCAGATGAGTTAGAAGATCAATAGCTTTGAAGGTGTAACAGCAAGATGATGTGGCTCATCAGGGCACACTCTGACAAAGATGAGTAAGTGGCCAGTCACCTTGGAAAGGAAGGGGAACCTACCAAGTATTTACCCATAGTAAGCAATGGTACTCACCATAGTGCAAGGTATATGCATCATTGTGTGCAGAACAACCCATTCTGAACATAAAAGAAAGTGGGGGAGCAGCCTATGCTGCATAGTGTACAGCATATGTACTCACCATATCAGTTAGATTTGGTTTTAATAATGGTTAGTCCTTAATTAGTGCCATGTTGTGCATGTATAGTGGTTTATATTGTGTGCATTGCTGGTTGATGAAGTTATTCAGTGGTGGTAATGGGTCTAAAGTAGGGGTAGTGGGTCTCTAGTCATTGAGTTATAATAGTTGTTTGTCAAATGTGTCTCATCTTCTCATTGCTGGAACCACTTTGCCCCCCATTCCCCATCCTTTCTCCTAAATCCCCGCTGCTGTTGACTGGATACGAGTGCTCTGCTACTGCCAGACCAGAGAGATTCGGTGCCGCCCCAACGCTTCAACGTTTTGAATGTTGTAAAGACATCCCCCAGCTTCTACAACCGTCCCTACTGAAGATTAATCTTCAACCAAAGATCGGACCGATTTATCAGTGCCTTTCTATATGAAGTATGTATGATTATTTCTCTAGGTGTGTGCGGGACTCGAACCCACATCTCCAATGTTATTCATGCTGCTATTCACCGCTGACCGATGACTGCAGCGCCACCACGCTGAGGTTTTGGTGGGCGGCGCACCTGAAAAATCACTAATTTCAAACTTTATGCTTGGTAAGCCTATGTCATGGGGGTGATGAAAATGGGAAATATTGCGCCTAGAGTGGGACTCGATCCTACATCTCTTTGCATTCCGAGCCAGTGGGCTAACCATTACACCACCCAGGCTCCCTGATATCACCACACTACCCACACCTACCTGTCTATGTGGTTACTTGCCTGAGAGGTCACTGCAGACTACTACACTCATCCCATGGAATTGTAAGTCTTTTAATGCTTACAATTTACATAAATACATACAGGCAATGCACTAACACATACATACACAGGGTAGGTTCAACAACCATACAGCGTGTAGCTTTTACAGGATCATGGTCACAGCAACCAGTGTCATGGGGGTGATGAAAATGAGAAATATTGTGCCTAGAGCAGGACTCGAACCCACATCTCTTTGCATTCCGGGCCAGTCTTCTAACCATTACACCACCTAAGCTCCCTGATGTCACCACACCACACATGACCGTAGATGTTGTGAGGATGGCAAACAACAAACAAACAATCTCACCATTCATGCAGGCAAACTTGTCAACCTGGACTCCCTCCAGGGCGTACTCCTCCACACACCACTCCAACCACTGCCGCACATCGTCCCGGGTCCAGCGGTGTGGGTGTGCACCTGCACACAGGAGGAAGGAAGGGGTTAACAACACATGAAGACACACATACATTACCATAGTTACTAGTAATAACAGTGGGTGTGTACCTGGACACACAGGAGGAGGGAAAGGGTTAACAATGCATGAAGACACACAGACATTACCATAGTTACTAGTAATAACAGTGGGTGTGCACCTGGGCAAACGGGAGGAAGGAAGGGGTTAACAACACATGAAGACACACAGACATTATCATAGTTACTAGTCATAACGGTGGTGTGCACCTGGGCAAACAGGAGGAGGGAAAGGGTTAACAACACATGAAGACACACAGACATTACCATAGTTACTAGTCATAACGGTGGGTGTGCACCTGGGCACACAGGAGGAGGGAAAGGGTTAACAACACATGAAGACACACAGACATTACCATAGTTACTAGTCATAACGGTGGGTGTGCACATGGGCACACAGGAGGAGGGAAAGGGTTAACAACACATGAAGACACACAGACATTACCATAGTTACTAGTCATAACAGTGGGTGTGCTCCTGGGCACACAGGAGGAGGGAAAGGGTTAACAACACATGAAGACACACAGACATTACCATAGTTACTAGTCATAACGGTGGGTGTGCACCTGGGCACACAGGAGGAGGGAAGGGGTTAACAACACATGAAGACACACAGACATTACCATAGTTACTAGTCATAACGGTGGGTGTGCACCTGGGCAGACAGGAGGAGGGAAGGGGTTAACAATGCATGAAGACACACAGACATTACCATAGTTACTAGTCATAACAGTGGGTGTGCACCTGGGCACACAGGAGGAGGGAAAGGGTTAACAATGCATGAAGACACACAGACATTACCATAGTTACTAGTCATAATGGTGGGTGTGCACCTGGGCACACAGGAGGAAGGAAAGGGTTAACAATGCATGAAGACACACAAACATTACCATAGTTACTAGTAATAACAGTGGGTGTGCAACTGGGCACACAGGAGGAGGGAAGGGGGTAACAACACACATATATATTTGATGGTGCTTAGTAGTAATAATAGGGGGTGCAACTGGACAGAGGAGCAGGAAATGGGGTAAGTAGTGACATAAGCAGGGAACGGGGTAGCAACACACATACATTACAAGCTTTAGTAGAAATAACAGAGGGGTAGGCACATGGACACAAGAGGAGGGAACGGGGTAAGTAGTGACAGGAGCAAGGAACAGGGTAACAACACACATACATTACAGTGATTAGTAGTAATAACAGAGGGGTGGGAAGATGGACACAGGAGCAGGAAATGGGGTAAGTAGTGACATAAGCAGGGAACAGGGTAACAACACACATACATTACAAGCTTTAGTAGAAATAACAGAGGGGTGGGCACATGGACAGAGGGAACGGGGTAAGTAGTGACAGAAGCAGGGAACAGGGTAACAACACACATACATTACAAGCTTTAGTAGAAATAACAGAGGGGTGGGCACATGGACAGAGGGAACGGGGTAAGTAGTGACAGGAGCAGGGAACAGGGTAACAACACACATACATTACAGTGATTAGTAGTAATAACAGAGGGGTGGGCACATGGACACAGGCGCGGGGAATGTGGTAAGTAGGGACAGGAGCAAGGAACGAGGTAACAACACACATAGATTACAGTGATTAGCAGTAACAATAGGAGGGTGCACCTGAACACAGGAGCAGGGATCAGGGTAATATCACACAGACATTAGAATGCTTACTAGCATTAACAAGGGGCAACACTAACAACACACCCACACTCAAACGTTAAAATGGTTAATAGTAAAACAGGGGGTAGCAACATTAGGATAGGGCAAGGACTGGTTAGATCAGCGTCAGGATAATGCGCTTGAGTGGGATATCGGGTCATGGTGCCAGCAGCCTGGTCTTCCAGTGGTGCAGCAGCATTATAGAAGTTGCCATGAGTGTGCGCTGTCATAAGTCGTCCCGTCCATATATGACCACAGATGGTACTAGGATGTAAAGCCCCAAAAAACAAACAAAACTACTAGCAATAACTGATCTCACTCCGTATTGGAAAAGTCATGCAATGTTGTTGTAAGGGCCTGGTCACGGTGCCGGTGGCCTGGTCTCCCAGTGGGGCAGCACTATAAAGTCGCCATCCATGAGTGTGCAGGGTCACAACTTGTTTTTTTGTTTATCTCTGGACATATCAGGACGGGGGCGGACTTGTGACTGCACACTCATGACAACTGTTATAGTACTGCCCCAAAGGGATACCAGGCTGTCGGCACCATTACCCCAATTCCAGCTGATATCTCACTCAGTCACATTATCCTGACACTGAGCAAACCAGTCCTTTCCCTATCCTAATAATGCCGAACTCCTGGCTAGGAAGCAACATAAATCAATTTTGATATCATTGATTTTAGTCTGCCGCGATTCAAACTCATGACCTTCCACACGTGAAGCCTGTGCTCTACCGATTCGGCCACCCCGTCCGGTTTCACAAGTCGGTACCCATTCCTGATATGACCTCAGATGTTGCCAGGATGTAAACCTCCCAAACAAACAAACAAAACTCGCCCACCTCTTCTACAACTAGGTGTGACTGTTTTATCTAGTTTCAATCATGAGACCGGATCTCTTTAAGACTTGTCTGACACACACACGGACACTCATACACACACACGGACACACACACACACACACTCACACACAACAAACTGGGATGGCCGAATGAGTTGAACGTCCGTCTCCTGCTTTGGTAGATCGTGGAATTTCGAATCCTGGTCGAGTCAAGCCAATTACTTACAAAATTGATACTTGTCACTTCCTAGCCAGGTGCTCGACATTATTAGGATAGGTCAAGGGCTGGTTGGCTGGGTGTCAGGTTAATGTGAATGAGTGGGATATCAGGTCACGGTGCTGTTGACCTGGTCTCTCAGTGAGGCAATACTGTAATGTTGCCATGAATACGCATTGTCACAAGTTGGTACTCGCCCTGATATGACCTTAGATGTTGCCAGGACGTAAAACTCCAACAACCAACCACTCACCCACATTCACACTCACACACACTCACACACACACACTCACACACATACTCGCACACTCACACACACTAACACCCACACACACTCCCACTCTCACACACACACACAGAACACACACAAACACACCTTCACACACTCCCATGCACACACTCATACACACACTCACTCACATACACACATTCACACACACTCACACACACACTCACACACAAACTCACACACAAACTCACACACACTCACACATACTCACACACTCACATACACTAACATACCCACCCACCCACACACTCTCACACATTCACCCACACAAACACACTCACGCGCACTAACACACACAAACACACCATCATGCACTCCCATACACACACTCACACACACACTAACACACACACTCACTTACATACACACACTCACACACACACTAACACACACACTCACACACACACTCACTCACATGCACACACTCACACCCACACACCCACACACACTCACACACTCACTCACTCACATACACAAATTCACACACACTCAAACACACACTCACACACACTCACACACACACACTCCCACACCCTCACACACACTCACACACACACACTCTCACTCACACTGACTCACTGACCATAGAAGTTGAGTAGCGGGTGCTTGGGGAGGTCAGTCTGTATATAAAGTTGGGGACGCTCCCCCGACGCCGCCTGCGTCCGATACATGACCGGAAGTGGGAACGGGGAGCGGAAGTCGTCGTCAGCGTCTCTCACGCGGCAATGACGAGCCTGGAGAAGAAGAAAAAACAACAACGTAAGCATCGGTAAGCAAGCACTGCGTGAATCAGTCTCCCCTCCCCCGCCCCGCCCCCTACCGGGTACCCTGCGCATCACGCGGCGTGGGCACCCACAGAAGGACCGTGAAATAACAAAACAAAGACCTCACCCGACCACTTGTTGTTGGCTTGGTATTTGCTGACTCATGGGGCTGTCACACTACGACGTAATGACGTCAACGTAAGGAGAACGTGAAGAACGTTGAACTTCTCGGCGTAGTATGCACATTTGGGCACAAGTTGAACGTGGATGCAGCGTAGTGGACGAGAACGTAACATTGGTAAAGCGTAGTGATACCGTCAATCACCGAGAGAGGACAACATCACTACGCTCACGGAACGTTATGAACGTTATTCCATCGCCAGAACTACGTTGCTTTACGTTACCTTACATTATTTACGTCAGGAAACGGTGGCAAAACGGTAAACCTACGTTGGATGTCCGTTAGGCGTCCGTTAACCCGGCGTTTTCACTACGTGGACTGCACGTTCCCCCTCGGATTAATGTGGGTCAACGTAGTGCAACGTAATGCAACGTAGTTGAACGTAGTGACCGACGTTTTAGTAATGTTTGTTTAACGTCATTGACGTTCGCCGAACGTGTACAGAACGTACGGCGAACGTAAACCCTTAAGTTCAAGCTACGTCAAAAGTTTTGAACATGTCCAAAACTTCGACGTAACTCGACGTAACACGACGTAATGTGACGTAGCTCGACGTCAGTCTAACGTCATAATGACGTCATCATAACGTAATCCAATGTACATCAACGTAATGATGAAAAATCACCACGTTAGGCTCACGTTCGCTCATTACGTCGTAGTGTGACAGGGGTATAACAATCGGGTGGAGGGCGTCGTCGAACATTGTGATTCATAACCACGGGGCGATGCGTTAAAGCTGCATATGCAGGACGCGGTAGCCGAATCGGTAGAGCGCAGGCCTCCCGTGCGGAAGGTCGGGAGTTCAATTCCCGGTCGAGTCAAACTAATGACTTATAAAATGTATACTTGTCGCGCTTCCTAGCCAGGTGCTCGGTTTTATTAGGAGACGACAAGGACTGGTTGGCGTGGTGTCAGGATAATGTGACTGAGTGGGATATTGGGTCATGGTACTGGCGGCCTGGTCTCCCAGTGGGGCAGCACTATAATGTCGCCACGAGTGTGTACTTTTGCAAGTCGGTAGCTGTCCTGATATGACCTGAGATGTTCTCAGGATGTAAACCCTCAACAGCCAATCAACCAACATGCTGGATAGTCCATTGAAAGCATCACATTTACGAAAGCAAACACTCACCTAAATTTGAACCGACATATCCAACTTAGATACTGGTGCACTTATTAAACATTTGTCTCTTTATAGAAGGGAATACTATTACTGAGTCAATTTTATAGAAGCTGTCACGACTAAAAGCCTATCGGGTCAGAGTTTTGAAAGCAATTTGCATCTTTGCACTTCAGATATATCCTCGTGTAACATATTCTGATAAAACACATTGGTGGGGAATGTGAACTGGTCTATAAGGGATTACAAATGGTCTATAAAGGTAAATGATGCCAGGGGCATTGATGTATTATGTGGTGATGGTGATCCTTTACTTATATTAAATAATCATTGTGTATTCTATAGATAATGTGAGAGGGGCACTACTGTTAGTGTGGAAGGAACTCAAGAGCTCTACTCACAACCCCCCTCCCCCCCCAACTGTTAGTCACGGATCACCACACACACACAACAGGGCAGGTGAGGCCTAAGCACAACAAGGCATGGTGGTGGTGGGTAGATCACAGTTGCCATAGTGACACAAGAATGCTCACTGTTGATTGGTGGACCTAGAAATGCTTACTGTTCATTGGAGGGCATGCAGGGCATGGTCAGGTGGTATGTCATGTCAGGTCCAGAAACCACTATATAATAATAAACCTGAGAGTGCAAGCTCTCTTGTCTTCCTGCACACTTTATACTCTGCCTTTCTTATACTTGCCTCTAGTGATTTCCTATTAGCCTGCCTACACAACTACAGCTGCCCGACGACGACTTTACACTAGGTAATGCTGCAGTCACACTACAACGTTTCTCGCCGGTGCGCCACAAATGCGCAAAATAAGTTGTACATGTCTCGACACGTCCAACTTTTCGGCGCTGTTGGGAAAAAGTTTGGCGTCAGCTCAGTGTGTTGGTAGCGCAAGGCCAACGTCTGTCGACGCGTGCGGAATTTTTTTTTTTAAGTTTGGTGCGACGTCTTCATATAACCTTAGATGTTTGCTAGGGTGTAAAACAACAATGCCCCAGTTTGGCGCAACGTGTGGGAACGACTCTCCCGCGTGCGAGGCGTCTGCCTAGCATTCGCATAATGTTATTCCAGCGCGTTTCACGTATTTCGACGCGCGCCTAACGTCCCCGTAACGTTCGACCCACACGTTGGCAAACGTCGAAAAGTTTTGTGCAAGCACAACTTTTGACGCGCGCTGACGATCCTCGCCGACCGTCAACATCCATCAAGGTGTACCGATGTGTACCGACGCGTGCCTAACGTGCGCGTAACGCTTCCCGACGTCTCCCGACGTTTCGCCAAAAACAGACACACGTCGCCACGCGTTGGAGAGAAGCGTCGTAGTGTGACTGCAGCATTAGTTGTTTTAAAGCAAAGTAACTTTAAACTAAAGGACGGTAGATTATACTGAGCAACCAAATATATTTATCTCAGAAAAAGACAGAATCTCAAAACCATCGCATTATGCAACTTTAAGCTGGGTGGTCATTCAAAAGTTGGTTATCGCACAGCCAGAACGAGGCTTCGATCAGAGGACAGGAGTGCCTTTGATGTTGCTATAAATCGTACACCACCTACCTCACTTAAGGACCACTACTTTCGATCATGAAAAACATTGCGTTTGTCTTATTTGTGTTAGTGGGGCGTTGGGTGGGGGTGGGGGTGAGAGTGGGGTAATTGTAAGTGGTGTGGTGAAGGCTACCCTTTGACACGTGAGAGGGGCTTCCCCCCCCCCCCCCCCCCCCTCGAGACAGATATAATTCGCGTAGCTGCAGAGGAATTGTGGCTAAACAGCTCTGGTGATATGACGTGAAACAGATGACCCTATTGGGACCATTTCCTAGATCAGTTCTGACAATTATGGTATATATATGTAGATATGTTTATGTATATATATGGGTCTTTTCACGGTAAATAGGGCCAATGTGTGATATGAGGATTACAAATTAATATTGTGTATTTCCCAATATTTTTCGCTGAGTAGCCAACTCTTGTCCATTCGTACACTAGTAATGTGAAGGACAAGATAGTTTAGGTTACCATCCTGTCAGAATAACAAAAGTTCATTGTGTAGCCAGCCTAAAGTGTGGATGTAACATATGATGCATTAATAACAACAATTATTTAAGAAAATTTAATGCATGAAAAAATTTAATTCTTATCCCATGAGACCCTAAAGCTAAGATTCCATATACACGGTATGCGGTATGTGGCATGCGAATGCGATATGCACCATAGATACCCATGCCGACCTCCAATAGTCGATGTCTTCTGTTTATGTTGTTGGGGTTGCTAAACAAACAAACAAAAAAGAAAAAGATACCCATCCGATTTTTTTAGTTTCTTGCTCCAAATTTGTGACGGAAAGTCAAAGTTACTATTGTTTTCTATGGCAAATGCAGTAGCATTCGCATTCGCATTCGCACCAATCGATCCATGGGTCGATCCATTTGCTGCATTCGCATTCGCATTCGCGTTTGCATTTGCATTCGGAGATATATGGAAGCACTACTATGCCTTTACATGCTTTTCGATTTTTTGCCGCATTCGCATTCACATGCCGCATATCGCATATCTGGAATCTTAGCTTTATTATAAACAGCACTGTAAAAAAAATCTTAACAGGGAAGTTATATTCTTTCCAATTTTGAGTTGTGGACATATACAATAGAAGGGGAGACCAACAATTTACGGGACTTCAACTTCAATTATTTTCCTACAGCTTTGTAGAAAAATGCTATTATTAGTTATGGTATTATAAAATAGGCTTACACATGCAACAGCAACAAGTGTTTTCTTTTGAGTTTCAGCCATTTTATTGTTAGAGCAATTCATTCGATTGCTACCTTACTTTAGCTTGAAGTAATTTATATTTTAAATGGCTAACTTTGGATATCTATGAAGTGAAAACATGATAAATTAATTCTGGCAAGCATGTCAACATTCTTACACCATAGGCTTCAGCGGTAATAGGTTCTATACGTTGTCGATGTTGGTTCCAACAAGGGTAATTGAACAAGGCGGGCACGTATCCACAGCGCTGATCGGCCCTTGGCGCCACCTATATTCAAACCTGGACACTAACCACTGTATTTGCCGCAGACGCCGTCTGGGTGTTCAATTCTTAAACCTTGCTAATACCCCGGTCACACTACGACGTAACCGGCCAGCGAGTGGGGAACTCGGAAATTACTGGCCGTTTGGTCAAATTTGCATACGTTAATTACCCTGACATCAGTGTGAACTCTCTTACGCCCAGCATCTACAGGTCTGTGACGTCGAATATTTCTGATCTAACGCTATGTCAAACTGCTGAATTATTCGCCAGCGACTATATAAAGGGCCTGTCACACTATGACGTATAGCCTTAGCATATGCCGACGTATGTGATTTTCGACCAACACATCGGCATATGTTGTCATATGTTATGTGTACGTTGGGCATATGGCGTATACATTCTGGATACATCGGTATACGTCGGTTTATGTCGACGCATGTCGAGGCTCCGAAAAAATTGTCTGCATGTCTCAATGTGTGTTGACATGTGGCTCGTATGTTGAACGTACGCTGCGTGTATGTTGGGAGTACATACGTATATCGCATACTTGGGAGTACGTTAGGGATACGTTGGTATACGTTGCTGCACATTAGCTATATGTTCAGCCGGTGGGAACATGCAGTCCGCGTACAGTCCGCGTACTGCCAACGGATGCATTACGGTCTCATAACATACTTCTAACGTACGCCTGCCATATCTCCAGCGTATTTAACATATACGCCATACTTCTAGCGATGGAGTAACATATGTAACATTGATCAGCATTCCATGGAAGTGCTTTGCGAATGTTTTGCGAATGTTTTGCGAGGCACATGAACTCTCTCATACGCTAGCAATACATCAGAGATACGTTCTGCATACGCTATGTATGTTGTGTGTACGTTGTGTATATGCTCATTTTTACCTCCCACCACTGAAAAGTTTGACGAATGCCGAGGTATTGGTAAATTTTCTAACATTGAGCACGCGCTGATGCCGTACGTCGTCCGCAACTCGCCCATTTCAACTTGGCAGAAGACTCTGGCATCCCACCCGCCCCACAATAAATAGAATAGAAGGTAGGGTTAAGGATCTCGGCGCCTTGTTCTGTTGTTCATGTTCCAGACTGTACGAAACTATCATCTTGCTAAAGAAAAAAATAAATGCCAAATGTATAGTGTATTGATTCGTGTCCGTGTTGTTCAATTACTATTCCCTGCCTATATGCAGCAACAAATAGTTAAAGTTGCACAGTCCGATGGTTTTGAGTTTCTCTCATTTTCTGAGATAAATAGATAAGGTCGTCATAATCTACCTTACTTTAGCTTGAAGTAACTTTTATTTTCTATGGATAACTTTTGAGATATTTGAAGTGCAAACATGCAAAATATACTTTGGCAAGGAAACCAAATTTCTGACACCATAGGCTTCTGCAGTAACAGGTCAAACTCAATTGGACTGGCTATTCGCAGAGCTATTCTGCGAATAATAGCCACCAATACTGTAATTCGCAGAGCTGCAACCAACAGACGAGTTTGTAATTCCAACTGCGCATGCACTGAAAATGGTGTCAACAGCAAAACAAATGCGTATAGCCATTGAGTTTGCAGATACGCGCAATGCAAAACGTCGATTTTATTCTAAATGAATAGAAATAGAGAACAATTTGGCATAAATATGGATGCACGAATGCAATATAATAATATAATGAATATATTTAAGACACAAATATCCATAATTGAGCATTTTGAGCTGAGAAACATACAATTCCCCATAAAACAATCAGTCACTTTACAGGCTGATGTTTAATCACCATTTTTATTTCTTGTTCTAAATATTAAAATGTCAAATGCGTCAACAGATTGATGTAAATGCAATGCTGGATTAAATATTAACATCTTAATTTATTATATATATACATTTTTTAGGTAGTTTTCTACTTTTCAAACAAGAGTTGAAATGAGCTAAAACTAGCATATTGCAGCTCTGCGAACAATAATCATTCTTCCGCTAATTCGCAGAACAGTGTAGCTCTGCAAATAGCCTCGTCCTAATTCAATAGCCTCAAGCTTCCCTTCTGTGTGGCGACAAATATTTAATAAGCGCACCAGTATCTAAGTTAGATATATGTAGAAATAAATCTAGATAATTAATATGATTTTCAAAATCTAATATTTTCATCGGACTATGCAGCTTTAATAAGTGCACCAGTATCTAAGTTAGATATATGTCGTGGGGTGATGAAAATGGGAAATATTGCGCCTAGAGCGGGACTCGAACCCACATCTCTTTGCATTCCAGGCCAGTGTGCTAACCACTACACCACCTAGGCTCCCTGATATCAACACACTACCCACGCCTACCTATCTATGTGGCTCCTTGCCTGAGAGGTCAGTGCAGACCACTACACTCGTCCCCCTGAAATTGTAAGTCTTTTAATGCTTACAATTACATTCATACAGGCAATGTAACACACTTACATACACAGGGTAGGTTCAACAACTATACAGCGTGTAGCTTGTACAGGATCATGGTCACGGCAACCAGTGTCGTGGGGTGATGAAAATGGGAAATATTGCGCCTAGAGTGGGACTCGAACCCACATCTCTTTGCATTCCAGGCCAGTGTGCTAACCACTACACCACCTAGGCTCCCTGATATCAACACACTACCCATGCCTACCTGTCTATGCAGCTCCTTGCCTGAGAGGTCAGTGCAGACCACTACACTCGTCCCCCTGAAATTGTAAGTCTTTTAATGCTTACAATTACATTCATACAGGCAATGCAACACACTTACATACACAGGGTAGGTTCAACAACTATACAGCGTGTAGCTTGTACAGGATCATGGTCACGGCAACCAGTGTCGTGGGGTGATGAAAATGGGAAATATTGCGCCTAGAGCGGGACTCGAACCCACATCTCTTTGCATTCCAGGCCAGTGTGCTAACCACTACACCACCTAGGCTCCCTGATATCAACACACTACCCACGCCTACCTATCTATGTGGCTCCTTGCCTGAGAGGTCAGTGCAGACCACTACACTCGTCCCCCTGAAATTGTAAATCTTTTAATACTGACAATTACATACATACAGGCAATGCAACACACTTACATACACAGGGTAGGTTCAACAACCATACAGCGCATAGCTTGTACAGGATCATGGTCATGGCACCAGTGTCATGGGGTGATGAAAATGGGAAATAATTCACCTAGAGCAGGACTCAAACCCACATCTTTTTGCATTCCGGGCCAGTCTTCTAACCATTACACCACCTAGGCTCCCTGATGTCACCACACTACCCACGCCTACCTGTCTATGCGGCTCCTTGCCTGAGAGGGCAGTGCAGACCACTACATATATGTAGAAATAAATCTAGATAATTGATTTGATTTTCAAAATCTAATATTTTCATCGGACTATGCAGGGTTTAATAAGTGCACCAGTATCTAAGTTGGATATCTATGATGAAATATAGATAAGTGTTTTAGGTTTGACAAATGTATGCTTGCATCAGAGAAGGATAGCATTTTTAACTGTTACCCTGTTACATGTCGAGTGGTGGGTTTGTTAGTAATTCCGTGTGTATTACTGGCACTATTAGTACAACGCGACCATGCCGTTATCCACATATTATTAGGTAGCTTCCCAACCGGCACCACCTCGTTCTTATCTCTCAGGATTGTGGCCGCAACAGACAAAGATAATCAGATAATAAACCGACAACAAAATGTAGAGTCACGCCTCTAGCTGAAAACTGTGACTTCCATAACCACGCGTACAGTAAAACCTCTCTAACCGACCACCTCCGGAGACCCACCACTCCCTTATATCGAGCGCTTTTTTGGGGTACCACCAATACCATTGTAAGGATATGCTAACTCACTAAACCGACCACCTCCCTAAATGCAGCACTTAAAATCGGTGCCATTGTCGGTAGATTTAGAGAGGGTTTACTGTAGTTGTTAATGTTAGACCCTATCTGTTCACAGCAAACAGCGCTTTGTGGTCATTCACTGAATATGTTGGTGAAAACACACATAAATATTGACAGACCGATAGATAAATATAGTGATAGATACACAGATAGATGGCCAAACAGATAGATAGATAGATAGATAGATAGATAGAGAAATACAGCTTTTATGAACAACAGACAACATATGGTCAGGGCAGACGACATTTAACAAAAACACTGTGCTCTAGACAAGTGTGTGTGTGTTGGGGCGGGGGGGGGGGGGGTCGCAGAATGTTCGGCTTGTGTCAGTGTAGCAAACAGACAACATTTTGTCAGAGCAGACGACATTTAGCAAAAACACTTTGTTCTAGATAACTGGTGGGTTACCGGAATATTCCGCTTGTGTCATAGCACCAAAAGACAACAGGGGCGGGGGGTTCCCAGAATGTTCTTCTTAGTGTCAGAGCAGTGACAAACAACATTTTGTCAGAGCAGACGACATTCAGCAAAAGCACTGCGTTCTAGAAAACTGGGGGGGGGGGGGGGGGGGGGGGGGGGGGGGGGGTGGGGGGGGGGGTGGAAGGGGGGTTCACAGAATGTTCTTCTTAGTGTCAGAGCAGTGACAGACAACATTTTGTCAGAGCAGACGACATTGAACAAAAACACTGCGTTCTAGATAACTGGCGGGCTGGCGGAAGTTCCGCTTTTGCCCGAGTGGCGTGATGAGACTATCTTTGCGTGGTGACAGTTTGTGTGATAACGCTTGTCTACTCTAGCTGATACTGTGATAGGTGAGGTGAGTTGACGCAGTTTAAGATTAGAAGGATCCAATTTGTCTTCACGATTCATTCAGGTTAAACTTGCATAGTCCGATGGTTTTGAGTTTGTGTCATTTTCGGAGATGAATATATTAGGTTGATCATTATAAGCTATCTTACTTTAGTTTGAAGTAACTTTTATTTGAGATATTTGAAGTGCAACCATGCAAAATTAACCAGGCTTGCCAAAGCGCCAACAACATAGGCTTTTTGCAGTAACAGGTTCTATTAAATTGCCTCAGTAAATATTCCATTCTGTGTGCCAACAAATGTCACTCCAGAAGCCTTTGCACGGTGTCAGAGCTTTGGCGTGCCTGCCAAAATTAATTTGACATATTTACACTTCAAATATCTCAAGAACTTAGCCATTTAAAATAAAAGTTACTTCAAACTAAAGTAACGTTGATCATAAGAATCAATTCAATATAAGTATATCAGAAAAATTACAGAAACTCAAAACCATCTGACTATGCAACCTAAGTTTTGTTGGACTGATTGAAGCAGTTCCGGTTGTCCGCGTCCAGTTCCGGTTGGGAGTCGAGTCACGGTTTGCTGCATCTTACTGACTCATAAAGAATAAACTAACAAAACAACAACAGGTGAAACTAGTTTGGTTCCCGGTCGAGTCAAACAAATGACTTATAAAATTTATACTTGTCACTTCCTAGCCTAGCGCTCGGCATCAACAGGATAGGGCAAGGACTGGTTGGCTCAGTATCAGGACAATGTGACTGAGTGATATATCAGGTCATTGTGTCGTCGGCCTGATTTCCCATTGGGCCAGCACTATATAGTCGCCATGAGTGCGCATTGTCAGAGGTTGGTACACGTCCTGATATGACCTTAGATGTTGCCAGGACATAAAACTCCAACAACCAACCATGTATCTAGACTGTGGTTGACGGGTGTTGGCGGGCAGTGCCAATCCGTCCTTCCGCAACCCCCCCTCCCCTCCCCCCCAACCGGACACCCTACCCCCCATGCCACATTCCTCAAATTCCTTCCATAGCTCCGCCATGTTGCAAGTAATCAATCGGCAACGCCAGGTCTCAAAGTCAAACAGGTTGCATTTTAATAGGATGTCGCATACACAGACCAGAATAGCTTTGTTTTGTTTTTGTGTTTTTTTTTACCTCCTGACATTTAAGGTCATATGAGGATCAGAGTATCTTTATTTGTGGTTGGTGGTCTTTTTTGGGCTTTACCTCCTGACAACATCTAAGGTCATATGAAGACGAGTACCGTCTTTTGACAGTGCACGCTCATGGGGACTTCATAGTGCTGCCCTACTGGCATATAAAGGGTGCAGGTACCATGACCTGATTTCCCAATCAGTCAGATTATCCTGAGCTAACCAGTCCTTGCCCTATCCTAGTTATGCCGAGCACCTGGCTACGAAGAGACAAGTATAATCTTGGCTTGACTCGACCAGCGTTCAAACCTGTGGGCTCGAATCCCATGATCTATCAAAGCGGGAGACGGATGCTCAACTCATTCGGCCATCCCATCTGGTCAATCAGCCTGTTGTCAGCAGGTATAAAAGAAACCAAACAAAGAAAGTAAGTTGAGTTGTGTGTAATATAATCTCTGGCAGGTGATTGTGGCCCACTGTTCATTTACAGTCAACCATTTTGAGTAAGTAAGAGTGAGCTGCTCAGGAGTCGTTGGTAGTGCAGGGAAAAGGCTCCAGGCGGCGCCACCAGCAAGGTTCTCCGGGACGGGTGGTTCGATGAAATAGAAAGTAATGCTCGCCTCTGTCATTTATATTCATATAATGGATTACATCCATAATATGACATTTTCATCATGTGTATGAATTGAATTGAATTGAATTAAATTTTATACATATATATATTTTTGTAACACTGTACAGTAAAACCTCTCTAAATCGACCGACCATGAGACCGACTTTAAGTGGTCCATTTAGGGCGGTGGTCGGTTTAGAGAGTTAGAATATCCTTACAATGGCATTGTTGGGACCCAAATACACCGATCGATATAGGGGAGTGGTCGATCTGTGGAGGGGTATGTATAGAGAGGTTTTACTGTAGTTTTCTTTGTAAATCTAAATGTAAACGTTAATTTTGTAAATGAACTTTTTATTTATTTTTTATTTTTATTTATTTTATTTTATTTATTTATTGGGGTGGGGGAGGGGGGTTAATATAAAAATACAATTAACCCCATTTTGATTCAAAGAATTATCTGGTAATCAAGGAGTGGTTGGGGGGAGGGGAATAGTTTCATTACTGAGAGGATTGCGACGTTATCTGTCCTTTCTGATGCAGATAACACATCCCGGTTTCCAGTTACTATCCGGTTTTCAGTATCCGAAACCGAAACGGGGCCCGACCGGAAACCAGGGAAATCACGTGACCAGGGCCGGTATGCATGAATCGGAGTTAGGCTTAGCTGGAGCTAGGAGCCAACTCTGGGATAGCTATACGCGGCTAGGAGGGCCTTGGTTAATTAGGTCAAGCCGTATGCATAAATGTACTAGCCGGTGCGGATAGCTAACCGTGAAGTTATTTATAGATTTGGGAATTCCCTCGAGTTGACAATATGAATAACGCCACCAATGCGGCGGCGGCGGCGTTAATATCGGTTCGAATTTATGGTTAAATTGATAAGATTTCACTTATTGCGTATGTAATTCTGTTGAATATGACAGCATTGAATAGATTTGGGCATAATATATTGCCGCCGATTCGGCGGGGACGTCAGTGGCCATGTTTATTTGACGTTGGACAGTATGGATATCGACGTCGCTGCGGCGGCGGCGGTTTGTTTACTTTACATTCGTTGATTCAAAAATATTAATATCGCCGCTGCTGCAGCAGCAGCGTTAATATCGCTTCGCATTTAGGGCTAAATTGATAAAATTTCACTTATTGCGTGTGTAATTCTGTTAAATATGACAGCATTAAATAGATTGAGACCCTCACACGCACACTAACTGGCGTGGCTAGCAGTTAAACCTGACTTGTAGTCAGGGTAACTTAGCCTAGGCTACGGTCGGCAGTTAGGGCTGGCACCGCTCATGCATGCAGATTTTCTACCATTAGCCATGTGGTGCCAAAATAGCCGTGGTTAGGGTCCTAGCACCGGCCCATGCATATGGGCCCTGGTGATTGCACAGCCTCGCTTTAACTTTAACTTTAACTTTCACTTTAACTTTAACGCAATGACATCATCAGAGCCTTCAGGAACCTCGGGTTGTGAGAGCACATTGGTTTGGTTGTTGGAGTTTTACGTCATTGCAACATCTAATGTCATGTAAGGATGGGTACCGACTTGTGACATGCGCACCCATGGCGACTTTATAGTGCTGCCCCCTCTGGAAGACCGGGCCACCAGTACCGTCCATGACCTGATACCCCACCCAGTCACATTATCCAGACACTGAACCAACCAGTCCTTGCCGTATCCTAATAATGCTGAGTGCCTGGCTGGGAAGCGGCAAGTATGAATCTTTAAGCCATTGGTTTGACTCAACCAGGGTTCGCGAGCCTTCAGATACCTCAGGTGGTGAGAGGACATCCGGCACATGAACGCCAACACATTTAAACTTGGCTCCGTCTGAATACAGATGAGCTGCAGCATGTGTACACACACTGCAGCGGCTCCCTATTGTAAAAATTTCCGATATTATGAGCTATGGGATATATGACCACTACTATAATAAATTGCAACTTGTCTATAAAATGGTAAATAGTATATAAAACCAAAGGCATATGAGGGATATGTGGAGTTGGTAAACTATTACCCATAAAGGTTAGAAATTGTATAGTAAAATAGTATAGAGAGAGAGTGTCACTTCTTAGGTGGACAGTCTTTGAGAAGTTGCCTCACATACCCCCTCCCCTCAAGAGTTATTTATGGATCCCTGCCCCAGAGACAGACCTAACCATGCCTTGGTAACAGGGATAGTTAACCCTCATTGGTGGTTAGAGGAATGCTTGTTAGGGATTGGAAGATTGGATTATGTGATCACCACCATCTTGGATTCTAAAAGCTGTATATATAATAAAATAAGCAAGCTCCTTCTGGGTCCTTCTGCACACTCTATATCTTGCCTTCCTTCTCTATACTTGCCTGTAGTGATTTCCTATTTAACCTGCCTACACAACCACAGCTGCCGGCCATCGCACTTTACACTATAGCCCTGTTTACACGGGCGATTTAAAACGCCACATATAAAATGCCTTGCCTAGATCGATTCACATTTGCCGTGTAGCTGCGACGCTGTGGCGTTTTAGGGCTGAATCGATTCGTATAAAACGGTTCATCCATACCACGTCGCGAGGTGGTTTATTTGAAGCGATTCAGCTGGTTCCCGGGCGGCGATAGTGTAAAATAGCAGTGCTCGCTGGCTACAAGCTCAGCTGTAACTATCGCTGGTGCCCGGCAGTGTTAGGGACCGATTAGGCTGAAATCTATTGAATGCGATCATATTTAACAGAATTACATACTGAAATAATGAAATTTAATTAAATTAACCTTAAATTCCAAGCGATATTAACGTAGCAGCTACATCGGCGTCGAATCGCCAAGTGTAAACTAAACAAATACCAGTGCTCGCCAGCTACAGGCGGACCACTAAGGCTGCTGGTTCCCGGCGACAAAACACTTTCAAACTCCGTCCGTGTAAACGCGCCTCTAAAACGCTTCATATAAATCACTTTGTCTAGATCGTTTCACAATTCCCCATCTAAACACGGCTTATGATTGGCACGAGACGGGATGGCTGAATGAGTTGAGCATCCGTCTCCCATTTTACTAGATCATGGGATTCGAATCCATAAGTTTGAACCCTGGCCGATTTAAGCCAATGACTTCAAAATGTATATTTGTCACTCCGTAGCCTGGCAATCAGCATTAGTAGGATAGGGCAAAGGGCAGTGGAATGAGGAAGACCCAATTTTCCATGGTTGAAATTTCCCTCGCTTTTTCAACTAACGTGTATATACATACACACACAACATAGTACAACAAAAAACAACATATTACGATAGTATAAAAGCGAGCACACAAATCTATATATGATATACTCACACCAAGAGGCCAGCCTATCAGGAAGGCTCCAATTTGCACCACGCAATAGTAGGAAGTGTGAATGGACTGGTAAGCTAGACTACAATGTCGAGGGAAGTTTATTCGCTCATATAGCTGGATATATTTGTCCCCTTAAAGCGGATGTCACACATTACCGGATTTGGGAAACAGAAAGAAACCGAACAAAGTCCGTTGATATCCAGCAAAGTTTGGTTTGTGTATGTTGCATATCCGTTGATATCCGCTGATATCCGTTGATATCCATTAGAAGTTTTGAACATGCACACAACTTGGAACGGATGCCGCCGGATTGACGTCTACATTTCTTGTCCGGCTTGAGTCCGTTTAGTCCGTTTACCGTCTGTTGGCTATCCGTGCATGTCCGTTTCATGTCCGTTTCATGTCCGTTTCATGTCCGTTTCATGTCCGTTCGTCCAGCAGGCTTTGACCCGGTATCGCAACATTTTGAGACATTTTAATACATTTTGATACTTATCACACCCGAATACAACCGGACTAGACAATTCTGTCCTTTGCTCAATCCCGCATAGTGTGACAGGCACTTAAACAAAACAAAAACCGGACGCGGTGGTCGAATCGGTAGAGCGCAGGCTTCCCTTGCTGAAGGTATGAAGTTCGAATCCCAGCAGAGTCAAACCGATGACTTATAAAATTGCTACTTGTCGCTACCTCGCCAGGCACTTGGCATTACTAGGATATGACAAGCACTGGTTAGCGCAGTATCAGGATAATGTAACTGTGGGGATATCAGATTAAGGTGGTCATGGGCTGGTCTCCCAGTGGGGCAGCTCGATAAAGTCGCCATGAGTGTGCACTGTCACAAGTCGGTAGCCATCTTGATATGACCTTAGATGTTGCCAGGATGCAAAACACCAACAAAAATATTAAGCATATAAACAAGCACTTCGCCGATTTTCCAAAAGGCCTATTATTGTGTAATTCTCATGAAAAAGAAGTTTTTAAAGCTGCATAGTCCGATGAAAGCATCAAATTTTCAAAAACAATATAATTATCTCAATTTTATTCCACATATCTAATTTAGATACTGATGCACTTATTAAGCATGTGTTGCCACCTAGATAGGAATACTTAGTCAATTTAATAGAACCTGTTACTGCAGAAGCCTATGGTGGCAGAGTTTTGGAGTGTTTGCCAACATTTCTTTTCAATGTTTGCACTTCAAGTTTTCCAAAAGTGAGCCATTTAAAATAAAAGTTACTTCAAAATAAGGTAAAGTAGATTATAATGATCAACCTAATATATTTATCTTAGAAAATGACAGAAGCTCAAAACCATCGGACTACGCAACTTTATATAAGCGTATCGGAGAGGAGGGATCATATGTAAGTGTTGGTTGGTTGTTGGAGTTTTATGGCCAGGCAACATCTAAGGTCATATCAGGACGGGTACTAACTTGTGACAGTGCACACTCATGGCGACTTATATAGTGCTGTCCCACTGTGAGACCAGGCCTCCAGCACATATGACCTGATATCCAACTCAGTCACATTATCCTGGCACTGAGCCAACCAGTCCTTGCCCTATCCTATTAATGCTGAGCACCTGGCTAGGAAGCGACAAGTATCAATTGTTAAGTCATTGCTTTGACTCGACCAGGGTTCAAACCTATGGTTTTGAATCCCACGATCTACCTAAACGGGAGACGGATGCTCAACTCATTCGGCCATCCTGTCTGGTCATATGTAAGTGTTGGTGTGGTGTCCATTTAACCGGAAGTCCAGTTGAAACGCCTTCTGCTCTTAGTAGAAACTGGGACACGCAGTCACGTTGCTGATGTCATCACTCTCAGTCGGACATGCGTGCCGAGCTGCCTTGTGATTACGTCATCGTGACATGCGCATTAATCAAAAGAATATATATTTTTTTAAGTTGCGTTCCTGACCAAACTGGACGTGCAGGCAACTGGGAAGTGCATGGAAAATCCGTCGAGATGCCGTCTGTTTGAGTAGGCTTTATGGTGAACTCATATCCGGTTGGGCAGTGAGCCAGGTGGTCGATCTATGACGGTGGCGCCCTCTAGGGAGACTGCGTGAACAAAGCGCCGTGACAGCCAGTTACTCCACAGTTTGTACTATATATATTATATATATATATTATTTATATATTATATATATTATATATATTATATATATTATATATATTATATATATTATATATATTATGTATATATATATTTATATATATTATATATATTATATATATTATATATATTATTATATATATTATATATATTTATATATTATATATATTATATATATTATATATATTATATATATTATATATATTATATATATTATATATATTATATATATTATATGTATAATATCTTTGGTTACTCCCACAGCACTGTCTCCAGGACAGGTTTGCTAAACAACCCGTTCGAAAAGATTTCGGGAATTTTGGTTACGGACATGACCACATGAATTCCCAATCTAATATATAGGCTAATATGCTAAATATATTGTTAAAAAATTTAGCTATCATAACCTACTAATTTTGTCATGAAGAATTGATTAAATCATTTAGATTAATAGACTAAAAGTCTAATCGAGTGCTTTTTGTGGCCGCCATCTTGTTTATTTTGCATTCTCTTTCGATTTCTTAACTTTACGCCAATGCAATAAAAACACTGCACACTGGAACCACCACCGTCACAGTTAATTCCTACTGAAGCAGTTTTTGCTCGGATGTAAAGCTGCATAGTCCGATGAAAATATCAAATGTTCAAAACCAAAACAATTATCTAAATTTGATTCTACATATCTAACTTAGACACTGGTGCACTTATTAAACATTTGTCGCCACACAGAAAGGAATAACGAGGCAATTGAATAGAACTTGTTACTGCAGAAGCCTATGGGGTCAGATTTTTGACAAGCTTGCCAAAATTAATTTTACATGGTTCCACTTCAAATATCTCAAAAGTTAGCCACTTAAAATAAAAAGGTACTTCAAGCTAAAGTAAGGTACATAATAATGATCAACCTAATGTATTTATCTCGGAAAATTTCAGAATCTCAAAAGCATCGGACTATGCAACTTTAATCGGGGTTTTCATTCACCTCTACTCTGGATAAGGGAGTGAATCTGCGTGACAGCCTTTGTGTTGCATGATTGATTGATTGATTGATTGATTGATGGTTGCTTTATGCCGTGTCAGCAGCATAGGCCATATTCACGGTGAGAAATGTTTGTTTTTTGTTCAAACCATCGCTTTTACATGTAAAAGCAGACAATCAATTATGTGCCAATAGACACTCATTAAATTAGAAAGCTCACAATCATATATTTGTGGTCAAGGGAAACAAATTCCCATAGAAAAAGAAAAGTTTTATTAATAATTGATAGAATCTATTTAGTAAACTATATAAGGTGGTACAGTCCAGCTGCCCTCAAAAAGGCTAAAATGTTTTCCTGTTTTACCTTAGTAAAAAGGTCATGCATACTGTCTGCAGTGTAGAACTGTTGGCGCAGGGCCAAAAAATCAATGCAACTTAGTCAAATGTGTTTGAGTGTCAGCGGGGACTGACACCCAATACATCCAGGGGGAGGTTCCCCCTTCAGCAGAAAAGCATGTGTAAGCCACGAGTGGCCAATATGGCAGCGGCTAAGGACCACTTGGTGTTGCATGTTGGGTCGGTGGGGTTCCACCAGCTGGCGGGTTGTGCGGGCAACCAGCCCAGCCTCCTTAGCCACACAGACCAGATGGGATGGCCGAAGGAGTTGAGCGTCCGTCCTCCGCTTTGGTAGATCGTGGGATTCAAATCCACCAGTTCAAACGCTGGTCGAGTCAAACCAATGACTTCAAAATGTATAATTGTCGCTTCCTAATGCTCTGCATGATTAGGATGCTGGTTTGCTCAGTGTCAGGATAATGTGACTGAGTGGAATATCAGGTCATGGTGCTGGCGGCCTGGTCTCCCAGCACTATGAAGTTGCCATGAGTGCCCATCCTGATATGACCTTAGATGTTGCTAGGACGTAAAACTCCACCAACGAACCAACCAACCAATCTTAGCCACACACTCCCCACAGAGACAAACCACGAGCCCCGGAAGAACACCTGGGATATATAGATTGATTGATTGGTGATTTCTTTATGCCATGTCGGCAGCATAGGCCATATTCACGGTGAGAATTGTTTGTTTTTTTATTCAACCATCGCTTTTACATAAAATCTAAAGGCATACAATCAATTATATGTCAAGGAATTTTAAAAACCTCACAGTCATATGCTTTGTGGTCAAGGTAAATAAATGCAAGAGCTCCAAACTGCAGCACTATGGCAAGGCAGGATGGCCGAATGAGTTGAGCGTCTGCCTCCTCTTTTGGTGGGCTGCGGAATTAACCCTGGCCGAGTTAAACCAATGACTTCAAAGAGTATACTTGTCGCTACCTAGCCTGGCGCTTGGCATTACTACTAGGATCAGACAAGGACTCAATCACCGTTCCTGCCGCTCGCTGCATTGTGGAATGTGTCAGAGCAAAACAAACCCGTGAGAAGCACATGGCACATGCAAATACACTGGGTGCAGTTATGAAATGTGCTAGTTTCAGTTCATCTCAGCTCTTGTTTGAAACATAGAATGCCAACTAAAAAAAGATATATAATAAATTAAGATATTAATCTTTTATCCAGCATTGCATTTACATCAATATAATCAGCACATCTTATGCCATGTGCATTTAGATTTAGACAAATGTAGGCACTCAGACTAGTGTTAGAACCATAGCCATAGTCAGTTTTACTTATTTTATTCATGTTTTTATTTATATGCTATGGTTAACGACATATGTAGAAATAGATAATGAGTAGGGTTAATCAGATATTGGTTATAAATATATTTCTTTGAAACAAGTTTTTGTTGACACATTTGACATTTTAATATTTAGAACAAGAATTACTTACGGCTAATCAATGGTGATGGAAACATTGGCCTGTAAATTTATGTTTCTTAGCTCAAAATGCTTAATTATGGAGAGTTGTGTCTTAAACATATTCATTATATTATTTATATTGCATCCTTCTGTCCATGTTTGTGAAAAATTGTTATGTATTTCTATTAATTTTGAATAAAATGGAAGTTTTGCCCGACGCATATCGGCAAACTCAATGGCTGTACTCCTTTGCTTTGTCCCCAACGACGTTTTCAGTGCATGCGCACTCGGAACCGTGATCTCGTCTATTGGCCTTATGTATTCGCTAGGATGGCATTTACAAAACATTATACTGGACGGAACGGCCAAATGAGTCCCATCTCCCGTTTTGGTAGAACATGGGATTCAAAACCATTGGTTCGAACCCTAGCCGAGTCAAAACAATGGTTTAGAAATTCATACTCATCGCTACCCAGCCTGGCATTCAGCATTGCTAGGATAGGACAAAGAGTAGTGGAATGAGGAAGACCAATTGTCCGCACATCTAGGCACTAACTAGGGACAGGGCACAAGTGAAAGGAAAGCTGCAAACAAAACAAACAAACAAATTCTGGGAACCCGTCCTCATCCACAAGCCTATTACCATCTCACTAGATGTACATACTAGGCTACGATATTAGTTATATGATAGGAAGTTATACCCCCCACCCCAAAAAAAAAAAGTACAAAAAAAAGCTAACATAGATACTAACTACTTAAATAAATACTGGTGGATGTCCTGGATACCAACCCGGAACCGGAACCCGGGCATACACCATAACATTTCTCACAGCTGTCCAGCGTTGAAAATAAGCACCCTCACCGGAGCTTACACGCTTTGGGCAGAATAAATACTGTATCAATAAAAATAAAGAATTAAATTTTTGTAAACAAAATGTTCTCTGCTTAATCAACACATGTACAAAACAAAGAAAATGGAGAAAAAAGTGTGTGTTGCCTGCCCGTCACCATGACAACGACCATTGTTGATGTAATAGAGCATTCCTGGATCCCCCCTCCCCAACTAGCGCCAAAAACACTTATCTAGATTTGACATCAAACATGTGTCTGTGAATAACAGATGCTTAAATCTTTATAAAAAAAAAACTAGTTTGGGATGGGAATGGAGTTGTCACATTCCGATGTAAGGAGATGCCGTCTTGGTTCCTAGATGGACTGTGTATTGTCATGAGTGTCGGGTGGAGGACATGCAAATGGGATATAGTAAGCCTAGAGTAGGCTTCGAACCCCACATTTCCTGCCATTCCTATGCTAGCATCTTAACCATTGTTCTACCTAGGCTCCCTGATGTCATCACCCTATCCACGCCTACTTGGGATATGTGGTTCCTTGCCTAAGCGGTCAGTGCATTTGTCTACCTGGAATCGTAAGTCTTTTGAATGGCTTATGTTCATAAGGCGTTTAATGCTTATGTCGTCGGGGTGATGAAAATGGGAAATATTGCGCCTAGAGCGGGTCTCGAACCCACATCTCTTTGTATTCCGGCCCAGTGTGCTAACCATTACACCACCTAGGCTCCCTGATATCACCACACTACCCGCGCCTACCTGTCTATGTGGTTACTTGCCTGAGAGGTCAGTGCAGACCACTACACTCGTCTCCCTGGAATTGTAAGTCTTTTAATGCTTACAATTACATAGATACAGGCAATGCAGTAACACATACATACACAGGGTAGGTTCAACAACCATACAGCGGGTAGCTTGTACAGGATCCTGATCATGGCACCAGTGTCATGGGGGTCATGAAAATGGGAAATATTGCGCCTAGAGCAGCACTCGAACCCACATCTCTTTGCATTCTGGGCCAGTGTGCTAACCATTACACCACCTAGGCTCCCTGATATCACCACACTACCCGCGCCTACCTGTCTATGTGGTTACTTGCCTGAGAGGTCAGTGCAGACCACTACACTCGTCCCCCTGGAATTGTAAGTCTTTTAATGCTTACAATTACATACATACATACAGGCAATGCACTAACACATACATACACAGGGTAGATTCAACAACCATATAGCGGGTAGCTTGTACAGGATCCTGATCACGGCACCAGTGTCATGGGGGTGATGATAATGGGAAATATTGCGCCTAGAGCGGCACTCGAACCCACATCTCTTTGCATTCCGGGCCAGTGTGCTAACCATTACACCACCTAGGCTCCCTGATATCAGCACACTACCCACGCCTACCTGTCTATGTGGTTACTTGCCTGAGAGGTCAGTGCAGACCACTACACTTACAATTAGACACATACAGGCAATGCATTTACATATACTTACACAGGAAAGGCTCAACAATGACAGAACACGTAACTTGTATTGGGTTCAAGACAATGCAAGCAGTGTCGTCGTCGTGATGCAAACTGGGAAATATTGCATTCAGAGCAGGATTCGAACTCACACTTCCTGGCATTCTGAGGTTGGTGTCCTAACCATCAGTCTCTCTAGGCTCCCTGATGCAGTCACCTTACCCACGCCCACCTCTCTACGTGGTTCCTTACCTGACAGGTGGTGTTCTCTGTGGCAGAGTGGTTAGAGTGTTTGACTTTTTTTCTAGGTCAGACTCCTAATCTGAAGGTTGGTGGTTCGATTCCCCATGCCTCTCCCCCCCCCCCCACACCTCTGCCAATTTGGATTTCCACCGCTGTGTATAACTTACAGCGTCATCAAAGGCTGGTTGCTCTCATACCATGTCTATGTGGTGTGGGAGGTTAAAAATCCGTTGGGTCGGTAAAAGTGTAAGCTCGGGCTTTCTATCGACAAACTGTCTAATGGTGAAAACAAGTCTATTCAGACTTATCCATGATAGGCAGTATAAATCTTCAAGAAAGAAGAAGAAAAGAGAAAAAGTACTACAGTACTAACCCCTACCGGACGCAGTGGCCAAATTGTTAAGAGTGCTAGTTTCCTGTGCAGTCGGTCGGAGGTTCGAATCCTGGACGAGTCAAGTCAATAACTTATGGTTGGATTGTTGTTGGAGTTTTATGTCCTGGCAACATCTAATGTCATATCAGGATGGGTACTGATTTGTGACAGCGAACACTCTAGATTTTATTTGACATATCTAACTTAGATACTGATGCACTTATTAAGCATTTGTTTCTGCATAGAAGGCAATACTGAGTCAATTTAACAGAACCTGTTACTGCAGAAGTCTAGGGTGTCAGAGTTTTGGCAAGCTTGCCAAAACTAATTTTCCATGTTTGCACTCAAAATATCTAAAAAGTTTACCATTTAAAATAAAAGTAACTTTGAACTAAAGTAAAGTAGATACTAGTGATCGATCTAATATATTTATCTCAGAAAAAATACAGAAATTCTAAACCATCGGACTATGCAACTTTAATAAAGCAACAAATGCGTAATAAGTGCAGCAGTATTTAAGTTTGAAATCTGGATAAGTCTTCTGTTTGAAACCAAATTTGATGCTTTTATCGGACTAGGCAGCCTTAATCCACACTGTTAACAACACATACCAGTGTTAGTAGCTGCACCTAAGTCCAATAACTAGGTTCAGATCTAGATAAGTCTTCTCTTTTAAACCAAATTTGATGCTTTTATCGGACTAGGCAGCCTTAATCAACACTGTTTACAATACATACCAGTGTTAGCAGCTGTACCTAAGTCTGATAAGTCGGTTCAGAGCTAGATAAGCCTTCTGTTTTAAACCAAATTTGATTCTTTTGTCAGACTATTCAGCTTTAATCAACACTGTTAACAATACATACCGGTGTTAGCAGCTTTACCTAAGTCTGATAAGTAGGTTCAGATCTAGATAAGTCTTCTGTTTTAAACCAAATTTGATACTTTTATCGGACTAGCCAGCCTTAATCCACACTGTTTACAATGCATACCGGTGTTAGCAGATGTACCTAAGTCCGATAACTAGGTTCAGATCTAGATAAGTCTTGTATTTTAAACCAAAGTTGATGCTTTTATCGGACTATGCCGCTTTAATCAACACTGTTAACAATACATACCGGTGTTAGCAGCTGCACCTAAGTCTGATAAGTCGGTTCAGAGCTAGATACGTCTTCTGTTTTAAACCAAATTTGATGCTTTTATCAATCTATGCCACTTTAATCAACACTGTTAACAATACATACCGGTGTTAGCAACTGCACCTAAGTCCAATAACTAGGTTCAGATCTACATACGTCTTCTGTTTTAAACCAAAGTTGATGCTTTTATCGGACTAGCCAGCCTTAATCCACACTGTTAACAATACATACCGATGTTAGCAGCTGCACGGAGGGTCACACAACACGGAGAGTCAAGTATCCGTCAAATGTGTTCAGATTCCATCCTGTTCTCTACCACCAATCCGCTATGGGTACCAATGACAACTTCCGTGCTCTGTCTAGGCCCTATATGCAGCTGGTAATTCCTGGTATGATTCGGCGCGTGGAGGCCGGAATGACTGGTGGGTGGTTGGACCGACCCATACACACAAGGGGGACCCTCACTGGAATAGCTAGCAGTGTGTTGACGCAACTCCACTATGTGTGTAAGAGGGTGAGTGGGTGTGGGTGGTTACCAAGGAGAAGAAGAAGAAGAAAGCCTCCAGAGTGAATCACACCCCCCCTACCCCACCCAGCTACTGGTTTCCGGATCTAAACATGTGGGGTTTTGGATGAAAAACATGACACAATTCAACCGTGACGCGTCACCAAGAGGACTGGAGGCAGCGCATGCGCATCAGCTGACACTCCCTCAAGATCAGTTGACCTGGATGTTATATTCCTTAGAACTGTATTTGATTTGACACTGTTGTGTGCGGGGGTGGGGGGAGGTGATTAAAATGGGAAATATTGCGCCTAGAGCAGGAATCATACTCACATCGCTTGCATTCCGGGCCACTGTGCTAACCATTTCACCACCTAGACTCACTGGTTGTAATATAACTGGCATGCCCGGCCATCTGAGCCCCAGATATACCACTTACTCTCCTGAGGTGCGTCCCGACAACTGTCTGTCAGTTCACACCTGATGCCCCTCTCCAACAAACTCATAAGCAAGAAAGGGAAGACAAGTTGCACAAGATTGACAGTGAAGAAGTTGTGTTTTATTGGCATCAACTCCTGTTCACCTACTAGCGATCTATCACCCTCATTCCTTACATTCTGTCAACACAGAGCCTCATTACTCTCTTTACTATGTGTAGGAATCAGTGCCTACAGCCCATTGAACCAGAGTCCCATGGTTGTTGCACGCCGGTCAGTTTGTATATGAAAGGTGGAGCCTCAGACAGAGCGTCTGGGTTCCTGGCCAAGAGAAGAGTGTGTTCACTTCAAGAGTCCATCCAGAAGTGTGTTAGTAGTGCCTCTAGCATCATATAGATCAGAGTGTCTAGAATAATCAATATCAGAATGAGGCTTGTGTGGTCAGGTGAGGCAAAGGGGTGCAGGTGACTGGGCCTCCCACAGCCAGCCAATCAGACACCCTCCACAGCCCGGGGGACGAGACCCTAATATGGGCAGCTGTCACTCAACCCCAGTCACTCCATAATGTATGCAGAGTGGCTGGGTGTGCTTGCCCATCGGCCCTGTGGTAACAGGTAGTTGCAGACAGTTACAATAAACATATATATTGTAGTAGTCTGAACATGAGCTCTACTATCACACGGTAGCAGCGGAGACTACGCCGTACACCAGCGCAGTACCATTACACTGCACTAGGTGGCGGCACGGGTAGCCACCGGTCAGACCCCAACTGGGCTGACCTCTACTGCGTGTGGCTGACCCACCCCCCCACACACACCTATAGAGTCGATGTGGGATCTGGCGAGTCAGGGGGCGGGTCAGACAACTACTGACGCCGCGGAGAGCAGATGGTTCAATAAACCAAGGGTGAAGCGTACACTGAATTGAATCTTGGTGTTCTTCCGTGTGTGACTGCGTGAGAGAGAGAGTCAGAGGGCCGTGGGCCATTACAATATTAAAAATGTCCTTCTCCTCCACTTCCACCCTTACTGGTGCATAGAGGGAACATTTCACCAAACATTAACTGTCTCTTATAGATGAACATCTCGTCATAATCTCGGCACTATGTATTCACATATTTTTCACATAGCCTAATATGTCACACATCGAGTGGGGCACCCATTGCTTTTCTATTACATAACCTTGATCCCCACTCCATCGCCCGAGAATAATAATGCTCTCTGCCATTATATAATTCTGAACCGAAAATCGGTATATTTTTAGATGGTGTCATCACCCTATCCATGCCTCCTTGCCGATGTGGTAACTTGCCTGAATTTATTATTGGTGGTTGCTGGAAATTAAGGAATTTAGCAAGTTTGACATGAAATTTCAGAAAGAATACTAACAGTGATGGTCTGTAAAAAATTGAGCTTCTTATTTGTGCTATAGAGAATGAGATTCTTTAATATTGGACAGATCATATGCAAAATAGCTTCCAGGTGGGACCCTAAAAACCAAGATTTGGCTAAATTGGAAATGTGCACAAATCGGGGTAAAAAATCCATCTTTAAACACTCATAACTTTGCAGCTATTCAATCGATCTAAATGATTTTTATATCATTGAGATCCAATTTAAAGGATCTGTGCAGATATATAACTTGTAATACTGACCTGTTGAAAATAGAGATCACTTTGGAGTACCTACTGAGAGGTCAGTGCAGATTACTAATACCCCACTCCTCCCCCTCGAATTGTAAGTCTTTTAAATGGTGTATGTCGATAAGTTGTGTAATGCTTACAAGTACATACATACACGCAATACACTTACATATATATATACACAGGGTAGGTTCAACAACCATACAGTGTGTAGCTTGTACACGATCCTGGTCACGACACCAGTGTCATGGGGGGGTGATGAAAATGGGAAATATTGCGCCTAGAGCAGGAATCGCAACCACATCTCTTGCATTCTGGCCCAGTGTGCTAACCATTACACCACCTCTTCTCCTTGATGCAATTACTCTATACACGACTACCTGTCTATGTGATTCCTTGCCTCGGTCAGTGCATACTACTACACTACTTATCATCCTATCACCTTACATGTTCCTAGGACGTAAAACACCAACAACCAACCAATGCAGCAGCGTGCAGTCGACTGATCTGGCTTGATTGTTTGCTGGGGTTTTACATCAAAGCAACATCTAAGGTCATATCAAGATGGGTACTGAATTGTGACATTGCCCACCTAAGGCAACTTTATAGTGATGCCCAACTGGGAGACTGGGCCACTGGCACCATGACCCAATATCCCACGCAACCCCTTATTATTATTATCCTGATACTGAGCAAACCATTTCTTGCCCTATCCTGTTAATGCCGAGCACGAAGGCTAGGTAGCGGCATTTATATATTTTGCAAGTCATTAGTTTGATTTGGTCGGGGTTTGAACCTATGACTCTCCGGATGGGAATCCTGCCAGCGCTCTCAGCGATTCGACCATCCCGTCCCGTCGAGTGGCTGGGCATTTTTTTAAATAAACTAGGGAAAATACATATATGCTATAACTTATATGTACATTGATGTAACTTGTATGTACATTTATGTAACTTATATGTATATGTATGTAACTTTTATATACATTTATGTAATTTATATGTACATTGATGTAACTTATAGGTACATTTATGTAATGTATATGCACATGTATAATAACTTATGTGTACATTGATGTAACTTGTATGTACATTTATGTAACTTATATGCACATTGATGTAACTTTTATGTACATGTATGTAACTTTTGTATACATTTATGTAATTTATATGTACAGTTATGTAACTTATATGTACATTTATGTAACGTGTATGCACATGTATAATAACTTACATGTACATGTATGTAACTTTTATGTACATGTATGTAATGTATATGTACATTTATGTAACTTATATGTACATTTGTGTAACTTATATGTACATGTATGTAACTTATATGTACATATATGTAACTTATATGTACATTTATGTAACTGATATGTACATGTATGCAACTTATAATTATATGTATACTTATGTAACTTACATGTACATTTATGTAACTTATATGTACATCTATGTAACTTATATGTACATTTGTGTAACTTATATGCACATGTACATAACTTATATGTACATTTATGTAACTTATATGTACATTTGTGTAACTTATATGCACATGTATATGACTTATATGTACAGTTATGTAACTTATATGTACATTTGTGTAACTTATATGTACATGTATGTAACTTATATGTACATATATGTAACTTATATGTACATGTATGTAACTGATATGTACATGTATGCAACTTATAATTATATGTATACTTATGTAACTTATATGTACATTTATGTAACTTATATGTACATTTATGTAACATATATGTACATTTGTGTTATGTATGTAACTTATATGTACATTTGTGTAACTTATATGTACATTTATGTAACTTATATGTACATTTATGTAACTTATATGCACATCTATGTAACTTATATGTTCATTTATGTAGCTTATATGTACATGTATGTAACTTATATGTACATGTATGTAACGTATATGTACATTTATGTAACTTATATGCACATTTATGTAACATATATGTACATGTATGTGACTTATATGTACATGTATGTAACATATATGTACATTTATGTAACTTATATGTACATGTGTGTAACTTATATGTACATGTATGTAACTTATATATACATTTATATAACTTATAGGTACATTTATGGAATTTATATGTATATTTCTGTAACTTTTATGTACATTAATGTAAATTATATATACATCTATGGAATTTATATGTACATTTATGTAACTTCCATGTACATTTATGTACACCTGTAGTCAACCTCGCCTTCCACCGAATGTTGACCAGTGCCAGTCGCACCGGAGGATTTTTCCAATTGGGCTACCTCGTCCGGGTTGGTCTTTCCAGGTCAGAGGAAGTGTAAAAGTGATCATTAAACAAGGAGGCTCTCTAACTACCCCACCCCCACCCATCCACACCAGATTCTCACCGTCAGTGCACAGATCATGACTCGGCTTCCTGTCAGGCCGAGGGAAACAAAGACCAACAAATCATTTCCCTCCCACAAATTCCCCCAATTCCCCGGTTGGCCTTCACCCTTCTCACAGTTGCATAATTAGATGGTTTTACCTTTAAGCTTCTGCCATTTTATTTATGTGATGTATAAGTATTAACCGAGTATAAAGGCATGGAAGGGAATTCTATTCCTATTATTGTTATTATTTGAAGAGTTCAGGCGCAAAACCACGTAAACGCCAATCCAAAAATCGAGATAAACATCGGAATCAAACCTACAAAAAGTTCACTTGTTTACATTCCTATTTCTTATTGTTCATTGCTTCAGAGACCAGATGGGATGGCCGAATGAGTTAGAGCGCCCATCTCCCGTGCTGGTAGATCGTGGGGTCGTGGGTTCGAATCCTGGTCGAGTCAAACCAATCACTTAGAAATTGATACTTGTCGCTTCCTAGCCAGGCACTCGGCATTAATAGGATAGGGCAGGGACTGGTTGGCTCAGCGTCAGGATAATGTGACTGAGTGGGATATCATGTCATGGTGCTGGCAGCGTGGTTTCCCAGTGGGGCAGCACTATAAAGTCGCCATGAGTGCGCACTGCCACAAGTCGGTACCCATCCTGATATGACCTTAGATGTTACTAGGACGTAAAACAACAACAAACAAACAAAATCATTGCTCCATAAATCGTAGATACCCATCAATTGTGGGTATCTACGATATTGCCATCATATTCCCTATCCCAGAGAATATATTTATCTCAACCGATTTTGTTGTACCCACAATTCTACAGTGCGAATGAACATGGAAGGACGTCCGTTAGGGACAGAGGCGACCAGTGGTGGCGCCACCGGTCAGAGCATGCTGGTCAGGATGCACATATTAGTAAATAAATATATGAAGAGTTCAGGTTCAAAAACCCCATAAATTCCATGATCGGGTCCCGTTTTGGTAGATCGTGGGAGTCTGAATAGACTTATTTTCACCATTAGACAGTTTGTCGATATAAAGCCCGAGCCTACACTTTTTCTGACCCAAGCGATTTTTAACCTCCCACACCACATAGGCATGGTATGAGAGCAACTTGCCTTTGATGATGTGTAAGTTATACACAACGGTGGAAATCCAAATTGGCAGAGGTGGGAGCACAGGGAATCGAACCACCAACCTTGGGATGGGATGGCCAAATGAGTTAGAGCGTCCGTCTCCCGTGTTGATAAATCGTGGGATCATGGGTTCGAATCCTGGTCGAGTCAAACCAATGACTTGAAAATTGATACTTGTTGCTTCCTAGCCAGACGCTCAGCATTATTAGGATAGGGCAAGGAGCAGTGGGATGAGGAAGACCAGTCGTCTGCGACTGAAATTCCCCCTGCTTAAACAACTACTGTACCAAAAAAAAAACCAAAAAAAAAACACCTTCAGATTAGGAGTCTGACCTAGAAAAAAGTCAGACACTCTAACCACTCCACCACAGAGAACACCACTGTTGCTGGTCTTTGTATATATTTACAGTAAAACCTCTCTAACCGACCACCTCCACATGTCGACCACTCCCCTATATCGATTGCTATATTTGGGTCCCAACAATACCATTGTAAAGATATTCTAGCTCTTTAAACCGACCACCTCATACATGTATATGAGCCTGTCTCAAAAGGTGCTCCACTCTTCGTTATTTTGTCCATAGTAACGATTGACACAAAACGTCACAGAAACGGTTACACTGAGAACACGAGGACATTTGCTTCAAATCGATATGTATTCTATTGGGATTATGAAACACCATGTAAAAAGCAAATCAGTTTATCCTGAGCAAATGCATGAGTAGATAGTGTGTTTATCGTTACTATGGACAAAGTTTTGTCCCATATTGCTTAACACCTTTTGAGACAGTCTCATATGCACTATGATACATTATGGGAATATAATCTAGGATACTACCACTCACAGCTTGTGTACTTGTGGGCATGGAAACAAGAAGAGTGGATTCAGCGTCCGTGTCCCGTTTTGGTAGATCGACGGATTCGAATGAACGGGTTCGAACCCTGATCGAATCTAACCAATGACCGGGCGCGGTGGCCTAATCGGTAGATCGTGGCCCTCGCGTGTGGAAGGTCGGGAGTTTGGTTCCTAGTTGAGTCAAACCAATGAGTTTAAAATTGGTACTTGTCGCTTCCTAGCCTGGCACTCGGCATTAATAGGACAGGGCAAGGACTGGTTAGCTCAGTGTCAGGATAATGTGACTGAGTGGGACATCGGGTCATGGTGCCGGCGGCCAGATTTCCCAGTGGGGAAGCACTATAAAGTCGCCATGAGTGTGCACTGTCACAAGTCGGTACCCGTACTGATATGAACTTAGATGTTGCTAGGACATAAAACAACAACAAACAAACTAACCAATGACTTAAGAATTGATACCTGTCGCTTCCTAGCCAGGCACTCGACATTATTATAATAGGGCAAGGACTGGTATCAATTTTATAAGTCATTGGTTTGACTTCATGGAGAACCAAACTACCGACCTTTTGCATGCGAGGCCCACGCTCTATCGATTAGCCCACCGCGCCCGGTGGGATGGGGGAGGTAGAAATGTGGCAGATGTGGTTGTTCTGCGTGGTGGCCGAATCGGTAAAGTGCAGGCTTCCCATGTGGAAGGTCGCGAGTTGGAATATGCCCCGAGTCAAACCAATGATTTACTAAATTAATACATGTCACTACATAACCTGGCGCTTGGCATTGCCACATGTTGAAGCCAACATGGATAATTCGGGGCGCGAAAGCATCTATCAAAACATCCCGATGCTCTCCTCTGGCGCTGCCTTACGGGTAGGGACCGAACCCAGCACCCCCACGCCATCTATCGAAACTCCAGCCGCCACCACATGGAGCCGGGCCGACCTGCTCACTTCTCCACAGCATCCGAACCCGCGGGGTGTGTGGAGCTGTCTCACCTTTTCTCAGCCGTCCCACCCTCCCATCTGGAAGACCGAGAGGCAGTAGTGTTGAGCATCCTAGTAGCCGACATGTTACGATGATAGACTGAACAAGACAACACAACTATGAGATACTTCGAGTCATTCAGACAATAAAACTCTTAATTACCACTTTACATACTTTGCTTTCGCGTTACTGAATTAATAGGATAGGGTAAGGACTGGTTAGCTCAGTAACCGGATAATGTGACTGAGTGGGATAGCGGGTCATGGCACCGGCGGTATGGTATCCCACTGGCAAAACCCCCAACAAACAACTATTATATATATATATATATTACAGCAGTCAAGACCACCATATGTTATCTATCATATACATATCCTACTTATATGCATGTTTATGAATATATGCATATAGATTTATATAGATATTATATATATGCATCTATATATATATATATATATCCGAATATATATACAGATATATATACGCATATTAGTATTAATACAGTTGTCAAGACATCCACACCCGCCAAATGTCGACGTAAAATTCGTGTCTAAGATATATGTATAGGCTATATCCTAAATATCTTATATGTGATATATATATATATCCTATATATATCCTATATATATCCTATATATATCCTATATATATCCTATATATATCCTATGTATATATATACTGCATATATCCTATTTATATATATCATATTTATATATTATATATGTATATCCGTGTATACACTATATATACGCATATTACACTTTTAGAGTTCTCGAGACATCCATACCCGCTCAACGTTGCAATTCGTGTGTCAATGAGAAACGGCAGTCAACAAACACAACATTTAGCCCGACAATACGAAGTATGTGAACCCGGATGCACCATCCGCCGTCGCGCCTCCCCGCCCCCTCCCCGCCCCCTCCCCGCCCCCTCCCCCCCCCTCCTAGTCCCCCACTCCTCCCCGCCCCCCTCATCCCCACCCCCCTCCACGCCCCTTCATCCCCCCCCCACTCCTCCCCTCCCCCGCCTCTCTCCTCCCCCTCTCCTCCCCTCCTCCCCTTCCCCCTCCCCCTACCCCTCCCCCCCCCCCACCCCCACCCCCCCTCCTCCACGGCCGGAAGACAAGTGCCTCTGCGCTGACAAAATGTATATTCTGATGAATAAATTGTTTTACAAAAACAAAAAGAGAAAAAAAAAAGAGGAAATATAAGTTTTAAATAACTAGAAGTACATTTGATTCGATCGACCTGGAACTGATACAAGAAGACGGATGACCGAAACTGGTAGATATTTCTACTGAGTGAGAAGACTTATTTGGCATAGTCAGTCACATATATATATATGTACATTATAGACATTCACTTTGTATGCGTTGTGCCCGCCGACAGTTAGGTCACTGAAAGTAGTCCAACCCATGATAGAGCCGGATGTACGCGTGTACTGCACACACACGCACATACACGCACACACGCACTCACACGCATACACGCACATAGACGCGCACACGGACACACACACGAGGGCACACTAGGACACACACACGCACATACATGTACACACGCACACACACACGCGCACACGCACATACACGCGCACACGCACACGCACACGCACACACACCCGCACACACGCACACACATGGGCACACTCGGACACACACATGCACATACATCCACACATGCACACACACGGACATACACACGCACACACGCGCACGCGCACACACACACACGCGGGCAGACTCGGACACACACACGCACATATGCATGCACACACACACGCATATGCACACACACGCGGGCACACTCGGACACACACGTGCACATACACGCACACACACATGGACACACATGCCCACACATGCACACACACGCACATACATGCACACACGCACACACGCACTCGCACACACACAGCCACATGCACAGACATACACACACACACCCAGACAGACACACATCGACACACTCGCACACATGCACACACACGCGGGCACACATGCACACTCGCACACCCGGAAGCACGCACACACACGGACACACACGTGGGCACACTCGGACACACATACACACATGGCCACCCACACTGACATACACACGCACACACGCACACACGCACACATGCACACACACGCACAAAAACACGCACATACACACGCACAGACACACGGGCACACACACATACCAGCACACACAGACACACTCACACACACACGGATGCATACACGCGCACACGCACACATGCACACACACAGACACATAGATACACACATACACACATACACATACATAAGCACTTCCGGCCCTCGTGTCCCAGAGCTGGGTGGAGGGGGGGGGGGTGATGGCGCAGCGGTTGGCGTCAACAGGCACCTTACACGTTACAGTAAAGTTACACCGCCATTGTGGAGGAACATGGTGGTGTAAAAGTTAACTTAAAGTTGCATAGTCCGATGCTTTTGAGTTTTTGCTATTTTCTGAGATAAATATATTATACTAATCGTTATAATCTACTTTACCTTAGTTTGAAGTAACTTTGATTTTAAATGGCTAAGTTTGGAAATATTTGATGTCAAAACATGCCAAAATAATGTTGGCAAGCGCGCCAAAACTCTGACACCATAGGCTTCAGTAGTAACGGTTTCTATTGATTGAAGTATCATGGCCTTCTATGCAGAAACAAATGCTTAATAAGTGCACCAGTGTCTAAGTTGAATATGTAGAATGAAATCTAGATAAGTGTTTTGGTTTTGACAATTTGATGTTTTCATCGGAGTATGCAACTTTAAAGTTGCATAGTCTGATGGTTTTGAGTTTCTGACATTTTTCTGAGATAAATATATTAAATTGATCATTATAATCTATCTCACTTTAGTTTGAAGTAACTTTTAATTGAAATGACTACCTTTTGAGATATTTGAAATTCAAACATGTGAAAATAATTTTGGCAAGCACGCCAAACTCTGATACCATAGGTTTCTGCAGTAACAGGTTCTATTAAATCGACTCAGTGTTCCCGTCTATGTGGCAACAATTACTTAATAAGTGCTTCAGTATCTAAGTTCGATATGTAGAATCAAATCTAGATAATTGTTTTGATTTTGAAAATGTGATGCTCTATTGGACTATGCAGCTTAAGTTTAAGGGGGCGTCCAATGTTTTCAACATTTTCACACTCATATCTCACGTGCAATAAGTGAGGGGGGGGGGTCTAAGTCAGGTCCGACTTTTATCATTTAATAAAATGATTATACAGTAAAACCTCTCTAACTGACCACCTCCACAGATCGACCCCTCCCCTATATCGATCGCTTTATTTGCATCCCAAACGATCGCCCATACCATTGTAATGATAAAGAAAACCTCCCTAAACTGACCACCTCCATAAATGAACCATTTAAAGTCGGTCCCATGGTCGGTCGATATAGAGAGGTTTCACTGTATTTAAGACTTCCATGTTCCATGTGTTTATGTTCTGTAGTAAAATATTGATGTGTATTACTTTGTTGCGGGGAGGGGGGGGGGGTCTGGAAAAGTACTACAATTTGTATGATTGTGAAAGTGCTGACCACTTTGGATGGCCCCCTGACCAGATAAGGGAGCGGGACATAGTTCAGGCGGTAGCGTGTCCACCTGTGAAGGTGTCAGTCATCCGATCGCTCCTGCTCAGTGGACACATATTTGCAGTTTGGGCTATTTTCGTTCCAACCAGTGGTTCACGACTGGTTCATCAAAGGTTGTGTGGTATGTGCTGTCCTGTCTGTGTGAAAGTGCATATAAAAGACTCCCTTGGTGCTTATCGCAAAGAGTAGCCTATGTGGCAGCAGCAGGTTTTCTCCAAATATGTCACAATGACCATATTATATAGTTGACGTCCAATAGCCGATTTATTTGTATTTGATTTTTTTTAATTTTGTGTGTGATGAGTTTATTTATCCTGCTCATAACGGATAAAAATCAATACTAGAGGCAGCGTTACATAAAACTAACTTTGTTGTTCACCCCTCTACTGCAATTATTTTAAATGGTAAACTTTTTAGATATTTTGAGTGCAAACATGGAAAATTAGTTTTGGCAAGCTTGCCAAATTTCTGACACCATAGACTTCTGCAGTAACGGGTTCTGTTAAATTGACTCAGTATTGCCTTCTACACAGAAAAAAATGCTAAATAAGTGCATCAGTATCTAAGTCAGATATGTAGAATCAAATCTAGATAATTGGTTTGGTTTTGAAAATTTGATATTTCATCGGACTATGCAGCTTTAAGTAGATTACATTGACCAACCTAAAATATATTTATCCTTCGATTATGGCAAACAAAAAGCATCACATTGGGGAACTTTAACTAATTTTAAGCGAAAATAACAATGCATATTCATTATGATGATATTATCACCTAAAGGCCGTTTTGGCGAATCATGTCACCTGTGATATGTGAGGCATAATAGGATTTCCTGTATTATGTTACGCACTTCTCTCTGTGTATATATTAAATATATTAAAACATACCAGCACAGCCGGCATACTAGTGTCAAAGCCTAACACTAGTGGCTCCGGTGTGGCAGAATCTGGAACTACATGCATCATGCAGTAGAGCCTAGCTAAATGGTATATAATAATAGAGCGAACTGAAGAGAGTTATTGGCCTTGTTTATATTCCCATAATAGATTATAGAACGCGTATATATATATATATATATATATGCACATGAAGATACTTATATCGTATATGTGCATACGCTTACACATATATATATATGATTATGTAATTATATATATATATATATATAATATGTGCATATATGTACCATATGTATGTAAATATATGGAAGAACCACAAGTTAGGATTGGGGCTGGTGGTGGCGCCACTGGTCCCCGGATGCAAGGAACGGAGCAAATACATTGAGAATATTCAGCGGCAATAAATGGATAATAATAATAAATGTCCTTCCACGCCTTTATACTCGCATAATGCTTATGCATCATACACACATATATATATCCACATCATCCACATCATCCACATCATTCATATCACCTATATCATCTATATCATCTATATACTTTATATCATCTATATTATCTATATTATTCACATTATCCATATTATCCATATCATTCATATTATTCCTACTATTCTTATTATTTATAATGCATCACCCTACCCAAGCCCCACCTCCCTGTACAGCTACTTGCATGAGAGATCCGTACAGACTACTACAAGAGTATTTGAAGTATGTGAAGGAACTCAGTGCATGAATGACACACTGCTTACACATCACGATTATGAAGCATCTGAGGCTTGTCTATAAAGTTGCATGGTCCGATGGTTTTGAGTTTCTGTCATTTTCTGAGATAAATCACTTAGGTCAATTGTTATAATCTACCTTACGTTAATCAGAAGTAACTTTTATTTTAAATGGCTAACTTTTGAGATATTTGAAGAGCAAACATAGAAAAATAACTTTGGCAAGCACGCCAAAACTCTACTGCCATATGCTTCTGCAGTAGCAGATTATATTATTGTATTAAATTTATTCAGTATTCCCTTTTATGTGGTAAGAAATGCTTAATAAATGCATCAATATCTAAGTTAGATATGTGGAATCAAATCTAGATAATTATTTTGGTTTTGAAAATGTGATGCTTTCATCGGACTATGCGGCTTTAAGATTACACTGGGAATAGGTTACGCAGTGCCTCTCCAACTGTCAGTCATCTTCCACAGGTCTACAAACTAATCCACTCCATAAGCGGCAATGAAACACTTCAGAAGCACAACAACAAAGGCTGTGTTAAGGCCCGGTCAAATAGCCGTTAGTGGAGGTAGTGATCTGTAGGATAGATTAACGTGGGTCAAATGTGGTGTAAGTAGGTTAAGCTACGTTGAAATATATTAAGGTATGGCAGGTTTTGGTATGGATAAATATGTTACAGTATGGATAGCTACGTTACGGTATGGATAAATATGTTATGGTACAGATGCCGGTACATTAAACTACGTTCAGCTACGTTAGCCTCCACTACGTTCACCTACATCCACTAACGGCTATGTGACCAGGACTTCGTCCAAGTACGCTAGAGTATGGTAGAGCATGCTAGAGTATGCTAGAGTATGCTAGAGTATGCTAGAGTATGTTAGAGTATGCAAGGGTATGCTTGAGTATGCTAGAGTACATTAGCATCGCGGATGCAAATTCAGCCTCTAACGTATCACTCTTTTGAACGTGTCCAAAAATTAAATCGGATATCATGACTCACCCATGTTATTACCAGGTTAACATCTTGGACAAGTACGGATGCTGGTACATTCAACTACATTCAACTACATTCAACTACATTCAACTACATTCAACTATTTCAACTATATTATATATAATATGGGGCTGTCACACTATGACGTAACGCGGTAGTGTAAGCCGACGTAAGTGAAATTTGGCCATTACATCGATATACCTCAAGGAACATCGAGATAAGTTACAGGTTTGTTAAGCCTACGTCGAGGTATGTCGAGATACGTCAAGTTACGTCGAGTTACGTCGAGTTATGTCGAGATACAGTGACACACGTCAAGGTTTTGAACATACCCAAAGTTTTTGACGTAGCTCGACGTACAGACCGTTACGTTGGGTTACATAGTGGCTTACGTTGCGCTCACGTTAGGCTAACGTCGAGATATGTTAGACGTTCGTTAGAGCTACGTCAGTTTACGTTGAGCTACATCAACTTATGGTAGACTGACGGAGAGCCGGGAGGAACATGCAGCCCGCGCGCTGCCAACGTGCTCTTAACGTATCTCAATGTAGGTCTAATGTGTCTCTGACGTGTGTCTAATATTAGTCTAACGTAAGTCGAACATGTCTTGATGTATTCAACATAGTTGACAAATGGCGGGAGCGCGCGTGCACCAACGTGCGCCAACGTTCTTCAAACGTAAGCGAACGTGCTGTGAACATGGTGTGAACGTTTTGCCTTCGAGAATATAAAGGCATCCACATCGAGCGCATTGAGCCTCAAGTTACAAGTAGCCACGTTTGGGTGTGCATAATTATGCAAGTCCTACGCTAAGCCAATGCTAAGGTTTTGCTAGGCTAACACTGTGTGCCATGGAGGCACGTTAGCCTTACTTTGGGCCTTTTTATTTTTGACGTTCTAACTCATTGACACATGTCACAACTATGTTGGACCGACGTTTCGCCTATGTCCACTATGTTGCATTGACGTCCAAATTGGCCCTGCAAAACTGAGAATTTCTACGTATCTCCGTGTAAATAAGTGATTTCTACGTACTCCACTCACTGGCCTGTTACGTCGTAGTGTGACAGGGGTATAAGCCTCCACTACGTTCAACTCCGTCCACTAACAGCTATATGACCAGGGGCCGTATGCACCAATCGGAGTTAGGGCCTTAACCGCGGCTAAGGTATCCCCGCAGGGCTAAAAGTGAAAATTCGGTATGCACCAATCGGAGTTAGGGCTAACCGCCGACCGTAGCCTCGGCTAAGTTAAACCACTTTCAAATCAGGTTTTACGCCTAGCCGGGGCGGTTAGTGTGCGTTTGAGGCTCTCAATCTATTGAATGCGATCATATTTAACAGAATTACATACGCAATAAGTGACATTTATTCAAATTAACCCTAAATTCGAACCCTCCTTAAGGCTACCGCCGCATTGGCGGCGATATTAATAGTTATATTTTCGAATCGACGAACGTAAAGTAAACAAATCGCCGCCGCCGCCACATCGACCTCCCTATCCATACTGGCGGCGACGGCGGTTTGTTTACTTTACGTTCGTCGATTCGAAAATATAACTAGTAATATCGCCGCCAATGCGGCGGTAGCCTTAAGGAGGGTTCGAATTTAGGGTTAATTTGAATAAATTTCACTTATTGCGTATGTAATTCTGTTAAATATGATCGCATTCAATAGATTTTAGCCAAATATATGGGAAGAAACGCAGAGGGAATTCCCAAATCTATAAATAAACTCACGGTTAGCTATCCGCAGCGGCTAAAGCATTGGTGAATACCGATCCACACATTTCTCCACCTCCCCCTACCCTGAGGTAGCTAACCGCGGCTAGTGCCTTAACTCCGGCTAAGCCTAACCCCGATTCGTGCATACGGCCCCAGGGCTTTAGAGAGGTTTATCAGGTGTGCTTAGATAAAAGATCCACACCATACTACAGTAGCCCAACTAGGGGTGAAAAACAACCCAATATAAAATGGAGAAAATGTGGGTAAAAGAAATGAGAACATAAATTCTTGATAAAAAAAACAAAATATATTTGTCAAATACGTTAATATATTTACCCTAAATCTTTGCACTGATTAGTAAATTAAATCCGGGAGATAAATGAACTTTGAAGTATGAATTGATAGAGCCCACATATCCACAAGGCAGCCATTGGCAGGAAGTTGAGAGGTTCCTAAGTAATAATCCAATCTAGGTCAGGATGCAGTCATTTTCATTGGCTGAGGTAGATTAATATGTATTTTCATATATGTATATTCTTAAATATATTCATTCATATATGTACACATAATCGTATATTCATATATTAATATATTCCTATTCATTTGTGTATTCCAATATTCATATATGTAATCTTATATATTCCTAAATACTCATTATATAATACTGCTGTTTACCATATACAGGAATATATATACATATGAATATATAAAGATTTATATTGACGAATCTGGATATGTGTGAATATATTTGAATATATATAAATATTTACTCATCATATATATATATATATATATATATATATAAATGTATGTTCATGTCTTTACATATAAAGCTACATATATTCATATATTTATATATATATACATATTCACATATATTCACATGTATTCATATATTCACATACATATTTAAATAGATATTCAAAATATATTCACGTGTATTCATTCATTACACTACCAATGCAAAACGGGTTGTTTTCAATTATGTGTGAGGTAGTCATTCTCTCATCACAGTAGTCATTCTCCCATTACGGCAGTCATTCTCCCATTATGGCAGTACTTATCTCTTTATGGTAGTTATCTAAATATATATAGGTAATCACAATGGCGGTATATATATAGACATATATATAATAAATACTTGTTGGACCTCAATGAGTTCACAACAAATGATGAGTTGATGTCATCATCGCTACCAATGGACAACCAAGAAGATATATATACAGTAAAACCTCTCAAAATCGACCGACCTTGGGACCGACAATAAGTGGTCCATTTAGGGAGGCGGTCGGTTTAGGGAGTTAGAATATGGTTACAATGGTATTATTGGGACCCAAATAAAACGATCGATATCGGAGAGTGGTCAATCTGTGGAGGTGGTCGGTTAGAGAGGTTTTACTGTAAATATATGTGTGTGTGTGTATATATATATATATATATATATATATATATATATATATATATATATATATATTGAAAGAGAGAAAGAGACACAGACAGAGAGAGGTCATATAATATTTTTAATGGTGGCTGTTATATTTCAAAATCAAAGTGATGTGATATATCTAACTCAAGCTAGAAACACAATATATCCAGCGGTATATCACGATGGGCACACTGAGGTTTGTCACCCGGGGCCTAATATACACACCTATATGTAAAGTCCAATGCTCGAATCTGTGGCTGTGTAGGCAGGCTATGGTGAAATCAATACAGACAAAGAGAAAGGAAGAGTATAAAGTGTAAAGAAGAAGAGAGAGTCCAGCCCTCTGGTGTATTATTTATATGGTTACATGGGTTCATTGTAGAGTATCACCCCACCCCTTTCCCCCAATGGGAAACAAGCATTCTTGGCCCTACCAATAGGGATCCAGCATTCCTGATCCCCATGGAATGATGGATACCAGTGGTCTGCCCACCACCACCAAGCTGTATGGCCCCATGGGCACCACCAACCTTGACCTTTGAGTGTGGGATTCACTATCCCAGCAGTGAGGGTAGGCCCTGAGTGCACTCAACCCAGACCTGCCAGCACCACTATGTCTATTTACATCTCACTCAGGCACCACCAACCCATGCATATATACATATATATATATATATATAATATATATATATATATATAGTATAGTTATACGAGTCTTACCTTGGTACAGATGATGGATAACTGTTGTTTTACCGAGGTATAAGCCTCGGATAGATGTGGGCTAGGGAGAGGTAAGCACGTCCGGTACCAGCAATCTTAACCTACTTATTGAGGATAAAAATGACTTTCAAACAATGGATACTATTACTTTACCGAAAAGGTACACCAACGGAATAGATGTGGCAGGGTGTGGCGGGAGGGCCCTAGCCCACATCTATCCGAGGCTTATACCTCGGTAAAACAACAGTTATCCATCATCTGTACCAAGGTAAGACTCGTATAACTATACTATTTTACCTCGGTAAACAGCCTCAGGCTAGCCTCAGGCTAGGGAGACCTTTACATAATTCATTTTTATCCTTAATATCATTCTTTCTTATTATTATAACATTCTAAATTTTTTTTTTCTCACCTATTCTTGTTAGTTGGCGAGAAGACGCTTTGCAACGCCGGTAGGCTTTTCTAGTCGTTTATTATAATGTTTTGCGAACGACTTAGCCGTCTTCCAGCCTGCATGCGCTAGTATTCTTTTCACAGAAATACCAAGCACCCGTGCCTTGGAGACCATGGCTCCTCTAGTTGAGTGGGAAGAGTATTTACTCGTATCCACTCCAGCCAATTTCAACACCGTAATTGTCCATCTGGCAAGTGTGTCTCGTGAAATCGCCTTATGTGGCTTTATAAAGCTCACTAATAGTTGTTGTGATGCACGTAAATCCTTTGTCTTGTATATATAAGCCCGTATGGCCGACACAACACATAATTTCCGATCATTCGGAAAACAGTCTAAGTGAACCGTTGATAAAGGGTCACCTAACGTGTTCGATTTAAGCAATTTTTCTAAATCAAACGTAGCTTGTTGCTTGTCTATTTCTAATCCAGTTAAGGATAAAGCAACAATCGTCTGTCCTCTGTGTCCGGTTACTAACAATAACAGGACCGCGACCTTAAAACCTAACTGTTTTATATCTAACCACGAGTTGTGAGGCCAAGCCTGAAACAACTTAAATACTATAGAAACATCCCAAAACCGACTATACTTTGGTTTTGGAGGATTCCTTTGATAAATTGAACGAAGTAAATAACAAATAACATAATGTTTTCCAACTGTTTCGCCATCAATTCTAGGTAATATAATTGATAACGCACACCTCGCCGCATTAATCGATCCAAAGGAAAGTCCTTCATCCTCTAGAGAACGAAGAAACCGAGCTACTTGTGAAATCTTTGGATTTGTTGGCTTAACTTTCATTAACAAACAATGTACACCCCATTTCTTTAAATAGGTTGTATACATTTTGACAGTTCCTGGCCTCCAGGCATCCGATACTATCCTATCCTCAGTAATTCTGTCCAATCCAAATTGCTGTAGCTGCTTCCTTAGAAAAGGAATGCCAATAGGGGCGTCGTTGACACGTCGCCGTGAACCACTAGCGGTCCGTGGTGCGTCAGATTCCCGAGTTTTCTTGGGAATCGTATACGATCTTTTGCCAGTTGTGAAACTGCTGGCAGCCAAGGTTGCGTGTCCCAATCGGGCACCACCAGTATCGCATGTGTCCCTTCCAAGCCGATTTTTCTCACTACTCGGCTGATAATGCTAAATGGTGGGAAAATATAAAAATAATTATTTTCCCAGGTAATAGCAAACGCATCTACTTTCCAAGCATCCGGTTCAGGATGCCAAGAAACATAACAGGGTAACTTGTTATTATTTCGTGATGCAAATAAGTCAACTTCAGGTGTACCCCATTTTTCACAAACGAAGTTAAACAAATGTGTAGAGAGAGACCACTCTAAATGGTCATGGAAATTTCTACTTTTATAATCTGCAAGTGTATTTTGTGACCCTGGAATATGCGCTACAGTCAGCCAGACTTGTTGAGCCTGTGCCCAGTTCCAAATCAGTTTAGATAACTGATTGCAAGACTTTGATTTGGTTCCACCCATGTTACGAATATATGCCATGGCAGTAGTATTATCAGTTAGTATTCTAACCTGTGATTTATTTATCTTTACTAAACTACGTAAGCCCAGATAAATAGCACGCAATTCTAGTGCATTAATATAGTCTGATTTTTCATCATCAAGCCATCTACCTCCTGTTGTGACCCCATCTCGATGAGCTCCCCAACCTTCTAACGAAGCATCAGTAGTAATTACTGTATTAGGTTCCGCCATGCGGATTGGATTTGGTGAACTTGCTATATGTTGCATCCACCATCCAATATCCTGTAACCCTTCTTGCGAAATAAACATCTTTCGCTCAAAATTGCCTTTAGTTCGTGTTAACGCTAAATTTTTATCTATTTCTAGCGACTTAATATGGGCCTTCCCATATAACACAGCAGGTGCATATGAGGTCATTATGCCAATAAGAACAGCAACCTGTCTAATTTTTGGCTTTGATAACTTAATAAGCTGAGTCGCTGTAGTCATAAACTTAATTAGTTTTTGTTCTGTTATCGACACTGTAAGGGACTGTGTATCCAGAATAAACCCTAAACATTTGAGTTGTTTTGTTGGTTTAAACACTGACTTTTGTTGATGTACATAAAACCCCAATTTAGTGAGTAATGCACATAAATCCAAAACTGCATTCACACAACCAATTTGTGTTGATGCTATAATAAAAGAATCATCTATGTATGGAAACATTATGTGACCCTTCCTCGCCATTACCGAGAAAACAGGTTTAAGCAATTTAGTAAATAAACGTGGCGCACAAGCTAAGCCATTCGGCATGCAGGTAAACTCATAGAGTTGGTTATCCCAAATAAATCGAAGAAATTTTCGGTATTTTTCCATTATGGGAAGCGTATAATATGCATCTTGTAAATCAACACTAGCCATCCACGCATCTGGTGTAATCAGATCTCGTGCCGTATCTAGAGAGAACATTTTAAAATGTCGATATTCCACCATTTTATTAAGGATTGTTAAATCCAGGATCATTCGAACATCACCATTAGGCTTCGGTCTCGAGAAAATGTTTGAAATAAACTGTCCTGAACAGTGTGTCACTTTTTGTATAATTCCTTTCTCAAAGAATTTATGTACCTGTTTAGTTAGTGCGTCTCGTTCAACTGGTTGAATGTTATATGGAAAAGGTATTATACTTTGTACAGGAATTTGTGTAAAAGGAATTTGAACACCCCTAACTATTTCTATAATTTCTTGGTCACTAGTAATTTTGTGCCACTCAGAAATATGATTACTAATATTACCAGCCACAAAGTTGCTTACAGTTTGTGTGTTTTTAGAGGCTGCAGGGACTTGTAAAGTTTGTGTTTGGACCTCTACTTGGACCCGCCCCTGGGGAAAGGTCTCGACGAGTTGAACCCTCGACCTATTGGCCGTGCGGTGTTGTCGGTCCAGCCTGGGCGAGCGCCCCGGCCCCGAAACCCTTGACCGAAGTTTGAACTCGGTCTGGTTCCTCTGGTGAACCGTCGTGGACGAAAATCCCCTCGTGACTTTTTGAAACGAGGAACTTCCTGTTTCTTCTTGCCATCCATGTTTTTGCCACTCTTGGCTGCAGTCTCTACCTCTTTATAGAGGTATTGTAGTTGACCGCCAAACATCTTGGTATTATCTAAAGGTTTCCCTTTAATCGGCTCTGGAGCAAGATAGAGCGTAAACTCCTTCCCCTCATTATCGGTAACCTTCTTAGAGCGAGCCACTTCTTTGCCAGCATCTGTGCAAACTGACTTGAAGACATTTTCATATCTTCGAAACGACAGGTAATTACCTGCCGCCGCTAGTACTGCAATGCCTTTGTCCATTGTCTTAGCCAAAGACGAGAACTTATTTTCACTCTGCATCCTATTAGCCACAGGAACAATAGCTGTTAGGGTAGCCAACACTGCCTTATGCACTGTGTGCAACACATCCTCAAACTTCTTACGGTCATCCGTCATATTGACATCCCGATCCATTTCTTTAATGATGGAGTTGGGAACACCCTTTATGCCTGTTAACTCATCTCCTAACTTGGAGATAACCTCCGCCGGTTTGAACGTGCGAAAATGACCATTCACGGTCTCGCGCATAAGCGTAGTGGTTTTAACCCGCTTAGCCTTTGGCTTCTCCACCTTCTTAGCCACTTTAGTGCCAATGTCCGCATAGACCCCTTCATATACGGTGTCTGAGTCTGATTCCGTAGAAGTAGACTCAGTGGACGACTCAGAAGAAGAATATTTCCTCTTCCTCTTCTTCTTTTTGGACTTAGTCTTCCGCTTTTTGCGCAAACCAGACTCTGCCCGCTCCTTGGTGAATTCATCACCCGAAGAAATCACCTGTTTCTTCTTCTTCCTCCGTTTAGGAGAAGGAGGAGGAGGAGCCTTAAGCTCCACCGCCGAGTCTGTGTCCAAGAAATCCTCAAATGAATCCTCTTGGACACTCGGCCTACGCCGCTTCCGAGACACAGGCGATTTGGCAGTCAAGATGTGGCTTTCCAATCTTGCAAAGCGAGCCTCCCAATCTGGAGGCGCAGGCACATCAGGCACTGCGTCCTCGTCCGGGTCGGAGAGGATATGCGCCCGGGGCTGTGTCGACGGCCCTGCCGACAACACGGGTGAGGAGTCGTACTCCTCGTCCACTCCACTCGGAACACGCCCCTCGGCTGCTGCTGCACCGCGCTTACTCCGCTTCGTGGCCATCGGGAGCTGAAACAAAGATTTTTGGTCAGTCCCGGTATATATATATGTCACAATATGGTTGTTTCAAACTCATTTGGACATCTATTGGTGTTAGAGAACGTGTTTATACCGTTATAACACAGGCGTAATAAGCTAAATTTGTGCGTGGGTTGTGGGTCAAGCCCAAACCTTACGCGGGGTCGGGACCAGTGTATCGGCCCGCCCATCCCTCTGTTCCGCACACTTCTCCCACCTGTGACTACTACGTCAACAAGTTGGAGAAAATGCTACGAAACTCGGAGAAACGCCTGAAAAAGTTTTGTCTAGGGGAGTCTATAAAAGAAACCCAGGAGCATCTCCAACATTACTCTCTATTAGAGTACGAGAGAATTTCCACATGAGATAGGGCGAAACCCACATCTCTACCCATAGTCACACGGTGACCCGGGTGTTGACATAACCGCTAATGACCGGTTTGGTTCCTTCGCGAAACCCACTCGAGTGTTCTATCCTTGGTTGTTTATAACCAAATAACTCGTCCAAATTGGACCAACGAAAGTCTAAACTTTCCATATTGATGCTCTAATGCATCATAATTAAGCTAACCACAGTTTTTATTATACTTACTGCGTATTTGCTTGTATGTAGACTAATTTTGCCGGAGCAACCCAACGACACGTTATCCAGTCGTGAGTTGTATATGCTAATTGCTGGTACCGGACGTGCTTACCTCTCCCTAGCCTGAGGCTA
>CM059193.1:12122733-12150222 GCA_030323885.1 Branchipolynoe longqiensis | reverse complement strand
GTCACATTATCCTCACACTGAGCCAACCAGTCCTTGCCCTATCCTAATAATGCCGAGTGCCAGGCTAGGAAGCGACAAGTATCAATTTTTAAGTCATTGGTTTGACTCGACATGCAACTTTAACAATATAACATGGAAACCAAAAATGTGGTACAGTTTCTGAGAATGACCCATATACCATAACCCGCCCGTGGCATTCTCTGAACGTGAGTGCACTTACAATAGCCACACACACAGACACATACACGCACACAGACCCACAGACACACGACTGAAGACAATCGTTCAGAAATAATCAACTGAGATCAGTCGGAGCCTTAGGAGACGAATAGGTGTCTCTTACGGTGGTAGAGGTGTTTGTGGCAAAAGGAGAAGCAAGAACAATGCTGTGTGTGTGTCCCACCCACCCCTCCCCGTGAACAATGTCATGTACATGACCATAAGGGATGACCGAATGAGTTGCGCATCCGTCTCCCATTTTGGTAGGTCGGGTCAAATCACCGACTTAAAAATGTATACTTGTTAGCCTGGCACTCGACAAATTAGGATATTGCGAGGAACAGTGGAATGAGGAAGTCCAATTCACAATATTCCCACAACCGTAGTGTTCGTCGTCGCCGTCAGATGTCGCATGCGTTGTGAATATTGTGTATTAATAGTGACTGACTAGTTTGGTACTCTCCTAAAATTTTCAAAAGGGTCCAAACATGAAAATCTTATTTTTGTTGGAAGCTCAAATGACCCAAAAGCAATATACTTTTGGAATTGTCAAAATATCCCCAAATTTGACTGACATATGTGCATTTGAAAGTTAGCTTTTGTATGCGCTGTGGCAACGGTCCCACAACCGTAGTGTTTGTCGTCGCCGTCAGATGTTGCATGCGCTGTGAATATTGTGTATTGTCAGCGATTGGAATTTCCCATGCTTAATCAATTAATATACCCCCCCCCCAAAAAAAAGAGAGAGAAAGGCGAAGTTTGACTCATGTAATACAGCAGTGATACAGCGCTATACAATTTTAAAGCTATCAGGAGTGCACACTGTCAGAAGTAGGGAATCGGTCTGATTGATATGACATCTGATGTTCCTAGAATTTAAAACCCCAATTCAGCAATCAATCAAACTTCAATAAGAAGATGATTTTATTTCTTCTATATTAATGGATATGGCATTGCTTTTGGACAATTTATAACAGGGACTGTTGTTATTCCAATAGGAAGTCTTACATTTGGGTTTAATGGTAGTGTGATGATGGTTATCATCATCATCATGCTGTCGGTCGCGATGCGACAAAGACTGCTTTCATTACTTGACTGCCACTCTCCATTTAGCTCTCTGCTGTGAGAGTGATGTCCATGAGTCGGTCTTAATGTCTCTCAGCTTCAGGTTTCTCTTGATAGTATCCTTGAACCGGAGATGAGGGTGCCCTCTCTTTCTGTAACCAGAAGACAGTTGAGAATAGAGGATCTGCTTCGGTAGCCTGTCTGAAGACATCCTCATGAGGTGTCCAGTCCACCGGAGATACTTTTTGATCAGAAGATCTTCTATAGATGGCAGCTCCGTCCGTTCGAGTATTTCCTTATTTGACACCATCCTTCCAGGTTAGCCTCATGATTGAACGCAGATGTCGATGGTTAACAGTGATGGAATTAAGAAACATTTTTCACTTGTCCATAGGACAAGTCTGGTGTGATTTTTAAAACAATTAATTTTTTTACTTGTCTGCTTGAATTTTCACTTTTCTACAGGACTTACCTTTATTATCCCAGTTAACCTCCATGGTCATGGGAATAAAACAACACAAATAAAGCAAAACACATGTTATAAATACTGTAAATTACATTTGTAATGATGTCACACTGGCAGGGTAATTTACTTCACACTGACTGACTGTCCATAAGGTGCACTGACTATTCACAAGGTTCACTTGTGCAAAGGAAAAGCTCAAGCCATATTCTGCTTATCCGTGTCTATTCTCACTTGGCTCAGACAAACGGACAACCCTTATTTCGAACGCTATTTAATATGTCAGCGAAAACAATAAATACCTTTTAAGGGAGAGTTATTATAGAACAACTTAAATTCACAAATGAAAATCAATCCAATTCAAATTCCACCCACCATCTCCAATAGGCAACATGTGTGCACATCTGCCACCCTGACCATCATTGATAACCAGAGCGATGGTTCGATAATGTCCGCACTCACAGCAAAATAGTGCCACCACATCACAGTAGCACTCAGCAAGTGCCAGACTCACTCAATATCCACCATAACAAGCACCCGAATGGGGCATAGCTCAGCCGGTAGAGTGTCCACCTGTGAAGGTGTGGGTCATCCTATCAATCCTGCTCAGTGGACCAATTTGCAGTTATGGCTATTTTCCGTTCCAACCAGTGGTCCACAACTAATGCATCAAAGGTTGTGGTATGTGCTGTCCTGTCTGTGGGGAAAGTGCATATATAAAAAAAACCTTGCTGCTTATCGGAAAAAGTAGCCTATGTGGCGGAAGCGGGTTTCACCATAGAAATATGTCAGAATGACCGTAATTATGTTTGATGTCCAATAGCCAATGATAAAAATCAATGTGCTCTAGAGGCATTGTTAAATAAAACAAACTTTTGTGACAAGCACCAAACCTCTACTGATAGACGGGTGGTGTCAGCATGCACCATAACAAGTCTATAACCATTATGAACTACCTTACTTCAGTTTGAAGCAACTTTTATTACAAATGACTAAGGAGAGAGATATGGGGGGAGGGGGGGTGAGGAACCCTGCAAATTTAATGTTGACATGCATGTCGAAATGCCGTCACCGTTGGTTTTACTAGTAACAGATTTTAAAAAGACTGACTTAGGTCTAGATTTATTCCCTTCTATGTTTAATAATAATAATAATAAGTGCACCAGTGTCTAAGTTAGATATTTACAATCAAATTTAGGTAAGTGTTTTGGCTTAAAATATACGATGCTTTTATCGAACTATGCAGCTTTAAGGCATCGATCTAATGGTATTTGGTTCAAAATTTGTCTAAGCATTTTTTTTTTTTTAGGCTCTGCAGAAATAGCTTACTTTGCAATGCTCTGGGATATGATGCTTCACCTACAAGTTTTGACCAGACAGGATAGCCGATAGATAAAGGATTCACCCGGTACTCGCAGTACACCCAATGAAATATAAAATTGTTGCTTGTCTCTTCCTAGACAGGCACTCGGCATTATTAGGATAGGGAAAGGACTGGTTGGCTCAGTGTCAGGATAATGTGACTGAGTGGGATATCAGGTCATGGTGCTAGCGGCCTGATCTCTCAGTGGAGCAACACTATCAATTTGCTGTGAGTGTGCACTGTCACAAATCGCTACATGTCTTGATATTTGTTCTTGAAGATTTATACTGCCTATCACGGATAAGTCTGAATAGACTTGTTTTCAGCATTAGACAGTTTGTCGATAGAAAGCCCGATCCTACACTTTTTCCGACCCAAGGGATTTTTAACCTCCCACACCACATAGTCATGGTATGAGAGCAACTGGCCTTTGATGACGCTGTAAGTTATACACAGCGGTGGAAATCCAAATTGGTAGAGGTGGGGCACGGGGAATTGAACCACTGACCTTCAGATTAGGAGTCTGACCTAGAAAAACGTCACACACACTAACCACTCCGCCACAGAGGACACCCCCATCTATAACCTTAGATGTTGCCAGGACGCAAAACTCCCAACAACCAACCAACATACAAGCCATGTGTATGTGCCACTGTATTACACTGTCCCGATGGTAGCTGTGCAGAGTATGTAATGTGATTGAATGAGGAACGACCGCACACGTTGACGTCTGGTTACTCAAATGGTTTCTTGATGCTAGCGTTAGTCTACACTGGTCCCTCGTATCGCTGGTCCCGGCCGGCTGGTTCCCGGCCCCCGGAGCCTCAGTACAATACACAACATCTCCTTTTCACAGAGAACAAAATATAAAATGATTCTGGAACATACAATATAAGTACATAAGTAGTAATAGTTTAAGTCAGTGGAATGTTCTCTGTGGCAGAGTGGTTAGAGTGTCTGACTTTTTTCTAGGTCAGACTTCTAATCTGAAGGTTGGTGGTTCGATTCCCCATGCCCCCACCTCTGCTAATTTGGATTTCCACCACTGTGTATAACTTACAGCGTCAACAAAGGCCAGTTGCTCTCATACCATGTCTATGTGGTGTGGGAGGTTAAAAATCCCTTGGGTCAGTAAAAGTGTAGGCTCGGGCTTTCTCTCGACAAGCTGTCTAATGGTGAAAACAAGTCTATTCTGACTTATCCATGATAGACAGTATAAATCTTCAAGAAAAAAAAAAATGCTGACACACTCAATCACATTAACACAAGTAACGGCGCACTGTGTGCAGTCTGGTCAGCAGAGGGTCCCAGGCTTTACTCCATGATGCGCGAAAAGGAAGACAGAACTCGGATGTGGGAAACTGAGGCGTTTATTGAGACGCCTCGGGCAATAATATGAACAGCAATATACAGCAACAAATATCAAAACATATAGGAAAGATATACAGGGTAGGTATCACTGAAGTACATATCAAAAAAGAGAAATCGAGGGTAAGCTATAAGATGAAGTGAGTGTCCGAGGGAACGGCCCGAGGAGGGAGTCCTGAGGGTCTATGACCGGGGGTGCGCCGAAGAGCCCTCCACCTGAGGGAGATGGAGCTAGAAGGAGATAGTTGGGTGGGTGGGTGGAGAAGAAGGGCAGCGTGGTGGAGACCGGAGGCGAATGGCTGAAGGAGGCGGGCGGGCGGCCTTATAAGGGAGAAAGTGAGCAGTGGCAGGGAAGGCGTCAACGCTCAGGGCCGGGGGATGGCGAGGGTGAGCAGCGGGCGTCACGCGAGGCGCGAATGCTGCGCGACAGGGCGGGAGAGGAGGGACTCTTCCTTTCCTCGCATCAAACGTAATGCTTTGCATTACGACCAAACCCAGCCAGCTGCAGCGCTAGAGAACAAATATAGCATGCTGTTGTGCATGACAATGAAAAGGACTGAATGTCGTACTGTCAGGGTTCGCACTCACCGCCAAAAGTCTTGAATTGAGATTTCTGGTTTGAGTACCCTCAACTGTTATTGGTGGTTAGTTGTGGGAGTTTTACGTCCTGGCAACATCTTTGGTCATATCAGGAGGGGTACCGACTTGTGGCAGCGCTCACTCATGGCGACATTATAGTGCTGCCCCACTGGAAGACCAGACTGCCAGCACCATAACCTGATATCCCACTCAGTCACATTATCCTGACACTGAGCCAACCAGTCCTTGATCAATCCTAATAATGCCAAGCGCCTGGTTAGGAAGCAACAAGTATCAATTTATAAGTCATTGGTTTGACTCGACCAGGGTTCGAATCCCACGATCTACCAAAACGGGAGACGGATGCTCAACTCATTCGGCCCTCCCGTCTGGTCCAAATGTTCTTGAATTTAACTGTATGTTCTTGAGGGTTCTGAAATCCTCCCTCGCTCCCCTTAGCCCCCAAATCCCTCCCTAAAGATTTTAAGGGACTAAATGTCAGCCAATTATGTACAGTGACATGCTCTATTGTATGTGTCTTTTAACAGCTTGGCCAATAATGACACATAGCATAGGCCTCCCAGGGCGTATTTGATTAACCAACTCGGGTCACCTGAGCCACTTTTTGCCGCATGCGCACATCCTACAGACTCGGGTCGAATAAACAAATACACTTCTATATGCTCGGGGAGGGGAAAATGGTGGCTTAATACAAAACCTTTGAGTGTCATGCTTCACTTATTTTTAAGCTTTATTTGCTTATTGAAACGGTGGCTGAATCGGTAAGAGTGCAGGATTCCCCTGTGGAAGGTCAGGGGTTCAAATCCCAGCCGAGTCAAACCAATGACATACAAAATTGATACTTGTCACTACCTACCTTGACGGTTGGCATTACTAGGATAGGGAAATGATTGGTTAGCTCAATATCATATAATAATGTGACTGAGTGGGATATCGGGTCATGGTGCCGGCAGCCTGGTCTCCGGGTGGGGAAGCACGATAAGATGTCCATGAGTGCACACTGTCACAAGTTGATTTCCATCATGATATGACCTTAGATGTTGCTAGGTTGTTAAACCCCTAACAAACAGATTGTTGAAAGGCACCTGAAGAAATGCTATCCTCTGCCAAAGACCCTATAATACTAAGACGGCTCACTCAGCCTGTACTGTGTAATCAAAATGATCAAACCCACCACTTGGTGTGCTGGCCGTTCTCTTGGTTAAACAGGTGCTATATTATATGTTTAAATGTATATATGAATGTGAAAGATGTGTGATGATGGCGATGCTGATGATGATGCTGATGATGATGTGTATTTGTTCATAGCAATTTCATATTGATGTGTATTCATACTTACCTATCTCATGTATAATATAATTGTATGTGTTTACATGTGAAACACCAACCAGCAGATGGGCTGATCAAACCCACCACAAGGTGGCACTGCAAAATTTACATTACCATGGGAGAGATAGGGAGTGAGCCGTCTTAGTGTTCTAGGGTCTTTGCCTCTGTTTTATAAGCAATTCTAGCAGATCCCTTCGATGTGCTTAAAGACCACATCCTGTAAGTCAACAAGTGACAAACACATCGCAACAACAATTGAAGGGTTCCGGTGCAACAACCAACAAATGACAACCATGTCAAAATGAATCTATAGCCCCGTTCACACACGGGCCTTAAGTCGCCTCAACTAGTTTGACTCATCTACCAAAAAATAGTGAAACTGAGACCACGCACCCAGGTTTAGATGTCAGCCGAAGTAACATCAACTGTAACATCAGAAGTATGCAAGAAACAACTAAACCTAAACCATGTATAACACAAAAGTATCATTGGGTCCACAATCGTAACTCAAACTCAAACAAAAACAGAATCCATATCAGCACATCTCATAAAATTATCAATGGCCTGAGATCTATGTATCCCAACGCAGATTCAATTATGAACAAGCGAGCCGAACTGGAAGCAAATATTGCAATTTACAACCTAGATATCATTGCAATTAGTGAAGTCATACCAAAAAATCCAAAAGACCCAGTCCAGCTATGTGAGATTGCCATGAATGGATTTGATATTTTCAGCAATATCGATGAAGAGAGGAGGGGTGTGTGCATACATACTAAATGCAACCTCAATGCAGTCCCTCTAGATGTACTCCCATGTAACTCAACAGAAGCGATATGGTGCGAGATTAAGCTAGACGAGATTAAGCTAGACAACAGTGTCCATGAGGAAACTCGACAGTTGATCCAAAAGGCCTCAGCCCTAAACCACAGCCACCTCCTAGTCATGGGAGACTTCAATTATCCAGAAATCAGTTGGCAACCTATGCGAACACCAAATAGCGAACAACATCCAGCAACACTCTTTATCGAAAATCTTAGAGACTGTTTCCTTTTCCAGCATGTCACAGAACCAACACATAAGCGTGGTAACCAGGCTGCAAATATATTAGATCTCATCATCACAAATGAGGAAGAAATGATTGGAGACCTTAAACATGTTGCGAGACTTGGAAATAGCCACCATGATTGCCTTTTCTTTAATTTCATTTGCTATTACCATGTAAACTCAAGTGGGAAGCACAAATTCATATCGGATAAAGGCGACTATGAGGGCTTGAGACAGGATCTCGACCAAGTTCTACTAAGTGCAGCCCCAAATACAGACATTGTTGAGGACAATTGGAATGCATTTGAAAAAACCTTCATGGAAAAATGCAAACAGCACATACCCATGTCATCTGGCAAAATGAATAATGGCAGACCACGGCCAGAATGGATGAATGACCAAGTCAAGCAGAAGATCAGCTTGAAACAACAGGCATACGCAGTGAAGAGACATTCGGGCACAGAAAGTGACAGAATTCGATATGCAAAACTATGTAACCAAGTAAAGTGGGAATGTAGGAAAGCAAAGAGAGAGCATGAGAAAAACATAGCCAAAAATGCCAAAGAGAACCCAAAAGCCTTCTATAAATATGCTAGGAGTAAACTCAAAGTACATATTCCGGTTGGAGATTTGAGGCGGGATGATGGGACCATTGCACAAAAGGATATCGACAAAGCTGATACGTTGAACACCAGATTCGCAAGTGTCTTCACACAAGAAGACCTGTCATATATACCAATGTTTGAGGACCGACTCTTTCGTGCCCCCCTGACCAACATAAATATTGCACCATCCGATCTGAAGAAAAAATTATACAATCTTAATGCATCTAAGGCAGCAGGTCCTGACGGAATATACCCATGCATATTGAAGGAGCTACACAACGAGCTTGTTGAACCACTTAGACACATTTTCCAAAAATCACTAAACCAAAGAAAACTTCCTCACCCATGGAAGGATGGACATGTGGCTCCCATCTTCAAAAAGGGTAACAGAAGTGATCCAGGAAACTATAGGCCAATTAGTCTAACATCTGTAGTGTGTAGGTTGCTGGAATCAATAACAAGAGATTCTATCATGGCTCATCTTGTCGAAAACAACCTCCTATCAACACAGCAGCATGGCTTTGTGTAAGGAAGATCTTGTATGACCCAACTACTAGCATGTATGGATGAGTGGACCCGCGTTATTGATGACTTTGGAGATCTGGATGCTATTTATCTAGATTTTCAAAAAGCATTTGACACTGTTACACACCAGCGACTGCTAAAAAAACTGCATGGCTATGGCATAAGAGGAGATGTCCTACACTGGATAAAGGATTTTCTGAGCCACAGAAGACAGCGAGTCATTGTAAATGGCAAACCATCAGGATGGTGCTCGGTGAAAAGCGGAATACCTCAGGGTAGCGTGCTTGGACCAGTCTTATTTGTAATATATATCAATGACTTACCAGAGGTTGTACATTCTATGGTCCAAATGTTTGCTGACGATACCAAGGTATTCCGCCGTATGGAGAAAGGTGGTGACTCACGGGACTTGCAGAAGGACCTCAACAACATGCAGAAGTGGTCAAGTGATTGGCAGCTGAAGTTTAATGCTTCAAAATGCAAAGTGATGCATTTAGGGGCCAAAAACAGCAAGCACATCTATGTAATGAATGATGGTGTGAATAATGTTCCGCTCTCCGAAACAATGATAGAAAAGGACTTGGGTGTCAAGGTGGACAACAAACTGACATTCAGCGACCACATCCAGGAAACCGCCAACAGAGCTAATGGTATACTGGCTATCATTCGAAGATCGTACACATACCTAGACGAGGATGTTGTGCGCAGATTGTACACATCCCTTGCACGTCCACTTTTGGAATATGGAAATGTTGTGTGGTCACCACTCTACAGGAAGGATGCTGAGTCTATTGAGAGGATCCAAAGAAGGGCAACGAAGCTTGTGCATGGATTCGAGGACATACCCTATGAACAACGTATGCATCATTTGAAGATCCCAAGCATGTACTACAGACGGGCCCGGGGGGATATGATTGAAGTATTCAAATATCTCCATGGTATCAGGCAGCCCCCTTAGCAGAGACTCCAGGACCAGAGGGCACTCCCTGAAGCTGAGGAAGCAGTACTCCAGACTGGACCTGCGACACAACTTTTTCGGCATTAGGGTGGTTGACCTGCGGAATGACCTGTCGGAGAGTGTCATAGCAGCAGAGTCGGTGAACTGTTTCAAGTCCCGACTGGATGCATACTGGTCAAACATTACATATATCTTGGAGCCAGTGACAGTTGCTACGATCCACCACATCTGAAGAACTGTCTCCATTTCTATTAATTAAGAGCAGCTAACAGGTCTAAGGCCTATTATAGCTGTATCCTATTGATTGATTGAAGTCGACTCAGATCACACGTGTGAATGCTCCTCTGAGGTGAATTAGGGCTGAGTCGACTCAACTAGTTCGCCTCAAGTAAACCTCTTCGCAAGGTAGTTTAGATGAGGCAAACTAGCTTGAGTCGGCCTAATTGGCATGTGTGAACATAACTGGTTTAGTTGAGGTGGCTTAAGGACATGGATGGAGACTGCATCCTAACAGGTAGTTGCTTTCATAGTGGTTAGAACACATGTTTGGACCGTCCCATTTTTTCATATATCATATGGAGACTGCTTCCTAACAGGTAGTTGCTTTTGATAGTGGTTGGAGCACATGTTTGGACCGTCCTACTCTTCCCATCTCTTGGTAGGTATGTTGTTTGTATGTATGTACTTGTGGATGCACAGTTGCTATCCGGACCCTCACTATCACCTCTCCGCCAGCCATGCTCCTCCTTGATATGTCTGAAAAGAGTTCCAGGAGGGGGAGCCCACCGGCATTTCACTTTCTACTCTTACTCTGTCCGTGTCTATGGCTCGCTGGACGGTCACCATAGCACAAATAGACACAGTCCTTTGACGCAACTCTCCTCATTTCTCTTTCCTAGACTCTGCTCTTTCAATTTCTCCCAGGCATACTTCTTCCCCTGACCAGGGTAGTTGTGTTCTTGGGTAGGGCCCTTCACCATTACGATTTCTCTGTCTTGTTCTCATTGCTGGAACCACCGCTGCTCCCATCTTTACCCGCCTTCCTCGAACCCCTTGCTGCTGACCGGATTCAAGTGCTCAACCACACCTACAGCTCAACTACCGCTGGACCGAAGAGATTCGCTGCCGCCCCAACGCCTCGCCATTACAACATTGTGAAGATGTCCCCAGCTTCTACAACACTCCCTACTGAAGTTAAGTCTTCAACCAAAGATTGGGCCGATTTATCGGAGCCTCTCTACTAATGTCACAGTTCTGCAACCAGTAACCGTCGTAAGGTTACAAACACCCCCAGTCGTCGCCTTGTGGATGTATATGTGGCATGTGGATGTATGTGTGGCTACCCATCCTGATATGACCTTAGATGTTGCTAGGAGGTAAAACAACAACAAACAAACATCGATCTGAGCCGGTTTAACGCACGTGTCTGAACGAGACAGACTTTGAAAACTCTGTATGTGTGAATGCGCTGCTAGTTTGACTCATGTAGTTCGCCTCATCTAAGTCGGCCTAATGCTGTACGTGTGAACACGGCTTATGACTACCCCATTTCAGCTGAAGCTGCCGTCATTCCGATAATCAAATTCATTTTATTTTTTTCCGCAGAAGCTGCCACATCATCCTTGAAGCCCGATGTTTGTTTGTTTACTTGTTTGTTTGTTTGTTTGTTGGGAAGTTTTACATCTTATGCGGCTATAATATTCGCATTATTCAATAAAGGTTGTCAAGTAATCAACCATGGTCCGCGAGTGACATCACAACCATCGCCATGACGTCACAGTCTGCAGGCACGCAGTCCATGTTCCTACCGAGCAGTCATGCCCTCTATCGGGCTGCATTCGGAAGGAAAGGTAATCACTTCCTTTTGTGCCATGTAATTTATTTTAAGGACCGAGCACACGTGTAAGCTACTTCGAATTAAATATAACGTAAATAATAACCGCGTGGGAAATGTTTGATGTTATTTAAAAGTTGCATACTCCGATTAAATTTCAAATTTTTTATATTTTAAAAATATTTTTTATTGACGAGGTATTTACTCTGCCCATAACGTATAAGCTCCCGTCAGGGTACTTGTTTTCAATGCTGGACAGCTGTGGTGCTGTCTTGATCTTTTCCTTTGCCCAGGAGTGTTTACCTGTGTCTCAGGTCAGCCTTCTGCAATTTTGGTTGTTAGTAATAGCCTATGTTAGTTTTTTTGTAATTTTCCAGTTTTTTTGTCTAGTCTGAGTATGATAACTTAGTCTACTATGTACATCTACTTGGGTGACATGCAGGCTTGCGGGAGAGGATCCCGTTCCATTCAGATTTTTTCATTTGTTACAACATCCTTTCACCTAAACCCTGTCCTTAGATAGTGCACTCGTGTGCTAGAACACACTCGGACCCTTTAGGACTGCTGTCAGGTGGGATGGCTGTGTTGTTTGCCTAGCCATTTTGTATTTCAGGGTGGATCAGTTGCATGACAGTGGCCTGTCCATTTTCTGTGTTGGTTTGTGCCATTACACATACCCAGGTGGACTGCGCCATGTGGTGATAGCTTTCCTGATTTCCTTTATACTATGAGGGCTAATTTTCCTATTTCCTAATTTTCCTATTTTTTCTGTTTAGTGCCTACCTCTTTTCCTGGCCTGTCTTTTTCAAAGCCAAACCACTCATCTAGATTTGATTCTACATATTAAGTTTATATAGCCTACTGGTAGACTTATTTAGCATTAGTTGATGCTGTGACAGTGTTGCCAACCTGGAGGTACTGAGAATCATTGAGGTTTTGTGTTGCTGGTGTGGAACTTGAGTGGCGGTAGCCGAAAATCTTGCTAGGGGTTCTGGGGGCATGCCCCCATAAATGTTTATTTAATGGGCTATTTAAGGGTTTTTCCAAGGGGTATAAATAGGCTGATATTTTAGCATATGTATAACATATTTACTTGCATTTAATCAAAAGTACAGTGTTTGGAATGGAGATGGCGTTCCCTTCCTTTGTTTGGAAAGGGGATGGCGTTCGCTTTCTTTGTTTGGAAAGGGGAACGGGAGTTTGCTTTCTTTGTTTGGAAGGGGAATGGCGTTCCCTTTCTTTGTTTGGAAGGGGAATAGCATTCACATACTTCCCGTTCTTTGTTTGGAAGGGGAAGGTGTTCCCTTACTTTGTTTGGAAAGGGAAACGGTGTTCCCTTTCTTTGTTTGGAAGAGGAATGGCGTTCCCATACTTCCCTTTCTTTGTTTGGAAGGGGAAGGCATTCCCTTCCTCTGTTTGGAAAGGGAAACGGTGTTCCCTTTCTTTGTTTGGAAGGGGAATGGCATTCCCATACTTCCCTTTCTTTGTTTGGAAGAGGAAGGTTACTTTGTTTGGAAAGGGGAATGGTGTTCCCTTACTTTGTTTGGAAAGTGGAATGGTGTTCCCTTACTTTGTTTGGAAAGTGGAATGGTGTTCCCTTACTTTGTTTGGAAAGGGGAATGGTGTTCCCTTACTTTGTTTGGAAAGGGGAATGGTGTTCCCTTACTTTGTTTGGAAAGTGGAATGGTGTTCCCTTACTTTGTTTGGAAAGTGGAATGGTGTTCCCTTACTTTGTTTGGAAAAGGGAATATATATATATATATATATATAAATATATATATATATATATATATATAAATATCAGGGATATATTTTGGCGTTCTCTGTGGCGGAGTGGTTAGAGTGTCTGACTTTTTTCTAGGTCAGACTCCTAATATGAGGGTTGGCGGTTCGATTCCCCGTGCCCCCAGCTCTGCCAATTTGGATTTCCACCGCTGTGTATAACTTACAGTGTCATCAAAGGCCGGTTACTCTCATACCATGTCTATGTGGTGTGGGAGGTTAAAAATCCCTTGGGTCGGTAAACGTGTAGGCTCGGGCTTTCTATCGACCAGCAGTGGAGTGGGGAAGACCAGTCGTCTGTGACTGGGATTTCCCCTGCTTGGGTCAACTAATGTACCACACAAAAAACAGAGAGACAAATAAGTGTTCACACTTCCTGTCTACCATTCGCTATATCGATAGTGGTGTGGGAGGAAAAAATCGGAAATTAACAGTGAGGTGGGCCATAATAGTAATACAGTCCCATTAATGACAGCAGAATGCTCTCTAGGCAGACCTGGTTATATACATTGTGCAAAATGTATGCTTGGAGAGTAGTACATGAAACGTAACCCAGATCATTTTTATTTCTCCTCAAATTTACACCTATATCAAAAAGGTACCTAGACTGTAAAAAAATCGTAAATCCGCTGAAAATCATAAATTTCTCATCCCTGATATATATATCAGTCATTCTCAGAAACGGTGAACCACTTGAGGTAGTCTACTTGAAATGCATATTTCAAAGAACCCCATTATTGGAGTGTCAATATTTAGATTTCATCATTTAGCCCAATAATGTGGGAGATATTTTAATCAAAAGTAAATGTTAATATTGTGTATTATGTATCTTATTGGGATGGATATAGCTAAATAAATAGAAAATTACATCACTAATTTGTGACATTGTCAACATTGAAAATAAAGTGTCACAAACTTAATGAAAACCTCTGAACGACAGCACATTTCACTTTGAAAGGTCAGATACAATGTCTTCATTAAGTTGAAGACATTTACTTCTAAAAAGAATTATAAAAATGATGAAATAGTTAACCTTTTCTGGAGTCATTAACATCGTAACATTTCGTTTCCACTTGCAAATATTATGAAACTGTATCAAACACTGAGTACAGATACAGTACAGGAACTATTTTCACCATTTGACACTCTCTGCATGGACCCAGTTATTATTATTATCCTCTTCTTTGATGCAGACTTGTGGTAGCCTATACAAAGCCCGTAGCTCTCAGCTCTAGTGGTATGCAGCCTCGAAATCGTACAGAAATGTTTCTCTGGCCCAGGCCCTGTCCAGTGCATTCTTGAATTGATTTATGGTAGCTGCTTCCACCGCTTCTTCCGGTAGCTCATTCCACATGTTTCTCACTCACTGTGAAAAGAAGGCCCCCCCTGAGTGAGCTATTGTACCTTGGCTTGAAAGCTTCTTGGAGTGACCTCTGGTACTGCTTCCCTGTATGCGTCTGAATAGCAAGGCCTCATCCACATTTTACTCAGCATTCAGGAACTTCCACGTGTTGATCATGGCCCCACGAAATCTTCTGTATGTGAGGCTTGGCAACTTGAGTCTCCTGAGTCTGTCTGGATAACTAAGGTTCTTCAGATGTGGCACTAGCTTAGTTAACCTTCTCTGAACAGCTTCAATGGATTTAATATCCTTCTTCAACGTTGGGTGCCATATAGTGACTCCATACTCTAGTATTGGCCGTACTTGGCTCTTGTACAAATTGATCAGCATCTTTTTGTGTGAGTATTTGAAGGTTCTGCGAATCATTCCCACAATGGTATAGTAAAAGATAAATCGTGAAATTGCCCCATAACATTGAAATTTGAGCCGAACATTTGTGTAAAATTGTTGATTCCAGTTGGACTGTTACCGTGCTAATATTTTTCTGCTTTTCTCTTTAATCATCACAAATTAGACAAAACCATAGCAATGAGGTTTCAAATTATTATTACTACTGTTTATAAAGCAAGTGGCATGTGAAATGTCCTAAAAATGTCAAGCTTTGTGTGAAAAATATTTGATTTTGGAGTCAGATTGGTTTCCATGCTATACTACTATTTACTGGCTGTGAGCATCATTTGACTTTTACAGCATTTTGATTTTGTGGTATTGAGGTCACAGTATTGGTACACAACTTCTGAGAACAACCAATATATATGTACACAAGATGGGATTGTTGCTTCTATTTAAACTTCCTAGTAGGAATGTCTGCCACACGCCGTCGTGTCAGGATTACTATATATACATGTATAATATATATGTGTAAGTTCCCAGACCTGCCACATTCTTTGGAAGGCAATCTGTATTTTTTACCTAAAATCCTGTATGAATCTGTATCACATAATAATTAATATAAATATGTCCTGCATACCTTTAAAACATTTGAATATGATTAGATAATTGTATTACTCAACAACAAAATAGTTAAGTTGGTTGATATATATTTTTATTCTTATTATATCTCGCTGGTATAAACGCTAAGTTTAAGGGTGTAAATGGCCAACATTTTTGCAGCATACACTCTGTCGGAGACCGGCCATTCAAACAGGCTTCAGGTGGTGGTCTGGCAGGTTTACGGTTCCTCGTGGGGCGACCGAAAGTTGTAAGTCTGCAACACTGAGAACGGGCTTGGGAGCGGCCTAGCGCATGTATAGTCCGCCCGCAAAGCCGTCCGTCCCCTAGCGGCCAGAGGCTACACTATCTTAACACTTTGAGTATCCTCGGAGAGATAGCCTGTACTCGCTCCACAGTGCAGCCATATATATGCGATATCTATATATATAATGTGTCTATGTAATATATATAATACAGATAATATATATGTTTAACCGTTCGGCTATTCCGCCCCCGCCTAAGGCGAGCCTACATGTTAATTTATGTAATTATTTCCATGTGAATTTCCGGGGCCTGCCGCGGGCCGCCGCCGCCTCTCCTCCCGTCTGCAGGTAGTCCGTCTCCGTCATTGTCATTCCCGGGCTAAAGGCGGGCAGCCAGAGTATCATAGAAATACGGTTCTTTGTCCCTCCCTGCATTTATTATAACAAAGCAGTTATTTATTATTTCAACTAGCTGGTTATCCTCCCCGCCATTCGGTGTGTGTTATTATGCTCGAATTAATCCAGAACTAAGCAGACACTCCCAGTGCCTCTGCTACTGTCACTGATAATCAGCCTAAGTTAATGTCTTATTTTCAGCCAAATAGCACTACGTTAATTCTGTTAATATGTCTGTTATTATCTTCCCACAAATGGGTTAATCGGCTGCATAAGGTCTACCAGGCATAAGGCCCTTAATTACATATAAAGCAATCCAATATCAGGTTGACCATAGCGGTTAATCTATAAGAAGACTGGAGAATAGTAAAGAATGCAAGGAACGTTGCAATTCACCTTTCCAAGAGCTCACAGCTTTATTCTTACCCTAGCTAGTACAATAAGAGTTCTTCCATGGTTCAATTTCAATGAATAACGAATAAGTACAATAAGTGTATCCCCTCCTGTATTTGTTAAGTTAAATCAGTTTGGAATTTTGACAATAAAAGCCTAAATCTCGCCTAAAACATCAGAGCGTGCATAAACACGTCCGATGGGTCGGAGCCCGAGTGCTCGACCTTCCACCATTGCTAGGAAAGTCACAATTGACGTCTCCTAGCAACGCGTCACAGCAGGGAACCCGGCCCCGCAATTGGTGGCAAATGCGAGCCTAGTGAATAGCCCGCATTTCAGAATGCAAGCTAATCAGCCCAGCCCGCATTTCCACCGGTCGAGTAGTCTCGCCCACTTCACATGTATATATATATCACCATTATAATAAATATTAGATAAGATATAATGTCTGGAATATATGTAATGTATGTATAATATAAGTATGTACAATTAAATAGTCCTTAAAGAAACATATGGGAGTGAGTGCAGAATCAAGTTCTAAGTAAGCTTGAGGTTAGACAGTTTTTTTTTTAAAGCTGGAAATCCTTATATGTGCAGTCAATATGTATGTGCTTTAACTCGTCTGTTCATTCCCTAATAAGCTAGTTTAGAATGTTGCCACTCCAGTGTATCAACATCCATAAGATAACAAAAAGCTGTGATGGGACAGTGTGTCCGATGTGCAATGTACTAACCCCGCACCACAAATCATCTCACCACCACAGGTGCGACGAACGGAATTACAAAGGCTATGGTCGGCGACACCCGGGCGTTTCCGTCGCTGAAGAGAAAGTGCTCCAAGTCGTCGCCAAGCATCGGGATGACGTCATCTGCGAAGCCCTTGACCGAGATGGTGCTCCAGGAGAGGAGGACTCGACGCGGCATCTTGTCTCTGACGACCGGCCCGGACGGCAAGGCGACTTGTGCATGCATCAGGGCCACGCAGCTGCTACAGGACGCGTGGATCTGGGTCTGGTTGGAGAGCATCCAAGAACTGATGATCGAAGATGAGCAGAACGCCGTGAGAACTGTACCACAGCAGCTATGCCGCCTGCGTCACCTGCGCCACCTGTCGGTCCGCTGGAGCAGCCTGCAGCAGGTCAGCCCGGAGCTGGCCACCATGCCGCTCACGCACCTGCGCCTGCGCGACAACAAGCTGCAATCGGTCGGTCACGTGGTCCACATGGACACGCTCACCGTGCTGGACCTTGCCGCAAACCACCTGCGCGTGCTACCAGAGGACATCGGCAATCTGAAGTCACTGCAGACATTGGATTTAAGCGGGAACATGCTGACCGACCTCCCGGCGAGTGTCGGCGAGTTGACGGCGCTGAGGGAGCTCGAGCTCGCCGGAAACAGCCTCTGCCACCTGCCGGCGACCGTTGGAACTCTCCACGAGCTGCGCCAGCTGGACGCGAGTCGCAACAGGCTGGTGAGCGTTCCGGCCACGCTGGGCGATCTGCGGAAGTTGACCACTTGTGTGCTTTCGAACAATCAACTGTCCACCTTTCCGGACCGCTTCGGCGACCTCACAGAGCTGAGGTGGCTTTTGCTGGGCAATAACAAATTCAATGAGATACCAGCGGTGTTGTTTTCGCTGCCGGCCTTGGAGGTTTTGAACATGAACCAGAACTGTGTGGCAACGGTTCCAGAAGCGTCTTCGTCTGTCAAGCACCTTCTACTCGATGACAACGTGCTGGCGTCGTTCCCCATCAAATTGGTCGAGTGCCGGAACTTGCTCAGCCTACACCTGGAGAGGAACGGCATCCGGCAGGTGCCTGCTGAGATCCAACAGCTCTCGCGGCTGCGCGTGCTTCGGCTTGGCGGAAACGCGTTCGATGTGCTGCCAGAGGAAGTCGGTGAGCTGAGCGAGCTGCGGCAGCTGATGCTCAACGACAACAGGATCGAGCATCTGCCGGAGCGAATAGAATGTCTGCAGCGGCTGAACACGCTGAAACTGGACAACACACAGATGGACGGTGGCTGGATGGTCGCGTACCGGGAGGGCATACCCGCCGTCATGCGGTACTCACGGACTGTCAAGCTCAGGGTGCAGAAGACTGCGCAGATGGCCGCCGCGCAGAAAGCCGGCCACGGCTGCAACGCAGACCTAGATGCCAACGCAGTCAAGGTGGACATGCAGGCCCATGGCCCGCTGCTGGCACCACTGGACGGCGTTCTGCTCAAAGCGATCTCAGAGCATGGTAAACCTGTCGAGGAAATCGACGCCCCTCAGGCTTCCCCAGCTGTGGTGAGACGAACGCCGACCGAACTTCCGGCGACGAAAGCAGGCACACCCACAGCCACTCCCAAAGGCTCCCCAGTAATTAAAGCACTCAGACACCTTCTCCGGAAACATCCCAACGGGTCCCCTGCATCGGGGAGACGGCCGACTCCCAACGGGTACCCGGCATCGGGGAGACGGCCGATTCCCAACGGGTCCCCAGTGCCGGGCAGAAGACTCGGCGTTCTGTCAAACGGGACGCCCGCCTTCGCGTCGAATGGGTCGCCCCGATTGATGCGCCTCCGGTCCAGTGGCTTCTCCGGCGTTCGTCGGTCCGACACGCGGTTCCCGCCCATCGTGGTCGCGACTCCCGAAGCCTCTCTCGGCTCGGTGACGTCACAGCAGATTTTGAGAGCAGACACATTGTGATATCTTGAGTATTCGGCCGTCGGAACCCCAACATACCATTTACTCTCCCCAGGTGCGTTCTGACAACTGTCTGTCAGTTCACACCTAATGCCCCTCTCCAACAAACTCATAAGAAAGAAAGTGATGACAAGTCATGCAAGATTGACAGTGAAGAAGTTGTGCTTTATTGGCATCAACTCCTGTTCACCTACTAGCGACCTATCACCCTCACTCCTTACCTCCTGTCCACACAGATCCTCATTACTCTCGTTAGTATGTATAGGACTCAGTGCCTACAGCCCATTGAACCGGAGTCCCATGGTTGTTGCACACAGCTGAGTGCCTTTTGAATAGCTGTTGCCAGTTTGTATATGGAAGGTGGAGTCTCAGACAGAGTGTCTGGGTTCTTGGCCAAGAGAAGAGTGTGTTCCCTTCAAGAGTCCATCAAGAAGTATATGTAGAATAATCTATATCAGAGTCTGTAGGTCAGGTGGTACAAGGGGTGCAGGTGACTGGGCCTCCCACAGCCAGCCAATCAGACCCTCTACAGCCTGGGGGGGGGGGGGGGGGGGGGGGGGGGGGGGGGGAGGGACGAGGGGGGGGGGGGGCGATGGCCTAATAGGGGCAGCTGTCACTCAACCCCAGCTACAGGTTGTGTCCATAATGTATGCAGAGTGGCTGGGTGTGCTTGCCCATCGGCCCTGTAGTAACAGGTAGTTGCAGACAGTTACAATAAATATATATATTAAAAATGTCCTTCTCCTCCACTTGCACTTTTACTGGTGCATAGAGGGAACATTTCACCAAACATTAACTGTCTCATATATAGGAACATCACGTCATAATCTTGGGCACTATGTGTTATCATCTTTTCCACATATTCTCATATGTCACACAACGAGTGGGGCACCCATTGCTTCTCTGTTACATAATCCTGGTCCCCACTCCGTCGCCTGAAAATAATAATGCTCTCTGCCAATATATAATTCCGAACCGAATATCCGTATATTTTTACAACATGTCAGGACTAGTGGCGCTCCAGGCTGGTTGCCGTCCTGGTCATGTACTACTGCGTGATTTAGCCTAAGCTGCATAGTCCCATGGTTTTGAGTTTCTGTCATTTTCCGAGATAAATATATTATTAGGTTGATTGTTATAATCTACCATACTAATTTTCTTGTAAAAATGTAAGACATAATGTTTGCTTATCAATGAAATATTGTTTACATTGGTTGTGTATTTTGAAATGGATGTTCTGTATGGGTGTTTGATGTCCATGTTACACCAGTGATATTAATGTATTGCTCAATTTGTAAAAGATGAAAATCAAAAAGTGAAATAGCTTTTTTTTTTTTATAGCATAAGCCCTCATATGAACATGGATTCTGCTATTATTTGGAAGAAGAAAACAAAGTTTGTTTTATTTAACGACGCCTCTAGAGCACCTTGATTTTTATCATTGGCTATTGGACGTCAAAGCTATTATTTGGAATGTTTTCTGCTATGATTTGGAAGGTTTTCACTTCGGTGATCTGGAAGCCAAAAGGGAAAACCTTCCAAATAATAGCAGAAAACAGCTATTATTTGGAATGTTTTCTGCGATTATTTGGAAGGTTTTCACTTTTGTCTTCCAGGTCACACTCCTTATTGCCCGGGCCAGACGGTATGGCCGAATGAGTTAGAGCATCCCTCTCCCGGGTTGGTAGATCGTGGGGTCTTGGGTTCAAACCTTGGTCGAGTCAAACCAATGACTTAAAAATTGATACTTGTCGCTTCCTAGCCTGGCACTCGGCATTAATAGGATAGGACAAGGACTGGTTCGCTCAGTGTCAGGATAATATGACTGAGTGGGATATCAGGTCATGGTTCTGGCGGCCTGATCTTCCAGTAGGGCAGCACTATAAAGTCACCACGAGTGCACACTGTCACAAGTCAGTACCTGTCCTGATATGACCTTAGATGTTGCTAGGACATAAAACAACAACAAACAAGCAAAACCTTAGTGCCCAGTATCAGAAAATGACCCATATCTATACCCATAGAGATATGTGGTATTATGAGAATAAACAGCAAGTAGATGTATACAGACTATGTTATTGTGATCGGTGGGTGGTGTAAAAGTGTACTTCTGTGGTCAGTACATACCGATATCGGATGGTCGGTATGTACCGATATTGGATATTGGGTGGTCGGTACATACTGATATTGGATATTGGGTGGTCGGTACATACCGATATTTTGTGGTCGATACATACCGATATTGGATATAGGGGTGGTCGGTACATACCGATATTTAGTGGTCGGTACATAGGGCTATATACAACTTTAATGTAAATACCATGCGGGACCACTTTACTAATGTAAAGTGCCTGTCACACCTTACCGGATTGAGCAACGGAGATAAACCGGACAAAGAATTGTCTAGTCTGGTGGTGTTCAGGATCAAAATGTATCGAAATGTGTTGAAATGTTGCGCTATCGTGTCAACGGATGCTGGACGAACGGACATGAAACAGACATGAAATGGACATGAACGGATAGCCACCGGACGATGACCAGATGACAACCGAATGTCAAATGGATGGACTGAACATCCACCGGATACATATCGGACTGATCATGGACGTGCCGAAAACATATACTGACCGAATTCCCGCAACACTGTCAATGGACTCTGCAGGAAGCAAACCGGAGACGTAACGAATGGGTACCGGACATGAAACGGACTTAAACCGGAACCAACCATACACATCAGTCCGGTTGTGTCCGGTACAAGTTTTGCGCATGTTCAAAACTTCCCACCGGACACCACCGGACAGAGAATGGACACGCCGGACGGCAAGCATATAGAAACCGTACATTGCCGTATTTCACCGGACAGTGTCCGGTTTCTCAATCCGGTGAGGTGTGACTGGGCCTTAAAGCATAAACAAACTTGTAGAGTTCCTAATATCAGCTGGACAGTGACGCCTCCTGTAAGTTTGGCTATATGTACATTACACAGGGTAAGTTCAACAACCTTACACATCGTGCAGCTTTATAGAGTACTGGTTACGGCACCAGTGCCGTGGGGACGATGACAATGGGAACTATTGTGCCTAGTGCACGATTCCAGCCCACACTCCTTGCCATTCCAGGGCTAGTGTATTAACAATTACACTACCGACCCAAGGGATTTTTAACCTCCCACACCACATAGACATGGTATGAGAGCAACCGGCCTTTGATGACGCTGTAAGCTATACACAGCGGTGGAAATCCAAATTGGCAGAGCTGGGGGGACGGGGAATCGAACCGCCAACCCTCAGATTAGGAGTCTGACCTAGAAAAAAGTCAGACACTCTAACCACTCCGCTACAGAGGCCTCTCTTAGAGGTCAGTGCAGTCTACTGCAATAGCATCATGACAATAATTTCCCTGTCACAATAACTCCTATTGTTATTTCTATTAACAAAGCAAAAACTGAAAAAGATGATAATTTGAAATTGTATTATGTGTATTATAATTAACGTATTATAATAATATAAATAACGTAGATGAACTAAGGTCTTGTTTCTATTATTCTATGATGTTTACCTGTATTAGGATTCGCGCACCTGTACCCACCTGAGCGCGCGATTATGGCGCCACCTGTAGGCCGCCCCAGGGAACTTCATTACTACCATTTTTTCCTTTGAGTGAAGACGTGGCTGGTTGGTAGTTTTGGAGACGTGACACTTAATCATGCCGTACTGCGACTTGTGCGGTGCCTCGCATAGGGCAGATAAGTGTAAAAATAAGAAGGGGAGGAAAGGAAAGAAATTGGCGTCTACGCGTATGACAAGAGCAGCAACGAAGGCGAACACTCAAACTGCGGGTGTAATGAATAATTCTCGGGAGAGTTCGCCTGACGTGGCAGACCGGCTATCGACGTTAACATTGGAAGAGCAAGAAGTTTCATTAATGAAGGACATATCTGAGTTAGAATTGGAAGAAAGAATTGCAGATCTCCAGGGACGACGAGCAGTCATGCTGAGACAACGTGAGGCGCGACAACGAGTCGAGGGCACCGCACCGGAGGGGGCGGCGACCAGGAAGGAGGAATGGCCGACGGCCGCCGGTGCAACGACGACACCGGCGGGTGGCGCGAAGGACGAACACTCTAATTATGGGAAGCCAAGGCAGCGGCAACGGTCGCGAACACGCAGACGGCGACGAACGCCGTCCGATTCTCGAAGTAGGAGCTCGAGTAGCACGCGACGGCTCAGAAGTAAGTGGAGCCTGCGAAGATACGCCGTATTAGGTAAAGAAGTCGGTAAACTAAATTGTTATGAACTCATTACTGCGTCGATACGGTGGTGTCTCGACTTACAGGGCTTGACTGGTAAAGACCTGAGGGCATTCATGGAGCATATCTGTTTAATGGCTTCGCGAGCGAGGCAGAATGACTTTGTAGATTCAACGCACGTAGAGTATGATAAGGACATTAGAAAGTTGGCGGAAGTTGAAGGCTTTGCAGCATTTGGTAACCAGAATACAGGCCTCAGTTTATTTCACTATGGTACGCATAACATGCGGGCGCGGAAGCAGGCGAACACTGTACGGAAGAGTAGCACGTACGCAAAGGACGGTAAAGTAGGCTGTTACCGTTGGAACAAAGAAGGTGGTTGTAGCCGAACGGATGAATTGTGTAACTTTGGCCACTGGTGTCTAAAATGTGGGAGTAAGTCACATAAGAAATCTAATTGCAAAGAATGACGTGGCAAATGTGACGCTGGTACGGCGGAAGTAATTTTGAATGACAAGTATGTTCGGCGACATGTAAGTCAGCGTAAAATAGCTGATTTGGCCGTTATTGACTGTGTTGAACCTATTCATGATATTGTTGAACCTGTTACATGTGCGTCGACAGACAGGCAATTAGCCGTCGATATAAATGAAGCGGCGGGTGGCATAGTTGTTAATACCGCCGGTGGTGGTGCGAGGTCGGTTGAGTGCCAAGTTAATAGAACAATGAGACATAATGACCACATAGCAAATGTTACATGTGCAAGCGGTACTCAAATTAAGTTTCAGGACTCCAAATTTGTTGAACAATTAGGTAATAGTAATGAAACAGTGGTAGTGCAGAGCCAAGTTGACAGAATATGGTCGGATTGGGTTAATAGTGACGGAGCTGAAAAAGACGGCATGTTTTATGTCGAGACAATACGACAGGAATTTTGTAAATGGAAATTCTACATTAAGGAAACAGAACAAGCACCGGCAACTGTAATTATAGTGACAAACGACTGTATTAATGGCAATTGCAGTTGTGGTCATTATATAGCGGGGAATCTTGTTCAGTTAAAACCTTGTCGTTTTATATGTGAATTGTTTCTCCGAGGTGACTCGGATCCGGATTGGAGGTACATCCTGTGGGGGGTGATTTTTGGTTTTCATGTTACAAATAGCGACTGCCCGGTGGAATATGATACAGGTTTCAAAAGGATCCGGAATAAACTTTATAGGGATATTATAACGCAAAAACTGTTGCTAGAATTGGACCAAAAATTGATTTCTTTCAGCACCGTACCCCCAAAATGTGTACATAACATTTTTTGCATCCCTAAAGAAACCGGGGGGAGAGGTGTAGTGGACTGTAGCATGCCGAAAGGGAAGTCGGTGAATAGTTTCACGGATAAAGTTTCTTTGAAATTTAGTTATAAAAGTGTCGATGACGTGGTTGACTACTTAGAACAGGGAGACTACTTAGCTGCAGTCGATCTCAAAGATGCTTATCGATCAATTAGCATACATCCTTCAGATAGACCGAAACAGGGCTTAATTTGGGATTTCGGAGGGGAGCGCGAACTAGGGCCGGAATATATGGTAGATAACAGGTTATGTATGGGTCTGTCATCCAGTCCGTTCGTGTTTTCTAAAGTATCCGATTTCATAGTTAGATGTGCGGTGAGAGAAGGGGTAGATAAGATGGTTAATTATCTAGATGATTTTTGTATAATAGCTCCTGACTGGGATACAGCTGCACGGCAACAAAATAAGTTAATAAATTTATTGAGGCGGCTGGGTTTCAGTATAAGCTTTAAAAAGGTAATCAGTCCGAGTACGAAAATAAGATTTCTAGGGATAATTATTGACTCAGTTAAGTTAGAGCTAACCCTGCCGCAAGATAAGCTGCTGAAATTGCATAATTGTTTGCTAAGTTTCAGGGGGAGACGGAAATCGACGAGACGTGAATTGGAAAGGCTGGGAGGGCTGTTAGCACACTGTTCTAAGGTGGTGCGAGGAGGTCGTACATTCTCGCGGCGGATTTACGATTTAATGAGTGCAGTGGCGCAGCCTTATTATAAGATTAGATTAAATGGAGGATTTAGAGAGGATGTTGAGTGGTGGATTAAATTTTCGAGGAAATTTAATGGAACAGCACTTATGTTGGGGAAATTTGCAGTAGTGAAATCAGTGTACACAGATGCCAGTAAGTGGGGGTACGGGGCATTACATGCAAACGACTGGTTAGTGGGTTGTTTTGAGGATGAATTGAAGAACGGTATTGAAGAGACTGTGACTCATCATTATGACCGGCCGGATGAGCAAGTGAGATTAGAGCACATTAACGTGCAAGAGATGTGGGCGGTGTATGCCGCGGTAAAAAGGTGGGGTCCAACTTGGACGGGGGCCTCTATTGTGATGGTTACGGATAGTGCGACAGTGGAGTCAGCACTTTGTACGGGGAGGTCCAAATGTAAGCAGATTATGCATTACCTTCGGCAGCTGTTTTGGTTGTCAATTGAATTTAATTTTGTATTTACAGGTGTGCATATTAGTACTAAAGCGAATATAATAACAGATGCTTTGAGCAGGTTAAATACCGACCACATGGCAGAGGTAATATATGCAGCGGATGAGGGCAAATATTTGTGTTGCATTGATGTATTTAAATGCTCCTCTCTTTACAGATGTCGGTAGACTAGCGGCAGAGCAGAAACAATTTCAACTTAAGTGCTACGCACCAAGTTCTATGTCTACGAGGGCAGTACAGGTCAAAAAATACTTAGCATTTGTGGAGGAATTTTCTATGACTCACTCGCCGCTACCTTGCTCGTCAATGCAGGTGGCGTTATATGCGACGTGGCTGGCAAGGACTATGAAATATTCCTCTATTATTAATTACATTAGTGGTCTTAATTATTTTTTGAGGCAACAAGGTGCAACTCAAATTAATTACTCAGATTTTGTGATCATTTCAACCCTGAAGGGTATTCGGAGAGAGTTGGGAGATATGCCGAAACAGGCGATACCATTGCTCCCCAACATGCTGCGTGGCATTTTCTTGCAATTAACTGATAATTTGGGGCATGTCGCGTGGCGATCTGCTGTGCTATGCAGTTTCAGGGGTTTGTTGCGAAAATCTAATGTCACGTTGTCTGATGCTATGTTGCTCCGAGGAGACTTTAGTTTTCATCCTTGGGGTATGTTGTTGACAGTGCGAAAAACAAAGACTATACAATTTCAAGATAGGGTTTTGCATATTCCTATTTCTCGGTGTCAAGATGTACAACTGTGTGCGGTGTATTGGACAGAAAGACATTTTTTAGAGTGTCCAGCACCAGCAACTTGGTATGCCTTTCGGGTACCTAATGATGTAGGGGGTACTACCCCGTTAACGTATGACATTTATCAGTCAACGTTAAAAATTTTTGGGGGCCGCATAGGAATTGATGTTAATTTGTTATCTTCCCATTCTCTTCGCAGGGGTGGGTGTACTTACTTATCCATGTGTGGGGCATCCCTGGAGGAGATTCGGACAAGGGGAGATTGGACTAGCAATGCGGTGTTCCAGTATCTTAAAACGCCTTTATCATTGCGCATTATGACATGAGGGTAGCAGCCAGGTTGGCGGCTGAAGATTGAGCTGGGTTGGGGGACTCTCAGGTGAGTCTTTGGCATTATAACCCCCGCCAGAGGCTTAATAAACCAACTCAGCCCATCTTGTTGTTTACCTTCTTCCGTAGTGATTATGTGTATTATAATTAACGTATTATAATAATATAAATAACGTAGATGAACTAAGGTCTTGTTTCTATTATGCTATGATGTTTACCTGTATTAGGAGTCGCGCACCTGTACCCACCTGAGCGCGCGATTGTGGCGCCACCTGTAGGCCGCCCCAGGGAACTTCATTACTACCATTTTTTCCTTTTTGTAGGTGGGCATTATAACCCCCGCCAGAGGCTTAATAAACCAACTCAGCCCATCTTGTTGTTTACCTTCTTCCGTAGTGATTATAGAGG
>CM059193.1:12026037-12122239 GCA_030323885.1 Branchipolynoe longqiensis | reverse complement strand
TTGGGAAGAACCACAAATGACAGCATTTAAGGAACTAAAGCAGTTATTGAGAAATAAATGCACCTATTCTAAAATATTTTAACAGACCTGAACAAATAGTGTTACAAGTGGATGCTTCCAAATACGGTTTGGGTGCCACTGTATTCCAAAATAATCAACCCGTTGCTATGGCTTCAAAAGCTTTAGATAAAACTCAGATCAGTTATGCTGTCATAGAAAAGGAACTTCTTGCTATACGTTTTGGTTGCAAGAAATTTCATGAATATATATATGGAAACGAAATTACCATACAGACAGACCATAAACCATTAGTATCAATTATGCTCAAGCCTATACATGAATTGTCAGGATGCAACGCATGAGAATGCCGTGGCAAAATTACAATTTAATGGTGAATTATGCTAAGGGATCCACCCTCTATTTTGCAGATACCTTATCCAGAGCACACACAACCAATATAGAACCGAACGATCTCTTCAATAAGGACATTTCGGTAGTTGCCATGGATATCGAGACCGATATCATACAGCGCATCAGATCAGCCACCAAAACGGACAACACACTGCAAGAGATAATACGTTTAACTATGAATGGTTGGCCGAGTAGCAACAGAGGGGTAGCGCCTGATATAAGACCATATTTTACTTATAGTCAGGACATCACAACCTCTGAAAATATATTATTAAAAGGTAATCAAATAGTAATTCCTAAATCATTGCAGGCAGACATATTAAATAAACTTCATGAATCACATTTAGAAATAATAAAATGTAAACAATTAGCAAGAGATACAGTTTTTTGGCCCGGCATGAACAGTCAGTTAGAAGACAACATTTTTAAATGCCAAATTTGCCAAGAATTTTGAAATGCACAACACAAAGAACCCCTATTAAGCCACTAAATCGTGGACATACCGTTCCAGAAAATAGGAGATGACTTATTTCATGTAAATGACATGAATTACAAACTTATCATTGATTATTACACCAAATTCCGTGAAGTAATAGAATTACACAAAACGACTAGCAAAGCAATTATAGATGCACTCAAACAAACCTTTGCGAGGTATGGTATCCCTAAATATGTGGTATCCGATAACGGGCCATAGTTCAAGAGCATAGATTATACAAGATTTTCTTGTACATATGGTTTTACACCTTTATACACTAACCCTATGCATGCACAAAGCCATGGACATGTGGAAAGATATGTACAAACTGTTAAAATGATGATAAAGAAAGCCGTTAATGATAATAGGGGCATAAATATCAGCCTACCCACACCAGTTTTAAAAATTCACACAGAGGATGAGGCGAATGAAAAATGGATTAAATTATTTGTAAAAACCGAATTGAAGCGTCAGGCACTAATTGGTCCCTTTAATAATGCCCCATTTACGCCATGGGCCAAGATTAGCACTATAATAACATGTCCCAAGAAAAATACCGATGAGCGCCGGATCATTGTCGATCTGAGTTTCCCTAAGGGCAGTAGTGTGAATGCTGGTATAAAAAAAGGGTTGTTACCAAGGTAGTTAATTCAAATATAAACTGCTTACTGTGATGGACGTAGCCGGAGAAATGTTAAATCTTGGCTGTTATTGCTATCTTTGGTCGGCTGATCTGGCTGGAGCATATATATAACTGAGGATGTGTCCATTATCGGTACCTTTATTCGGCATAGAGTAGATGGCAAGCCATACTTTGACATTTTGTTACCGTTCAGATGCCGAACATCATCGTTGGCGTGTGCTAGAACGACGGAGGCTGTCGCCCAAATTTGGAGAGATAAAGGTTTCTTTGTGATGTGCTATCTCGATGACTTTATTGGTGTGGCACAAACGAAAGAGTTAGCCGAGACAGCATATGACACATTTTTTAGGCTTGCAAAGTTGTTAGGCTTAGAGTTATCTCTTAAAAAATGTGTTGCTCCTACAAAATCGTTAATTTGGTTAGGATATTCCATATCAACGGCTAACATAGAAATAAAAATACCGGATGAGAAGTTATCGGATATTATTGAAGAATGCAAAACCTGGAAGGTAGGACTGCCAGTAACTATAGGAAGGACTTACAGAGACTAATCGGTAGACTCCATTTTATATCAAGATGTGTGGTACAATCACGGCGTTTCATGAATAGGATTTTAAATGCACTAAGAAGTAAGAGCAACCCTATTTAAAGGGAAAATTGTTGTTGATTCTGACTTGATTGGAGACATTACGTGGTTTATAAAATATGCAAAAAATAAAAACTCGCTAATACTTGTTTGTTCGCCACCATCCAAAGAATGGTTAATTGAGTGTGACTCGTCACTGCTGGGGCCAGGTGCATATTCTACTACCAACTATATTTCTGAAATGTACCCTGAAGCATATATATCAAAGAACAATCACATCTCTCAATTGGAAGCGCTAAATTTAGTGGTGGCAGTTAAAGCTTTATGCCCTAAAAACCGGAGGAGTATGAAATTGTGATAAACACTGACAATCAGGCATCCCAGATGGTCCTCTCTTCAGGTGCTGGTAAAGATACTATATTATATGCTTGTGTGAGAGAGCTATGGTATTTCTCTGCGGTAAATAACTGTCAAGTTAATGTCTTTCACAAACCGGGAAGAACGCTAATTCTGGCAGACGCCCTAAGCAGACAGTTCTTTGAGCCTAAATCAGAAAAAGTTGCGGTAGAAATGTGTCACAATCTTAAACTAAAAAAGAAGAAGAGCCATGTTCAACAACAAAATATTGGACTATGATCAGTAAATCTTGAAATATAATGTTTAACTCGCAATTCTATTCCCAGATAATGGCACTCTTTCAGGCCGGAGCAGCGAAAGGCACCTGGAATAATAAACTAAATCACATAAGGAAATATATGAACTTTATCACACAAAATAACATCAATCCTATGCACCCATCGTCCTACCATGTTATGTGTTATGTTTATGTGTTATGTTGCATTCCTGTCCAAGATTTTCAAGTCACTGGGTGCAGTAGTGAACTACGTAAGCGGCGCATATACGTGGGTCCTGATGATGGGAGGAGAGACGTCCGGGTTTGATACGTATCCAATCACCATGGTCAAACGCGGGGTGGTGAAGTATTCGTCACATCATCCAAACAGAGCTCTACCACTCAATTTTGATGACATTGAGAGCATAGAGAGGATTTTCCGATCTTCCGGAAGATCCGCGTATGCTCTCAGAGTCGCAATGTTGCTTGGTTATTTTTCCTTTCTAAGACAGAGTAACCTACTTCCAACTGGGAAACGGTATGATCCTGGTCACTGGCTTCACTGGGAAGGCGCAAGAGTATCGGGACATGTTCATCATCTGCATCCCATGTATCCCTGGGTCACTGTGCTGCCCGGTGAGCACCTGGGGTCTCTAAGCCAAGTGAGTGACGGAATCGCCACATGGTCCGGTGTTCCTGCTGCCCAACGGTCAGCCACTAACTGTAGTGACGCTGACTGTGGCAATCAGAATGGCACTGCAAGCAACAGGTCACACCAATGCGGTGGCGGTGACATTGCAGTGTCTACGCCGCGGGGCGGCGCAAGGGTGTGCAAGAGCAGGGGCGAAGGAAGTACAGATCGCAGAAGCCGGGGGATGGCACTCGACTGCAATATACAACTATGTACCTAGGAAGATGCTCTCAGCCGCTCCTTCGACACTCACCTCTCTATTTGCTGTAGTGTCAAATTCGCGTCTGAAAAATGCCTATTAACAATTGAGGTAAATTTAAATAAAATATGTAGTGTCTTATCTTATCATTGGGCCCTTACTAAAATTGTCTTTAGTCAGTCAGTATCCATGAGTAACTTTTTCTAAATTATGCATGTTGTGGGTAACATGGGTAATTCACGACTTTGGAGACCATTTAGTGTTGCCAGGAGTTACACCAGGTTGGGTTGCTTGGACATTTCTCAATACCGCCAATGACAGCACAGCATTTGAATCTCCATGGGGATTTAGCCTTCGTGGCGACTCCGAACAAGCCACTGGGCATTCACTACTGGACCAGCACACAGTACGGGTCAATTTCAAATAAGAGATACAACGTCTTTAGATCGTTTAATTCAAACATGAAATCACTATGTGATCGACTGGAGCGCGTGGAGTCGTCTTTAAATGCTACTACAACCAGTACAGCGCACGAAGCGCAGGAGGAGTTATGCAGCGGCCGGAAATCACGGTTGGCGCTGTCTGGTTCCAAGCACAAGAACTCGCGTAGATGTCGGTCACCTTACTCAAAGACCCTGTAATACTTATATGTTATAGGGTCTTTGCCTTACTGTAGCAGTAGTGAAGAAGATGTACAAGTGTCGCCGCCTGCCGTGAAGCGGGCGAAAACGACGGCGATGTTGGGTGTGCGTGAACAGGCGCAAACGATCACGGGAGATGCGTCGTCAGCTTCTCAACGGATGGTCAAGCAATTCGAATGGTTCAAGTAAGGAGTTCGAACCGTTGGACTCGGGCGAAGTCACCCACTAGCTCATGAAAAGACAAGGCCAACACAACAAGAAACGATGCGTTAAGAAATCATTGCTGCCACATCTCTTTGTAATTCGTGATGACTCTATGGGTACAGTATCTAAGGGAAATGCTACTTGGTACGAATACACATCAGCTATCTATGGGTTACTGGAGGAACCTAGCCTCCCACAACAGTGGATTCCTCATATTCGTAAACATCTATTTGATATCTCTGATCTGGCCGCGAATTGGGATTGGCAGACAGTTCTTTTGTGGTCAGAAAAAGTATTCTCTATGATTAACGATGGTAGGATAGAAGACGGGTGGGCAGATAGAGCTACGATCAAGGATATACAGAGAGACGTCTATGCGCTGGGTACAAGGTTAGACAGTAGATAAGATAGAAAGGTAGACTGTGGTTCGACCACAGGTTGGGTGGGTAAAGAGCTGAACGAATCTGTTGATGGGAAACCGTGCGAAGAGTGGAATAAAGGGAGAAATTGTGTCTTTTTCAGTTTGCATGGGACTCCCGAATCGTTTCTGTCATTGCTCTACTTGGTGCTCAAGAAGATTTAAGAGATTGAACTATCATAGGGAGGTAGAGTTTAACAACAAATGCAAGGTGCAAGAAAGTGGGCGAGAACTATCACAAGTTAGTAGAGAAAACAATAATAGGCAGGTTTTTGCAGTTTAGGCCTCGAAGAGGCTGTTCCAAGGACAATAACAATTTCAAACACAGGGGAGGAAGGAAACTGTAAGATAGCTTCCCTTAGTCACAAGATAATACCATCAGATTCTTCCAACAGAACCAGTGCCTTATGTGAGATTAACGGTTTAGTTCAATATGTAGATAAGCCGTTAGTTTGGGAACATAAAGGAAATAAGAGTTTTTAATTCATAAAATTTACAACTTTACAAGATCAGCACCTAATATCTTAACTAAGGTGTTAAATAATAATAACAATTTAAATGAAAAAGTAATTAATTGCTTAGATGGGAAAGGTATGGAGAATAGGAGACATATCGTTCATAAAATTCCAAGGGATCAGACAGATAAGGTTGGGCCCTCGACTGAATACAAGTCTATGACAGCATTATGGTACTCGTCCGAGCAGGATAGTAACATAAAGCCTCTTTTCCCTCTTTGGCGCTGCTTGGCAGTACTCCCACCGACACATGACAACAGCAACATTGCTCAAACTAATGGACTTCGTACCAGTGAACAACAATCTCCTCATACGATCACAGACAATCCAATTGTCTCCTCATCCTCATTCGGATGCCTGCCGGATCCCATAGGGCGGTTGTCATGCTCCTCATTTCCTACTGACTTGTGTTCTGTTGATAGGGTTGGGCTAAAAGACTTAACTAGTAACAAGGATGTGGTAATTACAGATAGTAAGGTTTGTGAGATTTCGGATGAGGCACTAGAAGTTATAGATGACAGTGTTGACAGAAAAGGGGGAGATAACAAGACAAAACTGATTAAAAGCTCGCAGTTAGAATATATGGAGAGGCTAGTTGAGTTCTGACCAGTAGTTGTAGATTGCACCGTTAGTGACTCAGACTCTTATTTGTCAATTTACAATAAGGTTAGATCTACGGGACTCCCTAATTATTTAGTTGCACATAGACCGGTACTGTCAGGTTTAAAGATAAGTAGCTGGAGGAACAAATTGGAGAATTACGAAGCTAAAATTATACTGGAGTATTTAGAATTTGGGTGGCCTTCAGATTACATTGGTAATGAGCCCCTTGTACCAGCTACAAGAAATCACAAAGAAAATGCAGAAAATAGTATTTGGATCGATAAATATATAAGTAAAGAAATAGAGATGAAAGCAATGCGAGGCCATTTTGATATAGCTCCTTTTAGTCCATGGGCAAGAGGCACTTGGAAAAATAAACTCTCTAACATTTCTATGTATTTGGGTTTCTGTAAAAGTATTAATGTGTTACCCTATCGACCCACCGTCAATAATGTGCTGAGATATGTAGCCTTTCTATCTGAACACTTTAATGCCCCAGGTACTCTGGAGAACTATTTCTCCACAGCTAGACTCTGGGTGGTGATATGTGGGGGCGCTGCCAAGCCTTTTTTTTAATGTCTGTGTAGTAACCCTGGCAAGGCGTGGCATGCACAGGCTTGCACAACGTATCGTTCAACAAGCATCCCCAATATCTGTGAGTAAGCTCAGAAGCATCATTAAGTTCTTTGATAAATGTGGTAAAAATGGTAGAGTTCTGGTACTGGCTACACTATTAGGATTCTATATTATATTGCGGAAGTCTAACCTGTTGTCTTCTAATTGCATACACGGGGCCGACCATGTCTCCTGGGAAAGGACCTCTGCTGGATGAGTAACGCACTATACGTTGAAGTGTGCTCTCACAAGACATCGCAGGGTGGACGGATGTGTACAAGATACGCCTCCCGTCCATGGAAGGAGCATGGCACTGTGTTGTATCAGCGTGGAGACACTACTGCTCCTGTACCAAAGTCTACGATGATCACCCAGCTCTGCTGACCGTTGACGGAAGACCTCTTGCCCCGGCCCTATACCTTGCGGCCCTTCGCCTAGCACTCAGCAAGAGTGGGCACCTCAACGCCCATCTCTACACTGTACATAGCCTGCACCAGCGTGGAGCACATGCATACGCAAGTGTCGGGTTGGACCTGCCGGGTCTGCGTGAGCTGGACAGATGGTCGTCCTCACCCATCTACTCCTGTGTACCCCACAATGTTCTTAGGTTAGCACCACTGGCACTTGCTAAGCACCTTGGCTGAGTGCCAGTTATGCTGATCTGGTGTAGGGTTCACAAAAGCCTTGAGATCTATGATACATTGTTACTGGTAAGACCGGACACATTGTTCCCCGGTTAGGATTGAGTAATCTCCGGTGTAAATAAATGTAAAGTTTTCCACATGCATGAATTTCTGTTTTCAATTGTCCTTGTTAACGTACAAGAATAATTGAAAATAGAAATTCAACTCGACGTTATGTATTTTAACCGTCTGGCTATTCCGCCCCCGCTAAAGGCAAGCCTTCGTGTTAATTTATATAATTATTTCCATGTGAATTTCTCGGGCCGGCCGCGGGCCGCTGCTGCCCCTCGTCCCGTCTGCAGGTAGTCCGTGTCTGTCGGTGTACTTCTCGGGCTACAGTCGGCTAGCCAGAGTATCGCCTAAATACGGAGATTTGCCTCCGCCCGTAATATGTTTAGTACAAAGCATGTATGGTATTGTTTCAACTAACTGGCTAGTCTCCTTGCCGAACGGTGTATTTAATATGTTTAAATGGATCCAGAACTAAGCAGAGGCGCTAGTGTCTCTGCTACTGTCACTGATAATCAGCCTACGTTACTGTCTTATTTCAGCCTGAAAGATCGGTACGTTAATGCTATTAATGTCCATTTTAATCTCCCCGCAGATGGGCTAAGTAGCAGCATAAGGCCTAGTCAGGCTTAAGGCCCTTAATTATATATATAAAGTATTCCAATGTTAGATTCGACCATAGCGGTTTACTCCATAGAAAACTGGAGGATAGTAAAGAATGCAAGGAACGTTCCAATCAACTTTTCCAAGAGCTCACGGCTTTGTTTATTCTTAGCCAAACTAACATTCGTGGTAGGACATAGTATAGAATATCGTTCGAACCCTTCCCGTAATGTTTAATGTAAAACAACTTTAGAATTTCGATAATATAGACCTAAAACTCGGCTAAAACATCAGAGCGTCATAAAGTACGTCTGATCGGTCTGGCCCCGAACGCCCGACCCTCTCGTTGCCAGGCGAGACGCTATTCGCGTCTCCTAGCAACGCTTTACGGCCGAAAACCCCGTCGCCCGTGAATGTTTGGCATTCGCGGTCTGCCATGGCGAGTAGCCCGTATCTCCAAATACGGGTTAATCGGCGCACGCCCGTGAATGCCACCAGCTGGCAGTCTCGCCCACTTCACTATTTTAACTTAATCTTACTACTTTGTCTTACTCCTACTGGATGTCTTTGATATTGGTGACTTCCAGTGTAACCGTAACCGGCCTGCTGAGTCACCAGGATAACAAACATCACTCAAATCCCCCGCTTGTCTGCGTGTCCATGGTGTAGCCACAGATTCCCTACCTTAACTGGATGCCTCCCGATAGAAACATACTGTCCTTTCAGCATCTCAGCAGCTCTAGAAGTCAGTTCTCCTCCGCATCTCGGCCCAACAAGAGCTAATTTCACCCTCCCACCCACCCTCTTCTGGTCTATCAATTATTCTGGGTAGGGCTGAGTGCCAGTTATGCTGATCTGGTGTAGGGTTCACAAAAGTCTTGAGATCTACTCTACATTGTTACTGGTAAGACCAGACGCATTGTTCCCCGGTTAGGATTGAGTAATCTCCTGTGTAAATAAATGTAAAATTGTCCAAACGCATGAATTTCTGTTTTCAATTATGCACACATTAGACATAGGTCGATGGACTTTAGACGTTTGTTAGAGGTACGTTATACAAACGTTGAACTACGTCCGTCATAAGTCGAGCCGGCGGAAACATACTGTCAACGTATTGATAACCTATAACAACGTATGGATAACGTATGTCTGACGTATGTATAATGTACATTTAGAGTTTCTCCACCATGTCTTGACGTATTTAACGTCTAAGGCATACTTCTGATGATCGAATAACTTATATAACGTTCGCTGGCATGCTGCAAACATTGCATGAGCATATGTGAGCATTTTTCGAGCCAACGTATGATCAACATATGATTAATTGGTGGTTTCTTTACTCCGTGTCGGCAGCATAGGCCATATTCATGGCGAGAATTGTTTGTTTTTTATTCAACCATCGCTTTTACAGAATGTAAAAGCACAGAATCAATTTTGTGTCAGTACACTGTGGATCTAAAAAGCTGACAGTTGCATAATTTGTGGCTAAAGGAAATAGAATTAAGATAAAAGTTAAAGGTTGCTAATTGATCTAATTTATTTAAGGGACTATATGTGATGATATAGACCAATGTGCCTCCCACTAGGGATAGGTTACTCATATGCTATGCATACGCTGGCCATACGCCAAGAACGTGGGAGGCACGTTAGTCATAGGTTTGGCCATACGTTCTATGATACGCTATTCCCACGTACTTATGATAAGGAGAAGGTCAAACAAGCATTGGATATGTTGCAAAGTAACATGTTTAATTATAACAAAGAAACAGGATCACATCAGCCTGCCATAGATTAATGTTACCCTGCTGCATCTCGTTACCTTGACTACCTTTGGATCAGGTGGAGCACAGGTAACTGTAACTGTCACTTGCTCATCGTCAGCCGGAGAGAGAGGTTCCATTAATTCTTATAGGTCGCTACACAACTACACTCTCGAAATGGCTAATTAAGCGAGGACATGGATGTTTTTCTAAAGAATTGCTTCAGTCTACGGATTCACCTTTTGTCATGGAGGATTTAAGTGGTTCTGGTGGTCCAAGTACAGCGAAATCACGTCGTTCCTCCGCGGCGCCACCAAGTCCTTCAGGTTCACGGCAGGAGGTTTCTGTCCCAGAGCGGATGCTGATTCAAATGGAGGATAGTAACAAGTGTGTTTTGGCCAAGCTAGCGGTAGTGGAAAGTACCCTGGCCAGACTGCGCGGTGGATTATCTCCTGATGGTGTTCTACCTTCGTCGTCGAGGGCGCCATCTGCTGTTCGTGGTCGAGATGTGGGTTGCCGGCCTCGCAGCAACCGTGACGCCGTTAAGCGTGGAAAGCATCATAGAGCGGTGGCGCCATTTTCTGGATCGTCATCCGAGGCGAGTGACCAGGAGGATTCATCGGACCAGTCTGGGTCCACACACCGTTGTCACAGTCGTTGTCATAGAAAGAAACATCGTTTGTCGTCGGATTCGTCAGGAACTTCGTCCAGGGAGGACTTGCTGAAGGACCTCCTACGATCAGTTAGATTGAAGAAGGGTTCTAAACGGGGTAAGCGTAAATTATTAGTAATAATTTACTTATGGGGTAATAATATTACCCCATAAGTTTGTCGTCAGGGATGGCAAAAAGAACTATGTTAAGCAGGGAGATGCTGATTGGGTATCTCCTGGCTATCTTTAGAATGACTCAATCATCCTCGACGCTGTGATGTATGTCGGTCAGCCAGGTACATGTGGGTCACCAGCTAGGACTGGAACGTAACCATGGATAAGGAGGTTGTCAATAAAGTCAGTCATGAACTAGAACTCAAGGTGTATCTTACATGGTGTCAGATGTGGTTTACCTAACAAGTAACATGGCATTATCAGGATTAAAGCCCCCGATACCACTCAACTTGGAGGGTAACCTGACGTTGAACTGGAGCCAATGGATTAATGCATATGAGATTTATGCTGTAGCGGCTGCTGAAGCTGCTAAATCTGAAAAGGTATAGTGTTGTGTGTTTCTCCATGTTGCTGGAACAGAAGCACTAAAAGTCCACAAGTCATTTTTTACTTACCGATATGACATAACTGTCCAGGACAATGTGTTGTTAAAAGACAATCGCATCATCATTCCACCTACGTTACAATCCGAAATGCTAAACAAAATACATGAGTCGCATCTCGGTATAGTGAAATGCAAACAATTGGCACAAGACACAATTTTCTGGCCTGGTATTGGTAGTCAGATAGAAGACAAAATCTCACATTGTCAGATTTGCCAGGAATATAGGAACAAGCAGCAATCTGAGCCACTGATGAACCATCAAATAACATGTATCCCTTATTACAAAGTCGGGATTGATTTGTTTTATGTTAATCAAACCATGTTTATATTAATAATTGATTATTATACAAAATTTCCTGAAATTGTTGAATTGACCGCCACAACTAGTCAGGCTATTATCAAGACGTTAAAACAAATGTTCTGCAGATATGGCATTCCCAAAGTGGTGGTGTCTGACAATGGGCCTCAGTTTAGCAGTGCAGAATATTTGCAGTTTGCACAGGATTATGACTTCAAGCCTGTATTTTCAAACCCAATGTTTCCACAAAGTAATGGCCAAGTGGAAAGGTATGTTCAAACTGTGAAGTTATTGATGAAGAAGCCCATATTAGATAATAAAGATCCTAATATTGCATTGTTACATTATAGGAACACAACAATACAGGGCCTTGGGGCGTCCCCAGCTCAATTGCTAATGTCACGTAGGCTCAGAGCACGCATTCCAGTTTTGGACAAACAATTGAGACCACAATGTCACATGTCAAAGCACACTGAGATAAGTAAAATACAAATAAACCAGAAAAAATATTTCGATAGACACACAGGACATGCTCACCCACGTTTGCGAAAAGACGACAACGTGCGGTATATGCATCACACAGGGACATTGGGTTCAGGTCGAATTGTGCAGGCACAGGTGCCTGGTCCTAGGGATTACATTATAAAGAATTCGCAAAACAAAGTGGTACGACAAAATCGAAAACATATTTTCAGGACGAACAATGACGAATAACACACACACAGTCACATTTGGACATTTGGGAGCGAAGAACCCAAATCTACATAATCAGTTAGAGGACAAGCCCTATACAACACGGTACGGCAGAGTTGTTTGCCTGGTATCGCGGCTAGGTTTAGGCCAATGACGACGTTACAGTCGTTATGTCATTGTTACATTGTTAATAGGATTAATTTATTGCTTACTGTGATTTGTTACACACCGCGAGTGTATATGTATATATATATGTTTATATTGACTACACTGTTCGGTGTTACCTGTTACTATTATGACTATCATCGTAGCTAAGCTATGTTGTGTTACAGTATTCTTAGGTATATTCTAACGTTCGTTACACTAGGATGTTGGGATCATGCATCCTGTCGTCGCAGGACAGGTTGTGTCACTAGTCATGCACATTACATTATTCTGTGTTTTGCAAGCGGCCGGGATGTTTTGTGCTGGCATGAATAAAGAGACTTTGGATGGCCATGTTTTGCCATGTGTATATGACATTGGTGAGGGTATTTCTTGTACGCCATGTAGATTTGTCTGTCTGTTGACAGTTATATGAATTTGTGTAATTATTGGATTTTTTTTAGAGTTCATAGAAGTTGATCTATGTGTTTTACTTGTTGGTATTTATAAGATTTATTGTATCAATAAACCTATTGAAAGGGAGATGTGATGTATGTCGGTCAGCCGGGTACATGTGGGTCACCAGCTAGGACTGGAACGTAACCATGGATAAGGAGGTTGTCAATAAAGTCAGTCATGAACTAGAACTCAAGGTGTCGACTCGTATCTTACAGACGCCATCGTCATGGTCTTCCCTGTTAATACATCATATCCAGGATCTGCTGGGATGGCGGAGGACTGGGATAGGACCACATGTCTTAATTATTCGGAACGGGTGTTCCAAATGATCGACGATGGTAGGCTGAAGGCGGGTTGGGACGATTACCCGTCGATAAAGGATGTTCAGGGGGATATATACTGGACTGGATGCCATAACCCGACCAAGTCAAGTAGTAAGGGACAGTCCTCCTCAAGTTGTATCCTGCATGATACTTATGACAAGTCAGTGGATGGTGCTGTGTGCACCATCTGAAATAACGGGAAGGACTGTGGGTTTACTTCTTCTCATGGTTCGCTTCCCCGGTGTTATTGTCATATCTGCGGCTGGTGTGCTTTTAAGTGTGGACGCTGGGAAATTGATTGTCGATCCAAACTTCGATCGGCAGCTCTTAAACCAGTGGAGAGCTCCAAGGCCAGTGCCTTGGGTTTTTAGAATTAGGCCCTGTTGACTCCTCATCTGGTGTTGTGCCTGGTGTAGGGCTCCTTTCAATGGAGGATTTACCATTTAGTGCGGCGTTGGATGAAGATCAGCGTACGGTACGTTTGAATAAAACAAGCCTTACAATTAAACGTGTTTCAGGTAGTGAAGTGTTGCGACGTGGGGCGCCACAGTTGAGTGATTTACTCTGTACTAGTAACAACGTGACAGGGGGTGTTGCCGCTGGTGTTGTTGATTGTCCAATGGTCGAGGCGGCATCAAACTGTGGTGCGCCATTCTCTTCATGTCTTGCACACTTGAAAATCATTTTTAATGCTGCTGATTCTTTACCTAATACTATAAGTGTATATAATGCTGGTACAGTTGACTTTGTTAGTAAGTGTGCGCATCCACATAGTAAGATGTTAGGGCTCTCTGTTAATGTTGATGTTAATGTTCTTTCTCGCCCTACTAAACGTTCTGGCGGTTGCCGTGTTTCTTCGGGTACACTACCCACCTCGTTGTCCCAGGTCTCCTCTGACACTATAACGACAATCTCAGGACAGCAGCCTTCGAATTTTAAACGTATCTGGCTTCCGGATGGTTGCTTAATCAGAGGTCCTGGTACAACTCCTGTTTTCCACTCTCCTGTGCCACTATCTCGCCTTATGCTACCGACCCCAGTGTCGACTCTTGTCTACATCTAACTCAACCCCTTGAGTCTCCGACCCCTTCGGTCAGCTCGTCAAAAGTGCTCCCTGGTGTCCTGACAGCTAACCCAAAGCTTCAGCCTTCGAATTTTCAACGTATCGGGCTAGCTAATGGTTTGTTTAGTCAGGGGGCATAGAGCAATGCCTGTTTCTAAATCCCTTGTTGTGAAGTCCCCGGGTTGCTCTCACAAGCATACATGGGCGCATGACTCAGACTATGATCTTTTACTATCTCAACCGCTTAATTCTCCACTCAAAACGGATGCTCTGTTGACCAGTCGTCACCAACACAGAATTTTGCCCGTTAGGCCCTGTTCAATTTAAACCGTCGCTGTTGGCATTTTGGCCCATTGTTGCTGAAGGCATGCAGTCTGAGTATCTTGACATTTATACAGCTGTTAGGCATACAGGCATGCCTAATTATTTAGATGCTAAAATTCCTCTCCCATCAGGCTTAAACATACGTGCCTTGAGGGTTCTCTTTGACGGGTACCGTGATGATATGTTGGTTGATTTTTTAGAATTTGGCTGGCCATGTTATTATGCCACAGATAAGGTTCCTACACCTACTTTTACAAATCATAGGGAACAAGATGACTTTCAGATTTGGATTAAAAGGTATATCTCGACAGAACTTGCGTTCAATGCATTGTTGGGTCCATTCAATAACCCTCCTTTTGTACCTAGGGCACAAGTAAGTCCGATAATGACAAGGGAAAAGAAAAACACTGTGGAGCGTAGGATAATAGTGGACCTTAGTTTCCCCAAAGGTCGAAGTGTGAACTCTGGGATAACGAAGGGTTATTTTCAGGGTTCTAAGTGTTCGTTTAATCTACTGAACATTATGGATGTTGGGCGGGAGATTACTAGACTGGGTAAGAACTGTTATCTATGGAGCATTGATCTAGCTAGAGCCTATCGGCAATTGAGGACCTGCCCCCTTAGCGTCCCATTGTTTGGTATCACATTTGATTCGAAAACTTATTTTGACATTGCCTTCCCTTTTGGATGCAGAACAAAAAGGTTTTTTTTACTTTGTGTTACGTAGATGACTTTGTGGGGGTTGCTGAAACGTTTAAGGAAGCTAGGAACGGGTATGCGGAGATAATAAATCTGATGTCTCTTTTAGGCCTAAATTTGTCGCTTAAGAAATGTACTCCTCCCACTCCGGAGTTGATTTGGCTCGGTTATCGGGTCGACACAGTTCTGATGAAGCTTTCCATTCCAGCTGAGAAGATGCTCGACATTATTACGGAGTGCTATAAATGGAAAGTAGGTGCCATGGTTACCAGAAAAAATATACGCTGGTTAGTTGGTAGGCTTCAGTTTATTTCGAGATGCGTAACTCTGGCTAGGCGTTTCATGAATAGAATTCTCGAGTTTCTTAGGGAAGCCCCCTTTATGGGTAAGACCAAGGTGATTATTGACGTGGTACGGGATATACGTTGGTTTGTTAGTACGCAGAAACAACTAATGGACTTATTTTGTTAAGACCCTTTCCTAAAGAGCGCTGGGTTATCGAATGCGACTCGTCGCTGCTTGGCGGAGGTGCCTATTCGAGGTCAGCCCTTTTCTCTGAGAAGTATCCGGCCGAATTGTTAAATTTGGGTTTCCATATTTCACAATTGGAGGCTTCCATATTTCACAATTTGGAGACTTAATTGTTGCGCTGCACATGCTGACTCCAGAGCGGCCTGAACATTTCCTGATAGCCGTGAACTCAGACAATGAGGCCTCCCAGCAGGTCCTCTCTACGGGTAGAGGGAAGGACCCGGTGCTGTGTGCCTGTGCGCGTGAACTATGGCGGTTTGCAGCGCTCAACAGTTCCGAGGTGCAGGTCGTTCACAAACCTGGGAAATCCCTGATCCTTGCAGATGCCCTAAGTCATAGATATTTTGATACGGCTGCATCTGCAAGGTCTCACGCCATGTGCCTGAAATTAGCGTTGTCACGTGTGCGAGTTACACATGTCTTCTCTCTTTTTGTTGAGTTATTTGATTGTAACCTATTGTGTTTCACTGGAGTCTCTCTTTATTTGCCACCGACTCCAGCATGATATACTGAGCTGCATCACACTATCCAAACGTTATTCAGGCAAGGATTATCGAAAGGTACATGGCGTAATAAATGTGCACAGTTTGACAAGTATATTAAGTTCTGTAATGATTTCAACATAAATAAGAAATCCCCAAAGCAGTATGATTTTATGCTGTACCTTGCACGCCTATCAATTTGCCTTAGATCACCGAGTGCTGTGTATAATTACTTTAGCGGGGCTAAAACATATGTGCAGCTGATGCGGGGAAAGACTAAGGGTTTTAACTCCTATTGCGTTGGTCTCATGAAAACTGGGAGTATCTAATGTAAAAAATGTCTTGGTTTCTAGAGCATTTCCCCTTAAAGTAAAACATATAATACGGATATCCAATTTCTTTAAAAGCCTAGGCCCATCTGCCCCAGTGTTAAATGTGGCGTTGTTACTTGGATATTTCACCCTACTAAGACAATCCAATCTGTTCTTCTCGGAGTCCCCATGCGACCCAGGGCACTACCTTACATGTGATGATAGACGTCTCCACGAGAGGTCACTCAAGGTACTTGTACGATCCACAAAGACCACACGCCAACGAGGACAGACTTACATCTGTCTCCCTGTGGTTCTTGGCTCCAACTGTTGCTCCGTGCGCCAGTGGAGACAGTATGCAGCCATAACGCCCTTCTCCACATCTGGATCAGCACTGCTGCTGCGCACCGGGGAGCCTTTGACTTCACACATATTCCTGCTTGCCCTTAGACTGGCAGGGGATAAGTGCAGTCTTCAAGGTAAGAGGCTCTCGGTCCATAGCCTCAGACGTGGTGTGGCCAGAGAGTGTGCGATAGCTGGGGTGCAACTGGAAAAGGTCCAAGAACTTGGTAACTGGCGGTCGTCTTGCATCTATAACTATGTGAAGAAACGTAGTTTCAAGACGGGTCCTTCAGCACTCGCTTCGCTATTTGGCTGAGTACCGAAGTTCCCTGACTTGTGCTTAATGTGGATCGGACTGTATCTCTGAGCGATCTCTGATTCAAATATTATGTATGACTTAAGAAATCTGACGCATAACTTGTTAACATCCAGATTGTCCTCACAAGTATTGATAATTTCCATCGGGATGTAAGAATTTTGATTATTTAATAAAAATTTATTGGCCCACAAATGAGGTCCCATCTTCTGTTACTTAATTACAGAAAGTGAATGACAACAAGTTCATGATAAGACAGCAGCTCCACAAAAAGAGTGAAAAGAGGTGAACAAGTGAGAGTTCAAATCAATGGCAAGTGGAAAAAAGCAGTGATCACTAAGCACCTTGGACCTGAATCTAGATCATATCAAATTAAGGCAACGGATAGAATTAGTAGAAGAAATATTGTCACAATTCACGCCGCAGCCATGTTGAAACCAGACTGAGGCCAATTACACGCCTGAGAGGCGCCGCTCTACGTGTGTGTATGGAAACTGCAGCGAATACTTTTTCGTCGATCAATAGCTCTCAGAATCATTCAAATTTGAGGGTATTAATTTGTTTAAGTACTATTTTCATGTCTGCATACCTGTTTTCCATCTATTGGCCAATTTTCATGAAGATTGGGTGATGATGGGATGCATTTTGAGGATAAACAGCAGACGATGTCACTCGGCTGTGACTTAGCCTGTACTTTCCTATTGTAAGTACAGGGTAATTCTACCCGGGCGCCTATCTTTTATTATATTCAAAATAGCAGAACTTTCTTAATATTGTCTTTTAAAATATATATATATCTAAACCTTTTAAAGCTGCTAAGTGAATTGAGCAGTACAAGTTTCACCTAAATAAGTCATACAAGATAAGCTTGAAGTACAAAATCTGGGGTCATATCTTTGCTCGTTGAAATTTGAATAACTTTCTTAATATTGACTTTTAATAATATATATAACCCTTTTAAAGCTCTTATGTAAATTGAACAGTAGAAGTTTCATCTAGTCTTTTCTTTAAAAAGATGAGCTTGAAGTAGAAAATCTGGGTCTTGTGTCACTGCTTTGAGCAGTTTTACTATATAACAAAGGGCCCAAAATGGTACAAATCTCCATAACTTTCTTGATATTTACTTTAGAAATATTATATCGCTCTCACGATTAAGTTCCATTCAAGCTCTTCCCATTCATATATGTCCACTGAGAAAAAATGCATTCTAAAAATGACAGAATGAGCCAACAATTAGGGCCTACCATCAAATTGTACTGCTTTACTTCTGTTGTCCATTGTAGGGGAGGGACCGTTGCTGGAAGTTAGATGGTTTTTGTTGTTGCTAAAACAGTTTATTAATCAGAAACTGCTGCTATTATGGATACGGTATATATGATGGGGGTGGGTGAGAGATTGAAGCCCCCCACCTCCACCCAGGTTGGTTGCCACAAATCGGTTTTTCAAATAGATCCTACAGGGTGGCACTCTTGTCTGTTGCACTTAGTCCATGTATATATATATATATATATATATATAGATATATATATATATATATATATATATATATGTGTATATATTCAATTTAATACTTTATTTCAGACTTAGCATTATGGAATTTACATAAATTGGTCAACACTAATAAAGGTGACTAAATAAGTATTACTATGAATACTACAATACCATTATCAAAATGTTGGTCTACGTATAGTAGTTTGTACCAATGCCTCCATATGGCAGAGGTAAATCTTAGATCACTCTCTCCTATTTTCACAAGTCCCTGTATTCCACAGGTCTAGTAATAAATTTGAATTTTATATTCCTGGTCACAGCCTGGAAGGCTGGCAAATCAATATTGGCAAATAGCTGACTATCACTGTGATACCTAGATCGACAGAGTAATAACCTCATGTCATTATATGCAACATTCAGTTCTCTTATGTTATACATTCTATAGTTCCACCAAATCTGGGCAGCATACAGGGAGTACAGAAATGGCTGGACCGTCAGAACCAGTATGGTGGAAGTGCATAAGGAAAATTCCAAAGATTATGTACCGTGATGTAGAGAATTTTGTCAGGTCTGTGGCACAGGTCCCACAGGACACACTGACAAAAGGATATAAGTTTTTTGACGAGGCATATGTCCACAATGTTGAAGGTGAGTCTGCATAGTTACAGTGGTATCGTGTAGTTATCGGCATAACATGGTTAAGCTATTAGTCTTAAGCCCCGTTCACACACAGGCCTTAAGTCACCTCAACTAAGTTGACTCAGATCGCGTGTGTGAATGCTCCGCTGAGGCGAATTAGGTTCGAGTCGATGTTAACCAGTTCATCTCATGTAGACCGCCCCGGGAAGGCCTGTGTGTGGACGGGGCTATAGTAATTACAAATTAATATGAGTTTTTGTTGATATATTACAGTGATGTGTCTATGTGGTATAGACACATTAAACGAATGTGTAATTTATATTCTCCCACAGAACGCACTGACAAAAGGATATAAATTTGATTCAAACAGTTAGCCATGAACATCAGATGCATGATAACAGCGATTTGGGTGATATTATGGGGTATTCGTGATTGGACATACCAGGTCTGTACATTAATAAAACCTAAAAAAAAATTTTGTCACGAATTTTATTCCCCATGCCACAAATATATAATTGTGAGCGTTTTAATCCAATAATTGTCTGTTGCCACATAACTGATTTATGCTTTTGCAGGTAAAAGCGATGGTCTGAATAAAAACCAAACAGTTCTCACCGTGAATATGGCCTATGCTGCCGACACAACTTAAAGCAACCAATCAATAATCTGTACAGTGGTAATAATAATTCTTGAGATTTTTCTTGTGTTGTAACGAAAACTACCACAGAAGGATGCCTCGTCAGAGCGGACTGCTACCATTCCATGCGGAAAAATGCTGAGCCACACCACTTCCAGGTAAATGAGCAAAAGGATACATCGACTAGAATAAATGATTGTCATTTGCTTGATAGCAGGAATTTAGGATGGATGGTTGTGCAGTATTTGTTATACAATGTGATGTATGAAAAATACATTTAAACACATTAATGTATTTGTCTACTTTTTTGTTATTGGTATGCCTGGTAGCTGGCCCCTCCACTACTGTCACTGATCACCAATGCAGCTGTAGTGCAGGCAAAGGAGTGTGCAATCACATGGTTGGTCTCCTGTACCAAGTGGCACAATATGTATTGCTAAACCTGTTTGTTGTGCCCCTTGGTGTTTCTAAGACTGCACAACCACAACAGTGGCGCGTACCTTGTGCGTGCGGCGTACATCCAGATAATATCGAAAAACTTCAGATGAGGCATGACTGTTCACGAAACTCACGCCAGAAACTCAAGTCTGTGGTTCGGGAGGAAGGGGTTAGATCAACCCTTTACCGGGCTATTCCGACTCCACTGATAGACGTTTCCTTTGCTAAGGACTTTGTGAACTTTCTTGCCACCTACAAAAACTTGCAGGACCTTCAGTTATTAAGTATGTTGTCATCTGATATTGAGGACATAGAACTAGTCGATTCTGCATATGGCTCTGTTCCAAAGGGGAGCATGCTGTCCTATCAGCAGAGACCTCAACTAGCATCATGTTCTACTGATGGTGTTGATGCACCCTTTTACCCTAACATCCCCCTTCCTCTACTGCACTGCACATATGCACATGTACCAACTTTGTCAGAGTTACTTATTCTAGATGGAATGTGCACAACTCTCACTGACAGTGTGGAGATTGAGTTGGCGACAAGAAAGCAGTTGGAGTGTGAGAGATGGCACCAGCTGAGGAGGGACAGGGTAACTGCATCTCAATTTAGATATGTATGTTCCCGTAGAGAGAATTCTGACGTCTTAGTTTCACGATTACGGTGCAAGCAACAGGTGCAGACGAAGGCAATGTGTTATGGGCTTGGTAGTAAGGACTCTGCCGTTGAGCAGTATGTCACCAGTACAGCATGCCACATATATTCATGTGGTTTTGTTGTAAATCCCTCTGCTGTTCACCTTGGTTGTACACCTGACAGAAAGGTCTATGACCCCAGTGAGGAATTCCCATTTGGTTTATTAGAAGTGAAGTGCCCCCAGATAGAATCATTTAGTGAGGCAAAATGCCTCAAGTTAATTAATGGCACAACATCATTGAAGCGAAACCATGCATATTATTATCAGATGACGGGAGAAATGGCAATAACTGGATGCGCATGGTATGATTTTATGGTTTGGTGCATAAATGACTACTAGACATGTTCTATATTCAACACTACTTGCCACAGGTTGTCTCTGATGCAGCTGAATAATTGTAACTAAACACAGGTACTGTGTTCAACTGTATATGGGCTGTTTCATGGTAAATAGGGCCAATGCATTTTTTGGTATGCAATGGTCAAACAAAATTATTGAAAGAGTAGAGGATTTATTTTCTTTATAGAACAGGTATTCTTACACTTTAGAGGGATAGATTTGATAAAAGGGAGATCTAACATGACATAATACAAAAAAACACAACATATTCATTCCAAAAATATGGTGCTTTAAGGCTATGAAAATGTTACATGGAGAATGTGGAGTTTTCTACAGTTCACTGGACCTTTAAACTGCATAAAGCATTACTTGTTAGTCAATGAAATAATAATGGGACACTCTCACCTGAAAAGAATGCCCATCATGGATGAAAATCATAATAGCTTTTCCTAGAATTCCATAGTTTATTAAACTGGTTCACGACGTAACTGTTCTGTCTTCTACTTGCTTTGTCAGGGAATATGCTATTCTATGAATACCAGAACTTAGGATAATACACAATATTCATTTTTAACCCACATGTCACACTTTGGCCCCATTTACCATGAAACGACCTATATATGAGTAAAGTTAGTGTGCATTCATTTTAGTGCATGTCTCATTCACTGTAGTCATGACCTTAATACAAGGGGCCCATGAAATTTGTCATATAACAGCATACTGCCCAAATCTGATTTATCGAACCGACAATACTAACAGGAATAACCCCATCAAAAACATGGTATTCTTTCACTCTTCTAATGGCCCTTTCAACATGGATTGTTAGACGGGCAATACTCTGCATTGCTACCACTTTGGCTGAACTAAAGCTCTTCCGTTTGCTCGTTAAGAAGGGGGGAATGACCAAAGTGGCACCTACATCTTTCAGTTCCTTCTCGATTGTGAAACCTTTGTCCACCATGACACTGTCGCCACTCTCTAGGAGTTCCAATATACCAGAGCACTTTGTAATTTCTTTATCAGAAATACTACCTGTGTATAACTTACTGATGAACGACACTCCACCTGTTGGTGTTATTCCTATCAAACCCTTCAGTGTTTTTGTCCCTTTGTAGCTTGAGTACATCTGCGAGTTAGCAAAGAGAGATGATGGTGTCTGAGTTTTAAGTTCTGTACAGTCAAGTATTACTCAGATGTTTGGGAACAAGGCAAAACATTCTGGCATTGATTGCTGAATTTGCCTTTTGGATGGCCAAATGGGAACTGTCCCAAACACAAAATACAATTAGTTGGCCCAAGTTATGAGAATTCTGCTGACGGTGGACTGGGACAAATGGAATCTAACAGCCAAATCCTGTTCCTAAACCCTTGCCTTACAAAACACATAAACATGAAAAATTGATCGATATGCGGTAACTGTTCTACCTTCAATGCATTCAAATGCATCGAGCTACTAAGACCCCCCTCACCTGCGCTGAATCTGGGTCCAAGTTATCAACTTCTCAGCAGTTGCTGCCAATGCAAGATATACTGCATGAAACACAATTTATCATTTAAAACCTGTGTAAAAACACATCAGCTCTGGGTTTTTACTAAACTTCTGGAGCCCAAAGCTTTCAATTTCTAACATAGCAATCTTTGCCTCCAATAGTTTGATGTGTTCTCTTGCCGCTTTCAGCTGGTCAAGATCTGAGTCGGTACAGGGCACATGGTAGTCGTGGTCATGTGTCACTTTCTGATTATCGGCACAGTGCACTTCTGGCAGATCAGCATGAACAGCACCTGCACAAGCAGAAGTTATTTGATCACTGAAAGCAAATAATTATCACATTACTAAAGATGGAAAAGACCATAGTATTGTTTTACTGCATTAATATAATACTAATGACAAAATATAAAACAGTTCATTATTTTTTCTTCAACAGTTAACAATTCATTCAGATATATCATTTTTACCTTTCCATTTCGAGTTTCCTTCTCTTCACAAAACCTTCACGTTTAATTGGTGGAGGAGTGCCCTTGTTCCAGACAAACACTGCAGGAATTGCACTTTGCTTTAGTGCCCTGTGACCAGCCAGGGTCTTTCTGATATCACTTGATGTGAAATGCTTGCTGCAGACCACAGTTGACTTCTGGTTTATCTGAAATAGATGATTATTATTATAATAGTGGTACGTAATATTACAAACACAATAAATTAGATTATTTCATGTTTGCAAATCATGACATCGATGCGTTAACTTGTTACCATGGTGACCAGCGTCACAGGGAGTAGTGATCCAAACATGTGATTTAATGACTAAGAATTGTGGGTATTTTTTTTGTGTGCGTGTGTACATTAGTTGTTTAAGCAGGGGAAATTTCAGTCGCAGACGACTGGTCTTCCTCATTCCACTGCTCCTTGCCCTATCCTATAGGTCCAAATCCTCCAGAGCTCAATTTGGCCATGGAATCACCAGAAAAATACTTTAGAAGTGAGATAGGGTGATTAGTTTTAATTCTGGGGACCATCATAGAGGCTATCTTTTTAGGTTTGTTTGGGCCCAATTAAGTAACAACCTAGAAACGCCCATATCTTCCTTAATATTAGAGCAATTTTGACAAATGAAGGATCATTTTGTTTCAAATTAAATGTCCTAACAGATGAAATCCATTGTTTAAGCTCAGACCTGTTTTTTTAAATCACTCGGGATACCTATTATAATACATGTGGTTTAGCTTATTGGAATACCATTGATATTGAAAGATTTGAACAACAATGATAGGGTTGGCGAAAAAAAAGGTAAAACTTGTCCAATTCGTCACGGCCATTTCAACACATTTGTGATGCATTTTGCATGATTTACAATTACTGCTGGAATAAATTAATCAAATGTATTCATCAATTCAATATCCTTGTGGATAATGTTCTTACTTTTTATTTCTAATTACAACCTTCAGTTGTAGCTTGGATTTGATTACAACATTTCATGAATATCGTTGCTGTTGGTTCAGAAATGAATATATCCTACAATTTTGGTGATTTGCTAAGGTTTTAGATGGACGGGAAAAAAGAAAGAATTCAGGGCAATTTCATTAAACTTCTAGCTGACAGATTCAAAAGATTTGAGGACCCAGAGCAAAAACATATGCCACAACCCCAGATAGCACACAGCCGTCGGCCCGACGTCGGCTATTGGTCGGTCCGTCGGCACCGACTTTCCACCGTTGGGCCACCGTCGGCCCGACGGTGGTGATCCGACGTTGGGAATCAATCCCTTTCCACTTTTGATTCACCGTCGGGCCACCGTCGGCCCGACGGTGGTGATCCGACGTTGGGAATCAATCCCTTTCCACTTTTGATTCACCGTCGGGCCATCGTCGGCCCGACGGCGGTGTTCCGACGTTAGGGTTCAACTTTTGATCCGTCGGGGCACCGTCGGGGCTCCGTCGGCCGACAGTGGTGGGCCGCCGTAGGTTTGCATTCAATTTCCACTCTTGGTATACCGTCGGGCCATCGTCGGCCCGACGGTGGTGTTCCGACCTTAGGTTTCAATCCTTTTCCACTTGTGAGCCACCGTCGGGCCACCGTCGGCCCGACGGTGGTGTTCCGACGTTAGGGTTCAATCCCTTTCGACATTTGATTCACCGTCGGGCCATCGTCGGCCCGACGGTGGTGGGCCGCCGCAGGTTTGCATTCATTTTCCACGTCAGGTCCACCGTCGAGCCACCGTCGAGCCGACGTGGTGGGCCGCGCATGCGCAGTTCTTTAAATTTGCTTTCCGGCTCGAGTCGCCCGCGGAACACGTGCGATTGCTGATCAGTGTTCTTTTTCTACCAATAACTCCAGAAATACCAGGAATTTTAAGGAATCATTTACCAGCTTTGTTTATTAATATGTTTAGATTATTTTGTAAAAGTTTTGTAATTTATTACGCAGTATTAATGGAATTATTCGTGTTAATACGATTTGAATTATCCGATATGGTTTGTTTACTTCGAATCCCGCTCGAGTAGCCAGCACAACACGTGCGATTGTTGATCAGTGTTCTTTTTCTACCAGTAACTCCAGAAATCCCAGGAATTTTAAGGAATCATTTACCAGGTTTGTTTATTAATATGTTTAGATTATTTTGTAAAAGTTTTGTAATTTATTACGCAGTATTAATGGAATTATTCGTGTTAATACGATTTGAATTACCCTGAACGGAATCTTGGTTTTTTTCCGAGAAGACACTGTCACTATAGTGTCAATACGTACAGACTATATTAAATTTATATGGTATGGGATCTCGACGGCGTTTGTCGCCGTCGCCCCGACGGCGGCAGCCGCCGTCGAGTCGACGGTGGACGGTTGGACAAAACAACGTCGGCCCGACGGCTTTTGTCGCCGTTGGGCCGCCGGCGGCAGCCGCCGTCGCCCCGACGCCGTCGGGGCGACGGCGGCTGCCGCCGGCGCCCAACGGCGGCAGCCGCCGTCGCCCCGACGGCGGGAGGTTGGACAAAACAACGTCGGCCCGACGGCGTTTTCCACCGTCGGGCCGCCGTCGGGCCGCCGTCGGGCCGACGACTGTGTGCTGTCTGGGACACAGTCGGCGCCATGCCGTTCCGGCTGGTAAAAAGTCGGAAAACACCGCGATGCGCACATACAGGTCTACTAATTGTATGTCACAACAAAAACCATAACTTTCTTGTTTAAAATCCCAGGGAGAGATGATCTTGGTTGCATTGGACATGTATTTTCAGGAGCTTTCTATCAATACCAATCTCATTTTTTGTAATACATTAACTTAATTTAGTTTGGCAACATGTACAGTGACCTCGTGGTGAAGTAGTAAATCACTGACACTGAAGGCAGTGCTGACAATGACTTGTTGACCGACATTACCTTGAAATGAAGGCCTTCGTCTCGGCTTATGGCAACAATCCATTTCTTCCTTAACATCGTGCATGTTATCTCATAACATGGGTAATTCATAACATAAAGACTGAGCCACTGATAATTGAAAATACATTGGGTTGCTAAGTAAGGTAAACAATTTCAAATGGGTATCCCTAATCACTAATATCACCTAGGATTGGCATTGGGTTGCTAAGGTAGTCTTTACATAAGCATGTCTCTAAGCAATCATATCAAATTTCAAAACCATATCCAAGGCAACTTATAGAACATCTTTAAACCATCAGCATAGGTAACTCACTTTGCTTCTGACAGTCGGACAGTGTACACCTCCTAGCAGATTTCCTTGTAATCCAGTGTTGAAGTCCAGATAGTCTTTGAAGCCTGATGAATATGCAGCAGGTTTGTAAATCCATGCATAAGCGTCGTCCATCTTCGCTGTTTGATGATGCTCCGACTGTTCTACATTCACCTTGGCCTTCTACAAGTAAGAAGTCGCAGTTGTGCTGCGATTCTCCTAGAGTGACGGTGGCGGCCGGGCTGGAATCGCCACTCCTTTCTATGTCGTCAGTCAATGCAGTGGTGGATGGGAAACTTGCTTCAATTTCGAAAGGTTTGATAGATCGGTTAGATCAGATTGAAGCAAAGATCGTGAGTGGAAAAGTGAGTTCTCCTAAACTCACTTGTGACGTCACGGATGCTACACCGAGTCTAGATGAAATGCCATTGTTGCCATCTGGTGTTAGAAGGACGAATTGGTCGACTTTGTCGGGGAGAGCTTACCAAGGCGGGGACGGAAACGGTCGAGGTATCGACATCAACCGGATTGGGAAGGGAGGAGCGATGCGGCCATTAGGAAGTCGAAGCGAGTCGTCGACGGATTCATCGGGGAATTCCTCGTCTAGGGAGGAGTTGTTAAAGGACCTTTTACGCTCGGTGCATAGCAGGAAACGTTCATCGAAACGGGGTAAGCATAAGTTACTGCCCCATAAATTTGTGGTGAGGGAAGGGAAGAAAAACAAGGTCAAACAGGGTGATGCTAGCTGGCATGAATATTTGTTAGCGTTATTTCGAATGACACAGTCCTCCTCAACACCGTCGTCATGGACTGAGCCTGTGATGAGACATATACAGGATTTGCTAGAAATGGCAGAGAGTTGGGAGTGGTCCACTTGCCTGGGTTTCTCTGAAAAGGTATTTCAAATGTTTGATGATGGGAGGTTAAAGTCGGGTTGGGATGACTATCCGGCAATTAAAGATGTGCAACGTGATTTGTTTGGGACCGGTGTGCGGGTAAAGAAGGTTGCTAAGGGACAATCCGTGTCAAGTTGTCAGCTGAGGGATACTTATGATAAATTGGCTGATGGCCCAGTATGCACAATATGGAATGCTGGGAAGGATTGTGGATTTTCTGAGACCCACTGGTCGCCTCCACGCCGTTACTGCCATATATGTGGCTGGTGTGCGTTTAAGCGCGGGTACAAGGCTAGTCACAGTGAGATAGACTGTCGTTTTTAGTCTCGGTCGTCGGCTCTTAAACCGGCAGATGGCTTGAAATCCGCTAATTCGGGTTTTTAGGGGCGGGGTCTCATGTTTCATTGCCCACTATTGTCCCTAAGGTAGGTCAGCATGTTTTGGCAGGTTTGCCTGTCGGGGGATCTGTCGTTGGAGGTACTGTATCTAGTGTTGGCAAATTGTTGCTCAAGGATCCGGTTCGTGGGGGGGTGTCGGGTCCCTCGATTGTGCAGTCAGTGGGAGGGGCTGCTAGTACTGGGGTACACCATTGTGTGTTGAACGATGGGTTTGATAATGTTGGTGTTGGTAGCCCCAGGCCTAATTATTCGGGGGACAGTAAGACACCATCACCAACGTTTCCTGTGCCATTAACGATTTCTTTTAGTACAGCTGCTACCTCGCCTATCATTTGGTCAGTACATGCATTACACCTCTTCCCATTCCTCACACAGACCTCAAAAGGCACATTAGTGCACTCATAAGGAAAAAGTGGCAATTACAATGGGATGAAGTTGTCATGAACAAGCTTCATGCGATTCAGCCCACCCTTGGCAAATTTTCAGGTGCTTGTCATAGAAATAGACGCGAAGAGACCGTTGTTGCACGTATGCGAATTGGACATAGCTATTTGACTCATAGTTACCTTCTTAAAGCAGAAGACCAGCCAGAATGCATACCATGTGGAGTGCCTCTGACTGTGAAACATATTTTGATTGAATGCATTGACTTTGCAAATGTTCGAGCACAGTATTTTAATGTAGCAAGTATGAAATGTTTATTTGACACTGTTAGTACTGCCTTAGTTTTATCGTTTTTAAAGCACATTGGACTGTTTAATCGGTTTTAAGACATTTTTGATGGCATTGTATAGCCCTTAGTGTGCTGATATGCCGTTAAGCATTTATTCATTCATTCATTCAGTACATCCAGGTAGCTCGTTGAGTGCGGTTGGTGTAGTCCCACACGACCTACCGTTGGTGCATGCCAATTCTGAGCCCCATAAATTGGCGTGCCTTAATACTGATTCTGTAGATTGTGTTAAGAATGTTGATATTGAAGTTCCTGTTGACACTCACTTGCATTGCCCGGTCGGTCGGTGTACTCCTCTGGGTGCCCCGCCCATTTTTTCACTCCTGGTTTCCTCTGGCGCTCCAATAGCTTTCTCGGGTTTACAGCCATTGATTTCTCGTCATATCAGGCACCTGGTCGATCGCTTGGTCGAGGATCCAGGCACTTTGACGGATCACCGTGCTTGTGTGCATCCATCTTGCACTGATCTTATAGACCTCAGGGTCGATCATATTCTGCCTCCTAGTCATACTCTTGACTCTCCGGCCACCTCGGTCATCTCCTCGTCTACATTGCTCCCTGATGTTTTGATGTATGATCCGGCCCTACGGCCTTCGCGTTGTAGGCTTATAGGGCCCCCGAGCGATCTCTCAGCCAGGGAGCATGGGGTGTTACCTGTTGCTTCTCCTCTAATTATGGGTTCCCCGCCTGGAGTTATGTTGCCGGCGAGGACTCATGCAAAACACTGTGATCTCTTCCCATTTCAACCTATTAAGTCCTTGACCTCTGAGGGTGACGTGGTTCCTGTTGGCGTCCCCAAGAAGGTCTTTTGCCCCTTGGGGCCGCTTGAGTTTAAACCGTTGTTGTTGTCGTTTTGGCCTACTGTTGATGTGAATGTAACGTCTAGCTATCTTGATATTTATAAAGCAGTTAGACGTACCGGTCTGCCAAATTATTTGGAGGCTAAGGTTCCAGTCCCCTCAGGTTTACACATCCCTTCCTGGAGGAGTCTGCTGGAGGGCTACCATGACACTTTATTGGTTGACTATTTAGAGTTTGGTTGGCCCAGTGATTATGCTGTGGATAAAATTCCAACCGATAGTTATAAAAATCATAGAGAGCGCTCTGAGTATAATGTTTGGATTGAAAAATATGTAATGAAGGAACTTGCCTGCAATGCTTTATTAGGTCCTTTCACTTGCCCTCCCTTTATTCCTTGGGCCCAGTTCAGTCCGATCATGACGAGGGAGAAAAAGGACACAATTGAACGGCGGATCATCATCGATCTTAGCTTCCCGAAAGGGCATAGTGTAAATTCTGGTATTAGTAAAGGTTTCTTTCAGGGGGATAAATATTCTTTTAATTTGCCCAATATTATGGACCTTGCTAGAGAAGTGATCCGGTTGGGACGTGGGTGCTATATATGGTCCATCGGTTTGGCGAGGGCTTACCGGCAGCTATGGACATGCCTGCTTAACGTCCCACTGTTTGGTATTACGTTTAATTCTAGGATGTATTTTGATATTGCCCTCCCGTTTGGGTGCCGTACTTCCAGTCTGGCTTGTGCCAGAATTACTGAGGCAGTTTCTTTTTTGATGAATCAAGCAGGGTTCTTTACTTTATGTTATCTTGATGATTATGTTGGGGTGGCAAAAGACTTGGATGATGCTAGTGAAGGTTATCGACGAATTGTGAATCTGATGTCGCATTTAGGCCTAAAATTATCTCTGCATAAATGTACACCTCCTACTACAAACTTAATCTGGTTAGGGTATCGTATTAATACTAATTTGATGGAACTGTCCATTCCTAAAGAAAAGCTTTTAAATATCATATCAGAATGCTACGTATGGAAAGTGGGTGCATCGGTTACTAGAAAAATGTGCAGCAGTTAGTTGGTAAGCTTCAGTTTATCTCTAAGTGTGTAATTCCGGCGAGACGTTTTATGAATAGGGTTCTGGATTTTTTCAGGGGGGGCCCTTTTGTAGGTCGTAGCACTGTTTCCCTTGATTTAGTTCGGGATGTCCGCTGCTTTATTAGATACGCTGAAACAACTAACGGCCTCATTTTATTGAGGCCTTTTCCCAAAGAACACTGGGTAATCGAGTCTGATTCTTCTTCACTTGGGGGCGGGACTTTTTCGGTAACAGGTTTTTTCTCTGAACGTTATACAGCTGAACTATTATCTCTTGGTTACCACATATCCCAGCTTGAAGCTCTTAATTTAATTGTCGCGCTTCGAGAACTGACCCCGGTTCACCCTGAGATATTTATAGTGGTCATAAATACTGACAATGAGGCCTTACAGCAGGTTCTCTCCACTGGGAAGGGCAGGGACCTGTTTATGTGTGCCTGTGCACGTGAATTGTGGAGGTTTGCGGCTATCCATAGTTCTGAGGTCCGGATAACCCACAAACCTGGTAAGTCACTGGTCTTGGCTGATGCGCTGAGTCGGAGTTATTTCGATAAGGCTGCTTATGCCAGGTCGCAGAGGTTATGTTTGGAATTGGGTTTGTCGAGGGTATGTGTGACCCATGATATCTCTATTTTTGATCAGAGCCTATAGTGTTCAGCCTGCCTTTCAACCTTCACGTTCAGTATGTCTCACTGTAGTCCTTTTTCTTTATTTGCCCTCGACTACAGCTCGACATACTGACCTGCACCACACTATCCAAACGCTATTCAGACATGGATTATCAAAAGGTACATGGCGTAATAAATGTACCCAGTTTGAAAAATTTAGTGAATTCTGTAAAGATTTTAACATAAATAAGAAATCTCCAAAACAATATGATCTGATGTTGTACCTCGCTCACTTATCAAATAGCCTTAGGTCACCGAGTGCGGTGAACAACTATTTATGGTTGGCCTGCGGACTATACAAGGACATTACCACCAACCCCGTCTTTAACAAACCATAAAGAAGATCCGAGTAATTTTCTATGGGTGACTAAGTACATTAAAACTGAATTAGACCATAATGCCCTGCTTGGCCCCTTTAAGGAGGTACCGTTCACACATTGGGTGCAAACAAGCCCTATAATGACAAGGGCTAAGAAAAATTCATTAGAAAGAAGAATAATAGTAGACCTAAGTTATCCCAAAGGAGCAAGTGTTAACTCGGGGATTAGGAAAGGCTTCTATCAGGGTAGAGAGATTAGCTATACACTCCCAAATATTATGGATTTAGCTAATGAATTATCAAGATTGGGAACAGGGTGTTTTCTATGGTCTTTAGATCTTGCTAGGGCCTATAGACAGCTGAGAACATGTCCCCTGTCAGTTCCCCTGCCCAGACAGCACACAGTCGTCGGTCCGACGGCGGCCCGACGGCGGCCGCTCCGGCGGCCCGACGGTGGAAAACGCCGTTGGGCCGACGTTGTTTTGTCCAACCTCCCGCCGTCGGGGCGACGGCGGCTGCCGCCGTCGGGCCGACGGCAGCAGCCGCCGTCGCCCCGACGCCGTCGGGGCGATGGCAGCTGCTGCCGTCGGCCCAACGGCGACAAAAGCCGTCGGGCCGACGTTGTTTTGTCCAACCATCCACCGTCGACTCGACGGCGGCTGCCGCCGTCGGGGCGACGGCGACAAACGCCGTCGGGCCGACGTTATTTTGTCCAACCGTCGACTCGACGGCGGCTGCCGCCGTCGAGTCGACGGCGACAAACGCCGTCGGGCCTACAAGCCGAGAAGACACTGTCACTGTAAAAATATTAGTTTTATTCAAAATTAATAGAAATCGAGATCCCATACCATATAAATTTAATATAGTCTGTACGTATTGACACTATAGTGACAGTGTCTTCTCGGAAAAAAACAAGATGGCGGTCCTTCGTCAAAATTCCGTTCAGGGTAATTCAAATCGTATTAACACGAATAATTCCATTAATACTTCGTAATAAATTACAAAACTTTTACAAAATAATCTAAACATATTAATAAACAAACCTGGTAAATGATTCCGTAAAATTCCTGGTATTTTTGGAGTTATTGGTAGAAACAGAACACTGATCAGCAATCGCACGTGGTCCGCGGGCGACTCGAGCCGGAAAGCAAATCTAAAGAACTGCGCATGCGCGGCCCACCACCGTCGGCTCGACGGTGGACCAGACGTGGAAAATGAATGCAAACCTGCGGCGGCCCACCACCGTCTAGCCGACGATGGCCCGACGGTGAATCAAAAGTGGAAAGGGATTGAACCCTAACGTCGGAACACCACCGTCGGGCCGACGGTGGCTCACAAGTGGAAAAGGATTGAAACCTAAGGTCGGGACACCACCGTCGGGCCGACGATGGCCCGACGGTATACCAAGTGTGGAAAATGAATGCAAACTTGCGGCGGCCCACCACCGTCGGGCCGACGGAGGCCCGACGGCTCAAAAGTTTAACCCTAACGTCGGAACACCGCCGTCGGGCCGACGATGGCCCGACGGTGAATCAAAAGTGGAAAGGGATTGATTCCCAACGTCGGAACACCGCCGGCGGCCCGACGGTGGCCCGACGGTGGCTCAGAAGTGGAAAGGGATTGATTCCCAACGTCGGAACACCACCGTCGGGCCGACGGTGGCCCGACGGTGGAAAGTCGGTGCCGACGGACCGACCAATAGCCGACGTCGGGCCGACGGCTGTGTGCTGTCTGGGTGTTCGGCATAAAAGTTGATGGGCTCTTTTACTTTGATATTGCACCACCATTTAGATGTAGAACATCTTCGTTGGCTTGTGCGAGGACCACAAACGCGGTGGTGCATTTGATAAGAAAAAAGGGCCACTTTGCACTGTGTTACCTTGATGACTTTGTGGGGGTAGCGAGTAGCAAATTGGAGGCATTGCAGGCATACAATGAAATAATGAATATTACGAATAAATTGGGTTAGGATTTATCGATAAAGAAATGTGTTCCCCCTACAGTGGATTTAGACTGGTTAGGTTATAATATTAATACTAAATTGATGCGGGTAAAAATACCAGATTTGAAATTGCAAGAAATATTAGACGAATGTAGAATATGGAAGGAAGGTAGATTAGTTAGCAGAAAAGATTTGCAAAGATTGATAGGAAGACTTCAGTTTGTGGCAAAATGTGTGGAGCCTGCACGCCGTTTTATGAATAGAATATTAGATGTGCTTAGGGGAACTCCGTATAAATGTAGGAGTAGGGTTAGTATAGAGTTAATTAGGGATATTTCTTGGTTCCTATGGTATTCTCAAAATACAAATGGGATTGTTCTCTTGAAACAGGAGCCAAGGTGTGACTGGATTATAGAATGTGACTCCTCCTTAAAGGGTGTGGGTTCATTCTCTGAAATAGGTTATTTTTCTGAAATTTATTCTGATAATGTTCTGAATTGGAAGTTTAACATAGCACAATTAGAGGCGTTAAACCTAATTGTGGCACTTCAAAACCGTTGTCCTGAGAATAGTCGGAATTGTGCATGTTAACGTAACATGTCTAATTCACTGGGCGGGGACGGAACCCCCGACAAGAGCCGACCCCACTCCGCCTTGATATAGAACACCCATACGCCCAGCACTCTGCCGCCACCTAGCGTTAACCCTGGGTACCCCCCTCCACCCACAGGAGGAGGACGCGACCCACTCCCGCCAAAAAGAACACGTGACCGTTAAAACTCCACCCGCCTCCACGGCCACAACCCCTCCAGCTCCCGATCGGACAACTCCAACCCTAACTTCAACCCACCCACCCACACCTCACAAAGACCACGGGAAGGGTAAAGGGCTCGAATCCGGTCCCCACATACCACCACTGGGATCAAAAACCCCACGGGACGAACAAAACACAAAGGGCTAGCACCCAGATAAGACAACACCCGACATGTAAACCTCTTAACGAAGAAAATAAAAACCACTCTATGGAACTGCTGTCTCCGCCTTAGTGAATTATAATATAATCATAAATACCGATAATATCGCGTCCCAATAAGTGCTTTCCACAGGTGCAGGTAGGGACCCTGTATTATGCGCTTGTGCACGAGAAATATGGCGCTTTGCAGCCAACAACAGCTGCAATGTCCAAGTCTGTCATAAGGCATGAAAAGACCTTGTCCTCGCGGATGCTCTGAGTAGGAAATCTTTTGATTATAAAGCATCGATGACGGCTGACTCACTGTGTGCTGAACTTAATCTCAGTCGGATTAGGGTAACTAATGAAATAACTGTCTTTGATATTAATCTGTAGATCTGGGAAGATAGTTTTATTTGGCTCTATCTTCCCAGATCTACCCGCTGGTCATCATCAACAAATACTAGAGCTGTTTAAAGCAGGGCTGGCTGCAGGAACCTGGAGAAATAAATTGTATCAAGTCAGGGCATACCTGAAGTCCAGTGTAAGACAGCATTTTAATCCTACTAAGCCACAGATATAGGATGTCATGGCATATGTAGCAGAATTATATTTATAATCAATTAAAGTCACCAGGAGCACCATCAATTATGTCAGTGGAGCAAAGACCTGGGTGTCTACATGTGGTGGTTCTGTGCATGCATTTGAGTCATACCCAGTTAGACTAGTAAAGAAAGGAGTGTATAGATTATCAAATCATATTCCAGTTCAACACTACCATTGACTGTAGGTAATATCTTAAACATAGTTCGCTACTTTAAATCTGCCGGTAGTATAGTGAATGTATTAACTGCTGCAACCTTAATAGGTTTCTTCACATTATTAAGACAATCTAATTTGTTGTTTTCCGGTCGAGATGACGATCCAGGCCACACCTTGATTGGGGCGGATGTACGAGAGAGTAAACATACTCTTCTGGTCCGGGTTCGAACAACCAAAAGTTATCGCGGAGTGCCAGACCCTTATGTCATGAAGCTAACGGCAATTCCTGGTTCAACTTGCTGTCTAGTTAAAGCTTGGCACAAATATGCCATGTTGGTGCAAGTCACACCTGAAGGTCCTGCATTCCTGCTTCCCTCCGGCACTCCCCTGACCGGTCCGATCCTGCTAGCAGCAATAAGACTTGCACTTGGGGAAAACGGACACCCCAACCCTCAGGCTGTCACACTGCATAGTCTGAGAAGAGGAGCGGCCCGGACATGCGCGGAAGCGGGGACATCCATCGCTGATGTGCGAGAAATAGGAAGATGGCGTTCATCAGCAATATATAATTATGTCCCCAAAAATGTATTTAGCACTGCACCTCTAACACTCGCTACGCAATTTGGCTGAATGTTAGAGGTATTCGGTTGGTTTGAACCCGGAACCATTAAGTGTTAATAAATGTGTGTGTGTAGTTCTTTGAGAGAAAAAATAAAATAAAATTCTGACATATTGTATAGTACTGTAGTGGTCTGCACTGACCTCTCAGGCAAGTAACCACATAGACAGGTAGGCGTGGGGAGTGTGTTGATATCAGGGAGCCTAGGTGGTGTAATGGTTAGCACACTGGCCCGGAATGCAAAGAGATGTGGGTTCGAGTCCCCTCTAGGCACAGTATTTCCCATTTTCATCACCCCCACGACACTGGTGCCGTGATCAGGATCCTGTACAAGCTTTGCGCTGTATGGTTGTTGAACCTACCCTGTGTATGTATGTGTTAGTGCATTGCCTGATGTATGTAATTGTAAGCATTACAAGACTTACAATTCCAGGGGGACGAGTGTAGTGGTCTGCACTGACCTCTCAGGCAAGTAACCACATAGACAGGTAGGCGTGGGGAGTGTGTTGATATCAGGGAGCCTAGGTGGTGTAATGGTTAGCACACTGGCCCGGAATGCAAAGAGATGCGGGTTCGAGTCCCGCTCTAGGCACAGTATTTCCCATTTTCATCACCCCCACGACAGTACTTATGGATAATATCAAGTGATTTGTTCCACAAAACTAATACGAGACAATATTCTAGTCTTTTGTTATGAATTGTGCATGTTATCTCATAACATGGGTAATTCATGACATAAAGACTGAGCCACTGATAATTGAATCTGCATTGGGTTGCTAAGTAAGGTAAACAATTTCAAATGCGTATCCCTAATCACTAATATCACCTAGGATTGGCATTGGGTTGCTAAGTAAGGTAGTCTTTACATAAGCATGTCTATAAGCAATGATATCAAATTTCAAAACCATATCCAAGGCAACCTATAGAACATCTTTAAACCATCAGCATAGGTAACTCACTTTGCTTCTGACAGTCGGACAGTGTACACCTAGCAGATTTCCCCGCCCTCCCAACCCTCTGTTTGACAGGTCGGCCGAGTGTTAGAGGTATTCAGTTGGTTTGAACCCGGAACCATTAGGCATTAATAAATAACGTGTGTGTAGTTCTTTGAGAAAAAATAATAATAATAATTCTGTTGTCGCTGGTACAGAATGGCACACAACAGTTTCTTTCCGCCATTTCCACTGAGGCCGTAATCGATTAACACGACCCGTGCGACTCGGGTCACCCGAGTCGTCAGAATTTCAAATCGAACACCGCGAGTGGAGTCGAGAAATACACGTGCCGTGTGCAAAATGACCCGACCCCAGTAACCCACCTCTTGGCTGGGGTTTGCTAGGAGCGATGACGTCACATCTGTGCTGGTACCTGTAGGATAACAGCTACCAGTACAACGCCAATGTGTTGTTTTAATGCTCTTTTTTTTAATAACCCAGATTGTCAGCTTCTACAATCATAAAATACTTTAAATCCTATTTTGCTGTACATATATCGGCTATTTAAAAAAAATATTAAGTTTCAGATTAAGCCACCATTTTGTCCACCCCAAGCGTATTCGTTTTTTCAACCCGAGTCTGTAGGATGTGCGCATGCGCTAACAAGTGGCTCGAGTGACCCGAGTTGCTTATTCGGTTACGCCCTGATTAGCAATACCGACGCGTAATCAGCCTCGTTCTGATGCCTAATTAGCTGATTAGGTCGCACATGAGTAGTGTGAATTGAACGCACAATCGCCAAGTGTACCATGCAACACAGCTCGTACAATGCAAGTAACAGGGCCTGTATGCATGGGGCGGTGTTACCGAGCCAAAACTGGTTTTGGACGGGATTTCTAGTTTAGCAGCGAAAAGTCGGTATGTATGGAGCAGTGTTACGGAAACACCGCGAGTTTAAAGTCGGATATGCTAATGCCACTCCATAGCAGGTTTACGGGCAGTGTTAGGTACCGATTAGGCCCAAATCTATTCAATGCTATCATATTTAACAGAATTACATGCTCTAAAAGTGAATTTTGATCAAATTAACCCCAAAATCGAACCGATATTAACGCTGCCTCTACATCGGCGACAATATTAATATTGTCGAATCGACGAATGTAAACAAAACAAATCGCTGCGGCCGCCGCCCCATCAGCGGCGATATATTGTGCATGTTATGTAATAACATGAGTAATTCATAACAATTGGTTACCTCACATCTACTGACTTACTTGGGTTGCCAAATAGTATAAATTAGAAATGAAGAACTGGGTTAAAAACTCACAACATAGAGCTTATTAAATATCTCATTAATTTGGAAAATATGCTGAGAAGCAAAGAAATTAACAAATCCAAAATCATCCTATAGTTAATAACTAAAAATTTAGTGAACCCAGATAAAATTCATTTGGCTACATATAATAACATAAGTAATTCTCATGCATAGAGTTACTTCTATCTACTGACTAGATTGGACTTCTAAGTAATATAAATAGATAGACTGGGTAAACTCATATTCTAGAGGTAATGGTCTGGTAGTTTAAAAAAACACAAAAAAACTCAAAAACCTTGCTGCAAATTACTTGCTGAAATTGATAAACAAAGAAATTAAACAAATTCAAAGTTGGTCTCCAAACTGCTAGTGGACAATCCGAAGAATTAGAAAACCCAGATATATCTGTGCATGGTATATAATATAATCAGTAATTCATAGACTAGGATTTAATTCCTATCTATTGTTCTTTATTAAACTGCCAAACAAAGCTGCTGAAATGAATGAACTCACAACATAGAGTGTTTCTGTCAATTCAAAACTGATGTTGTTAAAGTAATGTAAACAAAATTGAATGCATTGCCATAACCACTCATCTCAAATCTGTGATCCTGGGATTATGCATCTGGGTTGCTAGGTTTGATAGTGAGGACACATTCATGTCTCCAAGCAATCATATCAAATGTCAAGAATAATATCCAAGGAAACCCATAGTATATATAGAAGTGAAAACTTAGGATCTGCAACTCACTTTGTTCTGGCAATCATACAGTGAACACCTGTTAGGCTTCATCGGCAGAGAATCCTCCATTACAAGTATTACACATCCTCCAGCAATGCAGCAAGTACGTAAATCCAGCCGTGTGCGTCATCCGTCGTCATTGCTGGGAGATTCCACATACATGCTGAGTTCACCCAAGCCTTCCACAAGTCGCAAGAAGTCGTCGATTTTGGAGAAATCTGTCGATGACGTAACCGTCGACGCCGAATAGTCCAAGTTGTCGATGTCTACGCTGGATTCAGTAATCGATATGAAGATTGCTTCTTTCTCGAAAGTTTTGTTAGATCGTCTAGAAGACATTGAAGCAAGTTGTACCTCTCGACGCGGAGCAGCCAGGAATGTCGATGATGTCACGAACGATGTTGTCTCGGATCTGGAAATGCGCCTTGAGTCACCATCTAGTGGAATACGATCGAAACAAGCGAAAACGTCGTGGAAGAGGTATGGGTGTCAGTTTAATAGGTCACGCCTGAGGCTTCGACATATTACAGACTTCTCTGCAGTAAAACATTCAAAAAGGCGTCGATCGTCTTCGACAATTTCAAGCAGTTCGCAGAAAAGTTGTAAATATCGCCGTGCTGCTACAAAAGCATGTCGAGAAAGTCATAGATGAGGCATCGTCGAGTTCGGAGGAAGCAGTCAAATCGCCATCTAGCGGAATATCATCGAAACGCGGGGAAACGACACGGAAGAGGCATAGGGACCAGTGAGCAAGAACACGGTCGAGGCATCTACATCGTCGACACAGACTTCATGCAGAATCTACTACGGCGAAGCGGTCGAGGCAGTGTCGTTCTTCTTCGACAGATTCGGACAGCTCACGGAAAAGCAGACGGCGTCTTAAGGCTCGTCGTCGTATGTTCAAGGAAAAGTCGGAGAGCAAAATGTTAATTGCGGAGTTGCTTTCGTCAGCTGGTGTCTTACTAAAGAAACAGAAAGGTAGGGAAGACTTTATGCCGAATTTATATGTCATCAGACGAGAAAAGAAGGGGAAAGTGGGGACTGGAAAGTCAGATTGGTTCGAATATTTTGCCGCATTACATCGTATGAGGAAAGATAGCCGATTGCCACAAGGTTGGGAAGATCATATCAAAGATCATGAGGAAGATCTCATGTTAATGGCAGCTGATTGGGAATGGGGGACATGTCTCACTTGGTCAGAGCGAATTTTCACCATGATCAGTGATGGTCGGTTAACAAAAGGGTGAGATGATAGATACGCAATTAAAGATATCATGCATGATTTAATGGCAGTGGGTGAGAGACGTGCCTCTTATAAGAACTCTTTCACATCTGACTATCATAAATCAACTAGCTTTAGTAAAGAATATGATTTTAATGTAGACGGGAAGCCTTGTTACTCTTGGAACTGGGGCAAATCCTCTGAATTTTCTGGCTCTCATGGTGTTGACCAGGAAAAGAAGTGTCATTTCTGTGCATGGTGTATAAATAAATACAGAAAGGCTAACTCGCACCGAGAGGTGGATTGCAATAATAAAAAGAGGACGTTGGAAAGAAACGCTCTTCGAGTTGACTCTGGTACAAGAAGCGAAGAAGCTAAGTCAACAAATTTAAACCAGGATTTTCAGTCATAGGCCCGTCAGGGCCAAAATCATTGAACAATGTCACTAATGTTAACATCCGTTCCTTTTCATGTGCTACCTCCGAGAACGACTTGATCTGCCTGGATGATGCCATACGTGTTTCAACCATAATCCCGCGATCATACGTCCTGCATTTACAAGGTGACGACATTACTGGTTTCAAGCTGGGAACTGAGGTTAGTCGCTCTAACATACCGTTGATTGTTAATGGGGATATTATAAATGAAAATTTGAGCTTAGTAGACATTTTGGATTATAAAAGCGGTCCTGACCTAGCTGAATGTAAAACGTCAATGAGTAATGAAGACAGTGTACGGGGTGTTAGGAAAATAGTTCTTGATAAACATTTATCAGGTTTTCCCAGCTTGAATTCACATGCAGTAAATAGTTGTCGTCTTGATGAAACTCTGAAGAGCTCATTAGATTCTCACAAATCGAATGACATTCCTCTCAAATCTACTCATACTCTTGCGTCTGACTCATCATCAACTTCGTGCAAAACGAATGTCGATCGTGGTACTTCTACCACTGTACCTCGGGTCACCACGACCCTGTTTAAAAACTTACGTTCGACTTCTGAAAATAGTAATGATACTGAAGCAGCACTTTCTTCTGACTGCTCCATTTCCCCGGTGGTGTTCAGATCAAGCTTACTCGGTTTCTGGCCGACTGTTGCTCTAGACACTGTTGTCTCGAGGCAATATCTTGATATTTATGCTAGGGTTCGATCTTCGGGTTTGCCAAATTACTTATCTGCTCGAATACTTATACCTTCTGGTCTAAACATACCTATGTGGAAGTTCCTACTACAGGACTATGATGATTTTGAGATCGTGAGCTATCTAGAGTATGGTTGGCCTGCTGACTATACAAAATCATTACCACCAACTCCTTCATATACAAATCATAAGGAGGACCCAAATAATTTTGAATGGGTGATCAAATACGTTGAGACAGAATTAAAGCACAATGCTCTGCTAGGGCCATTCAAGGAGGTACCTTTCACACCTTGGGCACAGGTCAGCCCTATAATGACTAAACCTAAGAAAAATTCCTTAGAAAGACGAATAATAGTAGATCTTAGCTTTCCGAAGGGTGCTAGTGTAAACTCTGGTATTAAGAAAGGATTTTATCAGTGTCAAGAAATCAGCTATACACTGCCTAACATTATGGATTTGGCAAATGAATTAGTTAATTTAGGAAAAGGATGTTTCTTGTGGTCAATTGATCTGGCTAGAGCCTATAGGCAGCTTCGTACATGCCCTCTCTCAGTGCCACTATTCGGGATTACTGTGGGTGGGGTATATTATTTCGATATCGCTCCGCCATTTGGGTGTAGAACATCGTCATTAGCTTGTGCCCATACCACAAACACAGTGGTACATTTAGTTAGAAAGAAAGGTCACTTTGTACTCTGTTATCTTGATGACTTTGTTGGTATAGCTCTCAATGAGGAGGAGGCAAAGCTGGCCTATAATGCCATTTTAGGAGTTACTAGTCTGTTAGGTCTAAATTTATCTTTGAAGAAATGTATTTCCCCTACTACAGAGTTAGATTGGCTGGGATACAATATCAATACTGAATTAATGAGGATAAAAATACCAGATTTAAAATTGAAGGAGATACTAGATGAATATAATATTTGGAAGGAGGGTAAGCTGGTTAGCAGGAAAGATTTGCAGAGGCTATTTGGTAGACTCCAGTTTATTGCTAAATGTGTAACCCCCGCACGTCGATTCATGAATAGGATCTTAGATATGCTTCGGGATACACCATATAAGTGTAGACGTAGGGTCACTGTTGAGCTAATGAGGGACATTAGATGGTTCCTGCGTTATGCTGAAAATACTAATGGCCTCGTACTATTGAATACATCCCCAAGGTGTGATTGGTTAATTGAGTGTGACTCTTCCTTGAAAGGGGCCGGTGCATTTTCTAAATTAAAATATTTTTCTGAAATTTATTCTGAAGACGTACTATCTTTGTACCATAACATAGCGCAATTGGAAGCGTTGAACTTGGTTGTTGCACTTCAAAATCTCGGACCTCCAGATATTCAAAATTATAATGTTATTATTAATACTGACAATATGGCATCACAGCAAGTGCTCTCCACGGGTGCTGGTAGAGACCCTGTGCGTGAGATTTGGCGTTTTGCAGCAGATCACAGCTGTGAAGTGCAAATACGACATAAACCTGGTGCGGACCTTGTCCTGGCCGATGCTCTGAGCAGGCAACACTTTGATGGTAAGGCAACCATCACCGCAAAATCTCTTTGTAGCGAACTCAAGCTTGCGAGGGTCCGAGTTTCCCATGATATAACCATGTTTGACTTAAATCTATAGATCTGGGAAGATAGTATTATTTGACTCTACCTTCCCAGATCTACCTGCTGGCCATCATCAACAAGTACTAGATCTGTTTAAAGCAGGACTGTCTGCAGGAACTTGGAAGAATAAACTGTACCATGTTAGGGCATACCTGAAGTATTGTGCGAAATATCAAGTTAATCCTACTGAGCCACAAACATATGAGTAATGGCATATGTAGCAGAGCTATATGGTCAATTTAAAAACTCCAGGAGCTCTTAATAACGATCCCCGTCCTGATATGACCTTAGATGTTGCTAGGACGTAAAACAACAACAAACAAACAACAACAACAACTTAATAACTATGTCAGTGGAGCAAAAACCTGGGTTTCTATGTGTGGTGGTGACATACAAGCGTTTGAGTCATGCCCTGTTAATTTGGTCAAGAAAGGAGTGTGTAGATTGTCAACACATAGTCCGACTAAGGCACTACCTCTCTCTGTAGACGATATCATAAATGTAGTTCACTACTTTAAATCTGCTGGTAGTTTAGCAAATGTTTTAATTGCTGCAACTCTAATAGGTTACTTCACGTTATTAAGTAAATGTAACTTGTTGTTCTCCGGTCGAGACGACGATCCGGGCCACGCGCTCGTTGGGGCGGATATACGTGAAAGCAGACACACCCCAGATAGCACACAGCCGTCGGCCCGACGTCGGCTATTGGTCGCACGGTCGCCATCGACTTTCCACCGTCGGGCCACCATCGGGCTGCCGGTGGTGTTCCGACGTTAGGTTTCAATCCCGTTCCACTTTTGAGCCACCGTCGGGCCACCGTCGGGCCTACGGCGGTAGCCCGCCGCTGGTTTGCATTCATTTTCTACCGTCGGGCCACCGTCGGGCCGACGGTGGTGTTCCGACATTAGGTTTCAATCCCTTTCCACTTTTGAGCCACCGTCGGGCCACCGTCGGGCCTATGGCGGTAGCCCGCCGCTGGTTTGCATTCATTTTCCACCGTCGGGCCGACGGTGGTGTTCCGACGTTAGGTTTCAATCCCTTTCCACTTTTGAGCCACCGTCGGGCCTACGGCGGTAGCCCGCCGCTGGTTTGCGTTCATTTTCCACATGTCACTATAGTGTCAATACGTAAAGCTCGAATCGCCAGCGGAACACGTGCGATCATTGAGCAGCGTTCTTTTTCAACAAATAACTCCAGAAAGCGGAGGAATTTTAAGGAATTATTTAACAGGTTTGTTTATTAATATGCTTAGATTATTTTGTAAAAGTTTTGTAATTTATTACGATGTTTTAATGGAATTATTCGTGTTAATATGATTTGAATCGTATTATCCGGTAAGGGATGTTGACGGTTCGAGTCGCCAGCGGAGGACGTGCGATCGTTCAGCAGCGTACTTTTTCTACAAATAACTTCAGAAATTGGAGGAATTTTAAGGAATTATTTAACAGGTTTGTTTATTAATATGTTTAGATTACTTTGTAAAAGTTTTGTAATTTATTACGATGTATTAATGGAATTATTCGTGTTAATACGATTTGAACTACCGTCGGCGGTTTCCGACGTCGGGGCGACGGCGGCATCCGCCGTAGGCCCGACGGCGGCTGCTGCCGTAGGCCCGACGGCGGCTGCTGCCGTAGGCCCGACGGCAGCCGCCGCCGTCGAGTCGACGGCGGGAGGTTGGACAAAACAACGTCGGCCCAACGGCGGTTTCCACCGTCGGCCCGACGGAATTGCCGCCGTCGGGCCGACGGCTGTGTGCTATCTGGGATGCTTCTGATCCGGGTTCGAACGACTAAAACCTCACGTGGAGCAGCAGGCCTGTATGTTGTGAAGATAGCAGCGATTCCTGGCGCGACTAGCTGTCCCTTGAGAGCCTGGCGCAAGTATGTCGGGTCAACTCACTTTGTTCTGGCAATCATGCAGTGAACACCTGTTAGGCTTTCTTCCCCGCCCTCCATCCCTCTTGTACTTATGGTGTGACTACTAGGGCTGAGTGTTAGAGGTATTCGGTTGAGTCGAACCCGGAACTTTGAGTGTGTGTATAAATAAACTAGCCTGTGTGTACTTATAGATATGAATAATACTGACATGTGGTATAATACTTACGTATACTTACAAATGAATGATTGTACGAACCTATAGTGCTACGAATAATCTTGAAGATGTTTGATTGATTGATGGTTTCTTTAAGATGTAAATAAATTATAAATTTATTCCCAGTCGTCTTTTGTTATGAATTATGGCAAAATCTATTCAAAGCTATCATATTTAACAAAATTACATACTCTAAAAGTGAATTTTTATCAAATTAACCCCAAAATCGAACCGATATTAACGCCACTGCTACATTGGCGGCGATATTAATATTGTCGAATCGCTGAATGCAAACAAAACAAATCACCGCCGCCGCCACCTCCGCCGTATCGGTGGCGATATATTATGGCAAAATCTATCTAAAGCTATCATATTTAACAGAATTACATGGTCAAAAAGTGAAATTTGGTAAAATTAAACCACAAATCGAACAGATATTAACGCCGCCGCCGTCGCAGAATTGGCGGCGATATTGTCAAATAGCGGTGATCGCTGGGAACAGGCTCAGAGGGATACCCCAAATCTATAAATAACTGCATGTTTAGCTAACGCTAACGGTTTAGGCGCCTATGCATACGGCATGACACACTTCGCAATGGCGGTGATAGCTACCCAGTGTTACCTGTTAACACCACACGACGCTAACACCGCTTCATGCATATGGCCCCAGGATCCTAGCACTATGCCAACTAATGTCACTGCTTCACTGAGTCCAAGTAACTATGCAGACAACACCAATAATACAACTACATGCTATGAAAATACACTACCAAAGTCACCATTATGGTAGAGAGATTGCTACTCCCAGTAGCCTTAAGAAGTTAAGTACACCTAAGACAACTACACCAGGGCCCATATGCATGACGAGAGAGTTATCGCCCCCGGGGGTAAGGACCGAGTTCGGGGTAGCTACCTCCGGAGGTTAGAAATGGGTCATGCGGTATGCACGGAGGCAAAGCGGCGCAGAGGTAGCTACCCTTGTAGTAATTTATAGTTATTTATAAATTTGGGAAATCCCTCCGAGTATGTACGCGGCGAGCAGTGTTATTTGGGTGTATAGTGCATTACAACCAGCGGGCTTTCCGGTTTTCACTTCGACAAGGTACATGTGTCTACAATTACGTTTGCAGAGTTAAAATCATACTTTCGCCAACCTCTTCGACAAGGCTCAACGTAAGATAATAATACGGCTATTTTGTGCGTTTCAACACCGGGAGACTTCAACGTCTACAACGACAGACGGACGTGAGGTACATTGACAATTTATATTTACGTTAATTGCATACCGCAAACAACATGATTTTTTTAATGTTTGTCATTTTTATAAAACTCCAAATAAATGTACATGTACTTTTATTCATATATCTAAAGGCAGTACACTAAACTCCATGCTTGTTTTTAATCTTTATTCACTGGCAATTGCTAAAATACCCTAAATAGCCATTGAACAGTGCCAAAGTGATGGCAAAAAGTATTGAATGCTGTCTAAATTAGAATACCATGCAAACTAGTGTTAAGTTAATGACCATTTTTGGCTGTCATCCTATTGATTACCGTTTGTGGAATGAGCAAATGTGTGCAATATTAACTAGCCTAGGACATTACAAAGGTTTACTTTTGGAGCGTAAACGTTGACTGTTGCAAATCATTGAATTAGTGTTAACTTGGAAATATAAAAATTACATAAATAACTGCTGACACATTTAAGTAACTAGCCGATCTACAAGCTTCTAGGTAGTCGCTCATTCCAAATTAAATTAATCGGTGCCCCCCCCCCCCAAAATCATTACTATTGCATTTTTTTTAAAAAAGGTATCACCTGGCTATACTATTTCTTGCTCTACGTGGATCCTTGCCTTTGTTGAATTTTACTTACATGATACACAAACGGTCGAGTATAACCAACTACAAATCCTTAAGTTTTGTACTAGTACACGGATACGCATGATATTGGTGTAATTTAAATCAAATGCTAGCGTCTTTATCATGAGCAAAGTATGACTGTCATACAGTAAACTATATTTTTTCCAGATACCTCCAGCTACACCGGGTGAAAAGACAACGCACAATACCCACTCCGGTATGTCTTTTGTGCCGACTCCGTCTCCATCTCCGTCTCCGTGTGCCTCTGTCAGCAAAAGGCCAAGGAAGGCAAACTACTCCGAAAATGAGATCCGTGTGCTGCTGGAAGAAATCATGCTGGGGAGGATCGTGCTGTTTTCCGCCTTCAACAATCGCATCACAGTACAGGAAAAAAACCGTGCCTGGGATGTGGTGACCGCGGCTGTCAACGCGTGCGGGATTGCCAAACGCTCACGTTTAGAAATAAAAGAAAAGTGGAAGGGTATGAAGGGGGAAGTAATCACGCGTCAAAGGCGAGCGGGCCTAACGGGAGGAGGCCCACCAGAGTCGCCACCTCCCTATGAGGAGACAATCCTACAGATCGTAGGTTACGAGTCGAACTTGTTTCAAGGAGTGAGTGGTAAGTTAATAAATAATGTAATGGTTTAAAAATGATGAATACCTTCACTAAGTTGTAAACCATGCTATTATTAAAAAGTGATTCCAATTCAAGTAAAATCGGCTGTGTTAATGTCAAAGCACAGCCTAAAGTGTTAATCCCAACCCTTAATAGGTCTGACAAGTCGACATGTATGACAAATGTCAAAAGAATTATCATAAATATTCAGAAACTGTTATATTTTTTTCTTTGTGGTAACATATTTGTACTACGTCATGTTGTGGGTAGTCAGTTGTAGTTGCAATAATATTGGATGTTTTGGTACCTAGCTCGACTGTATGCACGTCATTTGTGGAATGTATAGTGCCTTTGATTGAGGGAACATTTTGAAAGTAACAAAACAACAGTTATGTTCCGTAGAACGACAAATTAAGTAACATTCCTATTTATTTATTACATGTTTATACAACATCTCTCATCACCACACCAAAACCTTCAACTAATAACCACCACAAATCATAAATCCCTACTCCATTCTTCTCTTGCAGCCCGCCATCCGGCAAGCTTTGTCGGTGAGTATTGTACAACAACAAAATGAAAATGCACTGCCAACCTCGCTTGCGATAAGCGTAGGTCCACATAACACTGGATGGTTGTGGGGTTTGGTAACATATCAATATATACACCGGGTAAATGTGCATATAACCAACTATCACGACAAAGTATTTGGGTGACTCTCCCTAAAAATGCACATCATAGGTCGCGATTATGAACCCTCATAAAAAAACTACAGGCTTTTCGTTCTATAATACGTTGCATTTCCATGTCCATATGTGAGTGAATGAACTGTGTCCAACAGTCCTCCTTCTACTTATGAAACGTCCATTTTTCAACAGGACATATGGCAGAGGGTTGAAGCATTATTAACATTGTTTAGTTTCAGTTAAATGTGCTGCAATGTACACATATTTCAACCCGCCATAATCTATTTGTAGACCACGCGGCCGCGCAAGCCAAAGTGTCAGTGGCTGAACAAGTCGATATCGGGTACTCCCAGACCATGGCCGTGTCCGCCCAGTCCACGCCCGACAACGCGACGGAATACATTGTCTGTGATCCAGTTACACGCATGCCGCAATCGTCATGCTCGGTCACTGAGATCACTCCCGTGTATTCGTCGACCCCCGTTCTGGATACAGCACCGGATCCCAGAGGATGCGTAACAGTACCCTTTCTTCTTGAAGGTAAGTTCGGACATGGCCTAAGATTAGGCGGGTGGGGGAAAATTAACATAACATGTATGAGTATCAATAACTCATGCCTTACGTAAACTGCGCATGCATTCATCATGACAGTTCTTGTACCGGTTCCAATATATGTGATCCTAACGACAGGGAAGATTACTTTACAGTGTCCCTTAATAAGTTATCCCCGTTGTCCCTGATCCTTCTTGAGCTTTACAGGCAATAAAAACATTTGTGGCCAGAGATCTTGTAAAATAACAAAACTTGCTCATCCACCGTCATCAAATTCCATAGGTGAAGTCTCCACATGTGTGGTGGAGGCTCATCCCGACGGCTCGCCCACCCTTCACACAGACGGCGATGAACCAACGCGAACCCCGTCAACTGGCAGCAGCACACGGTCCCGCCGGGGGAGTGGGAGTTGCCGCAAACGCCAACCGAATTCCCTGCAGAAGGTGCGGAAAGGGTGGCTTTCCTCGACTACCTTCGCACGACATCTGGTAAAAACAAGGCAAAGTCAGAATTAATACAAGGAAGGACTGAGGACGAAAGGTTGGAGAGAGAGCTGCTAGTAATGAGGTATAGACGGGAACAATTAGAGGTAGCAAAGCTAGAGAGAGAGGGAAACAAGGAGAGGGTTAGGGCGGAGAACAACCTTTTTAATATTAGGTGTCGGCGAGAAGCCTTGCTGTTGGAGAAACTTGAGAGGGAGGTGGTGAGGGTGAGGGTGGATACAGAGATGTTGGACATGAAGTATAGGCGAGAAGCGTTGGAGGTGGAGAAACTGGAGAGGGAGTTGAGGAAGTAAACGTATAAAGTGATATTATAACTAGTACCTATATATGTGTTCAGATTATGTTTTTTAAAGATTATCCACACCCCAGTCACCATAGACAATCTTCTGTACTAAATACAGTAGAATTGTTCTGCAATCTACGGAATGTAATGATGTATATAGGTAAATCTAGGGAAAAATGTGGATCATTGTCCTATGGACAGGTAAAATGTAATTTGTATTTATACCGGGAACACATGTGAATACAAGGTCTGTTCGTTGGAGAACAATCTGATTAAATTTAGCAATGTTACGATGCTTACATGTTACATGCTACTAATTAATTCGATCTTCATTTGAGAAGTAGTTTGTTGTGATTTTGTGATTGTTAATAAAGGTTTACACACGTGCCATATATCTCCTGTTAAAAAAGGGTGGGTGTTCAATTGTTTTTTTTGCAAACAAATGCTGCCTGTATTAACCAATACTAACCCAAATCAAAAGAAGTTGTCCACCAATCTCTGTCTGGCCGCTTTGCCAACCTGACTGCGAACCCGCTCAGAACGTCTGTAGTTTTCTGGCCGCTCACCCTCTGCGACAACGTCATCTGCCTCATCTTCATTGTCTGCTTCTCCGTCTGACTCGGAATCGGACGGAACATCTAGGTTCAGGAGTCGTGCTCGATTGTGCAGAATCATACATACTGTTATTACGTTGCACGCCTTGACTGGCTGGAGGCGCAGCCGCCGCAGACAGTGCCATCATCTCTTGAGTATGCCTATGCACCTTTCAACCAGTGACCTCGCCGACTTGTGGTGCAGATTGTAGGCTCTCTGCTGTGCTGTGTTTGGAATGAGGAAAGGGGTGAACAGCCAGTCGCGCAGCATGTACCCACTATCCCCAAGTAGCACATCCTTGACTGGTTTGTTTTCGCTCTCAAACGCCTCAAAAAGATCGGACTGCCGCAGGATGCGTGCGTCGTGAACGCTGCCCGGCCATTTCACTATACAGTCTATGAACAGTGAATCCCCGTCACAAATCACCTGCAATAACCAACGGGAAACAGTTTGTGACACAATGTGAACACAACAAGTTGTATGATGGAAATATTGCGGGTGTTAGTCATTGTCAACAAATACGTGCAAACGTGAACAACGCAAGTGTAATCCAACATGCCTAAAAAGTAATAACTCTACTGTATCCCACATATTTATACATTCAGTTATCAAGCAACAATCTCATAAGACAATGGAGGTCATACCACACATTACCCATGTTGCTTATAACGCAAGGAAGATATTCAGATCATGGCCACCGTCCTTACATGTACCATATCTTTCACAATGCAATTGGGATAGGAAAAGTGGTTGTGAGAACGCTAGCTAATTAACCCATTATACAAAGTGACATTGTAAAGTAAGTTGTACGTGTAAAATTTAAAGTATAGAAAACAGACATATAAACTACCATGTACCTGGACATTCAGTGAGTGATAGTGTTTCCGGTTCACGAATTCATGCTCATACTGGGAGGGGGCCTGTATCCTGATATGGGTGCCGTCGATACAGCCGAAGACATTGGGGAATCCATAGGTGATGAATATCTTCATCTTCGTACGGTCAGCAACCTCCTGCGTTGGCAGCTTCACGGACTGGGGCAGTTGGTGGGCGATTGCATCCGTCACTCTTGCAACAGTCCGGGACACCGTCGACTGATCAACCCCGATCAACTCCCCGCACACATCTTGGAAGCTTCCACTTGCATTAAAGTGCAGGGCGATCATAACCTGTGGTAAATATGTGCACAACATTTTAAAAGAACATCAAGGTTTTTAGTTGGTATCATGGCAAAAACCATTTATCTATCGACACCCTCATCTGTTCAAAGCTTCAAGTGCACCAGTATATATTAATTAACTAAATACCTTAAATCAGATATGTATTTTTCTACACACAATCGTAATAAGATTTATCAAAGCTCAATACTAAATGCTATCATACAATGAAACTATGGTTCCATTATTAGTTGTCTACGGGTTGCGAAATGTAAAAGGAGCAAACATAGATTATGAACAGACCAATTGCTGTAGGGTTAGGTTTTGCCAGTAGACACTACGGTATCTAATAAACCACCTTACCTCCCTTACTAACTCAATAGGAAATGTGCTTCGACCTACATACTGAGCCCCCCTTAGAAAATCAATAATCCTTTTCATAAAACCCCTCGCTGGAACCACACACCTTGAAATGAACTGAAGCCTACCAACTAACTGTCGTACATTTTATCTAGTAACTGATGCACCCACCTTCCACCTGTAACAATACAAAAAAATTAATAACGTTCTTAATACTAGACCAATTTGCGATATCTGTGTGTTATTTAAAAGCATTTGTTTGGCTGTTTACAATGGTACAAGTATCATTTCTATATGGTCAATTTACAAAAAATGCCAACATACCTAGTAACATTCTCATGATTCTGTTATGATATCTAAAAGTTTTGTCCGTCGGAATGGAAAGCTCCATCAGAGTAGTATCAATGCGATAGCCCAACCATAAGAAACTTGTAGTGGTTGGCGTACATTTCGGGAGTGATAAATTAAGTCCCAAAAGTGACATTTGTGGGGTATTATCAGTAACACCACACCCAATGTCACCTCTGTCAGTAATATGGGTCACACGTTTTGGGTGGTTTACTATAGAACAGAGGGGCATATTTGCAACCTAAAATACGTATAACTTATTCGATCTTTACATCACAAATTGTATATTGATACCAATGTGAACGTCTCTTCAAGCTCTTTCCATTGAAATAAGTTACATTGACACTGGTTTTAAAATAAATGCTCACATGACAGTTTGAGTGACACCATTTATATCACCGACACGCTACTGTCAACGTGTGCAGTCACACGCAAACTTAAAACGTCTCGACAGATCACATGGTCATAATATTAGGAACAACGACAGGAAAAACATATATAATCACCTCTATCTAGCTCTATCCATAATGAATACCGATTTTAAAACTAAATGAACACACCAATCTCCGATGTGCATTGTAAACACGTACCTGCAGCAATGGTGGAAGCACTCCCATTCGGTTGGCAAGCGTGATTTCGTCGGTCACCATATCTGCTATGGCCAAAATGTGGTTTCGTCGAAAGCGGAACTTCTTGAAAAGCTCTAAATCCTTAAACTTCTCAAAGGGATGTGTCCTGTCTCGGAACAACCGGTTCCTGGCCAACTGCCGTCTCTCCATAAAGCGCCGATATATGAACAACTCCATTTTGAATCCGTCCTACCCCCGGCCTTATACCTGCTACTGGGTAGGGGTAGCTTACCCGACTTTTACCCCCCCGGGATATCCTTACCCCGGTCACATGCATAGCAACTTTTCGCAGATACCCCGGAACTCCCCACTACCCGAGAGGTAGGGCACTACCCCCGCGTCATGCATACGGGCCCAGAACCAGAGACAACTAAAATAAGAAGTGGAAGATTAATTAAGAAGTCATCTTGGACAAAAGACTACGTATAAGAAATATTTAAATTATCTAGTACTGCTCTAAAACAAAAAGGGTAGATGTCATATATAATATGGTTTGATCAAACAGTAATGTGAAATAACATTTCTTGAGACACTGAGCCGGATGAAAAGAACCGCATTGTGAAAGAAAAACATAATAAAAGTACTAAAAATAGACCCCTATACGTGTTTTATTCTACACGACACACCTGATACAGAAATGAAATGCAAAACATAGAACTCGTATATATAAGAAAGAGGTGGGGGCACATATTAAACAAAGACTCAAACTCACTGAATTAACATGGAAAATATCATATAATATATATATACTGGTAAATGTTCACCAAGCAGTGCAGCCGAAAACAAATGGAAGGACGCAAAATTGTAGCTTGAAAAAAATGGGGCTACGCCACTAGCGAATGTTTTTGCAAAAATAATATTGTTCTCGTCTAGCTTTACTGAAATCAATTGATCTGCTGCGCCGCGGGGTCACCAGGCACATTTGTATAATCTTTTCATTCACAAAAACACAACATTGCCCCATATCCATAAATATTTAATCCATAAAGTAATGAATACTTACCCGAAGTCACTGGCATGGCTAAACTGTGTGAACCAAATTACTGGTAACCACTACTGTGGCACTTCACACTAAAAACATAGTTCGGTAGAAATGCCTTGATCAGTACGTACTTTTTTTATTATATTCATTAAAGAACTCTGATTGGATATCGTCTTTTATAAATGCATATTTTTTAGCAGGCTAGTTCTTGAACAGTTGTAAGTTATGATAGTGTAGTGGGACTGGCCATTCGCACAGCGGCGGTGCGAATAGTGGCATGATTTTCGACCAACACGTCGGCATACGGCGTCATACGTTATACCCCAGTCACACGAGGCCTGCGTTCGCTTCCGTCAAAACGTCCTCCTTGCACCCTCCTCACACCCTTGATGCGGATTCCGAGGGACACCAGTTTGCCAGGGACACTTCCATTCAAATGCATTGTTAACTGCCGTGAGCAAATCTTCATACAGAAGAAGTCAAATAGTCCAAATATCTCAAATTAGTCCATTCTAGAAACAAACCGCTTGGCACACATACAGAAAACATATTCAACAAACGGATTATATTAAATGTATATGGTTAGGGTTCTTGATTTCTCTTAGTTTTGAATAAAACTAATGTTTTGCACTGCGCGTACTGTCAAACTCAAGGCATTGTCAATGGTCGTGAGCAATCTTCATAAAGAAATATGCAAGAAGTCAAATATCTCCCAAATTACACCATCTAGAAACAAATCGCTTGGTACACATATAGAAAACATCTTTACCATAAAGACTATATTAAATTTATAAGGTTAGTGATGACGCTGTTCGATTTTGACGCATGTGCAGAAGCGATGTGTCCCTCGCAAACTGATGTCCCTCGGAATCCGCAACACCCTCATTGAGTGCTGTCGCCACGAAGACGCCAACCTCCCGGCATCCATTTCGGAAATTGTGGACGCAAGGAGGTTGCTGCTGCTGCACGTGCAACCTCCTTGCGTCCTGTTCCGGCGGCTCCATTAAACAGTGGTTGGCGACCTGGGGCCATATGCAGGAGTCAGTGTTAGCGGGGTTTGGTGTTAGAGCCTATTACCGTTTAGCTATCACCGACGTCGGGAACTGTGTCAAGTGGTATGCAGGAGCGCGTAACACGTACATTGTAGCTAAACGTGAATTTATTTATAGATTTGGGAAATCCCTCTGCGTCTGAACCCATATATTAGGCTTAAATCTATTAAATGCTATCATATTTATCATAATTAAATACGCAATAAGTGACCTTTGAGGAAATTAATCCTAAATTCGAAGCAATATTAACGCTGCCGCCGTAACGGCGGCGATATTAATATTTATATTTTCGAATCGACGAACGTACAGTAAACAAACCGTCCCCGCTGCCAGTATGGAAAGCGACGTCTATGTGGCGGCGGCAGCGATTTGTTTACTTTACGTCCATCGATTCGAAAATATAAGTATTAATATCTCCACCATTACGCCGGCAGCGTTAATATTGCTTCGAATTTAGGGTTAATTTAATCATATTTCACTTATTTTGTATCTAATTCTGTTAAATATGACAGCATTTAATAGATTTGGCCATAACCTTAGGCTAACACCACCCGTAAACGTCATATGAAACGGGGTTAGTGTCGCAGACCTTAAACGCGCAGTGTTATCGTAACACCGCCTCCTGCATCCCGACTTTTCGGCGCTAAACCAGAAATCCCATTTAAACACGTTTTGGCTCGCTAACACTGACTCCTGCATATGGCCCCTGGCGCCGCCCTGGCGCCGCCCTGGCGCCGCCCTGGCGCCGCCCTGGCGCCACCAGGTCACCAACCTAGGGGTTGGGGAGTTGGCGCCGATCTGGCGCCGACCTAGCGGCGCCAAAATATGCAATGCTGCGCTCACCGGGTGGTAGGCACTATGGCGCCGCCCTGGCGCCACCCTGGCACCGCCCTGGTGCTGCCCTGGTGCTGCCCTGGTGCCGCCCAGGCCCTGATACGTCGCCGCCCCGGCGCTGATGCGGCAACAGCTCGGCGCCGGCCGGTGCCGCCCTGGCGCCGACCACGTAATTGAATCAACGTATCGAATGGGACGCTGGGAGGTTGGCGTCGTTTTGGGCGTAAGGAGGTCAGAGGCAGACACTGGCTCTGGGCCCGTATGCATGGAGCGGTGTTAGCGACCCAAAACGCGTTTATGGCGGGATTTCTGGTTTAGCGCAAAAAAGTTGCTATGCATGGAGCAGTGTTAGGTCTAACACCGAGCGTTTAAACTCGGAAATTCTAACTCTGCTCATAGCAGGTTTACAGCTGTGTTAGTGTTAGGTTAGTGGCAGGATGGAACCCAAATCTACTCAATGCTATCATATTTAACAGAATTACATACGCAATAAGTGAAATTTAAGCAAATTAACCCTAAAAACGAAGCGATATTAATGCTGCCGCCGTAACGGCGGCGATATTAATGGTTATATTTTCGAATCGACGAAGGTACAGTAAACAAACCGCCGCCGCTGCCAGTATGGAAAGTTACGTCAATGCAACGGCGGCGGCGATTTGTTTACTTTACGTTCGTCGATTCGAAAATATAACCATTAATATCGCCGCCGTTACGGCGGCAGCATTAATATCGCTTCGTTTTTAGGGTTAATTTGCTGAAATTTCACTTATTGCATGTGTAATTCTGTCAAATATGTCAAATATGATCGCATTGAATAGATTTGGGCCTAATATATGGCTACAAACGCAGAGGGATTTCCCAAATCTATAAATACATTCACATTTAGCTAACACTCACCGCATACGGCGTGACATAGTTCTCTACGACGCCGATAACCGGAGATAGGTACCCGGAGTTAGAGTGATAACACCACACGCCGCTAGCACCGCTCCATGCATACGGGCCCTGGTGTGACTGGGGTATCACGTACACGTTGGGCATACGTCGAGTACGCTCGGGACACTGCGTCTATAGGTCGGCGTAGGTCGAGCTGCTGAAAAAATTGTGTGCTTGTTTAAAATTGTCAACGTATGTTGCCGTATGGTCTTGAGTGATAATAGCAAAAGAACTGAAAACAGGATATTGAGAATGCTGCCACTTTCAAGGGATGTAGTCAGAGAGCGTGTATATAAACACGCTCTCTGATGTAGTAGCGGACTGGTTACCCAGCCTGCCACCATTGTCACACAGTTGCTCGCAGCTGATTGGTCCAGAGCAGAACTATTGTCAGACTATTTCCAAAGGACGTGGCTATTCGCACAGCGCGGGTGCGAATAGTGGTACTTGGTGTTCTTATTCGCACAGTGACTGTGAGAATAAGAACACTACGTACCACTATTCGCACAGCGGCTGAGCAAATACTGGTACGTGGCTTCTAAGTAATAGACAAGATCACCGTTCCGACTGTGCATGCGCTGAAAACGGCGTTGGGAGCAAAGCAAAGGTGTAGCCATTGAGTTTGCCGATGCGCGTAGGGCAAAACTTCGATTTTATTCAAAATTAATAAAAATACATAACAATTTGGCACAAACATGAGCCCCGTTCACACGGCACAACTTTATGCCGATTTAGATGAAGCGAAATAGATGAAGCGAATTAGTGTCGTGTCCACACATGCAGTACTTTTAGCCGGAAATCGATATCTGCGCATGAGCAAGTCCATACTAACCAGCGCCAGTTTCGGTTAGTCGACATCGCCATGAGAGAGTGTGGGTTCGACCTAGATATGTATGGACTGAATCGTATTGGTTTGGAAGGGTCAAAACTTCTGCTGGGCAGTGAAACCCTAAAAATAAATTATGAAAAAAATATTTGTTTCGTGTTTGGAGGAGATAGAGAGGCGTATGAATAGTAGGAGTATGGAACAAAGAACACAAGGCGTTGTCTCCTATAGTCCATGTTAATAGTGTAACCTTTTATTACCAGGTGGCAGCACTCAGGGTTATGTTATCATATACACTACATGGCAGTAGTGAGCAGTAGATGGGTTAGAATAACTTAACATCTCCCTTTCTTTAAAGAGAAGCTAACTGCTTAATAGTACTGATCGAATCAGAAAGGTTTAGAACTAGTCCTCAAGTATTGTTAAGACTTTTTAAAGTGTGTGCTATGTCTGATCTTCAATGCAATATGAAATTAGACTATAAAAGGACAATGGTTAGAATGTCATTATCAGAATAGGAAATGTCATTGCTTTGGCACAAGTCAGTAGGCCCTATGAGCAGTTAGTCAGTGTATCTGGATGGTGGTTTCACTGCTCGTCCTGATCTGGTGTGATATTCTCCAAATGGGGCCTTCTTTGGGGTTGCTGCTTCCTTAGTGGCACTCTCAGCTGGATCCGTAGACCTTTCAGATATGGTCCCGGGTGATGCTGCAGGTTGTGGTTGATTCCTTACCAGAGTGCTGCTTGTGATAGTGGTACTGGCAGTTTGCGGAGTAGCACATGTGTCCTCAATCTCACTGTGTGTTGGTAGTGGTTTAGCGCGCAGGTATTTGCGAGTGCGGCGCAGCGTCTTTCCGCTTTCGGTAACCACTTCATAGCTCCTTCCATCAATGTGTGAGTTGACTGTCCCCTTCTCCCAGGTTTTCTTGCCCAGTTGGATGGGCTGTATTCTTACGTGCTGCCCTATGAGTAATGGTGGTAGGGCACGCTTGTACAGGTGGTACTGTGCAGCTTTCATCCTCTTCGCCTCTAGTCCAGGCGTCTCACATTTCTGAGCTGTTGGTTGTAGAGCCCCTGAACTAGTGGGGATGAGCGTCCTCGTCCTTCTGCCCATTAGCCGCTGTGCAGGACTAGTGGTTAGTCCTTCACTAGGTGTTTTTCTGAGGTTGAGCAGGCCAATATATGGATCTTCTTTGTTTGCTAGGCACTTCTTCATCATCCGCTTGATGGTCTTCACTGCCGCTTCAGCCACGCCATTGGACTGTCTGTTCCCTGGGCTAGAAGTCTGATGAACAAATTGCCATTTGTTCGCAAAGTTGCGGAACTGAGCCGAGGAGAACTGAGGCCCATTGTCACTTATGAGGATATCTGGACTGCCATGCCGTGCAAAGTGCGGTTTTAGCTTGTCTGTGACATCAGTGGTAGTTGTTGTTTTGAGGTAGTCAACCTCAATGAACCCACTGTAGCAGTCCACTGTGACCAGGTAGTCTCGTCCGCTAAGTGTGAAGATATCAGTGGCTACTCTACTGAAAGGCCTCTTAGGCACAGTGTTCATGACTAGTGGTTCTGATGTCTGGCGATCGCTGTAGGCTGCACAGGTTCCACAGCATTCGACAAACTGTCGGATTTCACCAGACATTCCGGGCCAAAATACTAGTTCTCGGGCTCTTCTCAGACAGGAGTTTATGCCGAGATGACCAGCATGGACCTTTGCCTTGATGTCACTTCTGAGTACTGGTGGTATCACGATGCGCTCGCCACGAAGAATGATGCCATCTTGGACAGTGAGTTTGTCCCGGTACTCAAAGTACAGCGTGATGGCTGCAGGTAAGTCCCTCTTTGAGTTAGGCCAGCCATTGATGATGATTCCTTTTAGTAGTGACATGGTTTCATCGGCCAGAGTAGCAGACTTGATAGCATCAAGTCGGTTTTTCTTGACTGGAGTGTAGAAGACGTTTTTGACGACTTCACCCTTTGACTTTCCTGGGTGTGGAGCCCATGAAAGTGTGTCAGCGACAGGGATACTCTTTCCTTCACGATACTCAAGAGTGTATGAATATTCCTGAGTACATAGCAGTAGATTTTGTAGGCATTTCGGCGCCTTGGAGAGTGGCTTGGCGACAATGGATGCGAGAGGTTTGTGGTCAGACAGTACATGGCACAGTCTGTAGTAAACAATGGAGTCAGTTCACCTATTATCACTCAGTGGAGCACATGGCCTGGATTACAGAGTTGAAGATTAGACTTCATGAGCAGTATAGGAGTTAGGTTAGGTTCCACCTTAGTTCAATGCATTCCATTACTTGAGAGAGTTTCACCGCTGCCACCATGTTTCGTGTTTGGAGGAGATAGAGAGGTGTATGAATAGTAGGAGTATGGAACAAAGAACACAAGGTGTTGTCTCCTAGTCCATGTTAATAGTGTAACCTTTTATTACCAGGTGGCAGCACTCAGGGTTATGTTATGATATACACTAGATGGCAGTAGTGAGCAGTAGATGGGTTAGAATAACTTAACACACAGCTAGCGGTTTCATAGACTAAATTATATAATATGCGCTTTTGATCGACCGGAAAGTCAACAAACTAAGGTCTCGACTGCACATGCGTGTGAGGTCCTTAATCCACCTCAAGTAAGTCGGTTGGGTTCACACATGCCACTTTCGTCGATTTAAGCTAAATCGCTTCATCTATACTACCTGGCGAGGTGGTTTACTTGAAGCGAACTAGATAAATCGAATCAGCCCTAAATCGCTTTAGCGTAGCGTCCACACGCCGAATGTGCATCGAACTAGGCAAGTCGATTCATATGAATCGATTTAAAGTGCGTGTGTGAACACAGCTATGGACGGAAGGATGCAGTATAATAATATAACGAACATGTTTATGATACAACTCTCCATAATTAAGCATTTTGAGCTAAGAAACATAAATTTACAGGCCAATGTTTCCATCACCATTGATTAGCCATAAGTAATTCTTGTTCTAAATATTAAAATGTCAAATGTGTCAACAAAAACTTGTTTCAAAGAAATATATAACCAATATCTGATTAACCCTACTCATTTTCTATTTCTACATATGTCATTAACCATTGGATATTAATAAAAACATGAATAAAATAAGTAAAACTTACACTGGCTATGGCTCTAACACTAGTCTGAGTGCCCAGATTTGTCTAAATCTAAATGCACATGGCATAAGATGTACTGATTATATTGATGTAAATGCAATGCTGGATAAAAGATTAATATCTTAATTTAATATATATATTTTTTAGTTAGTGTTCTATGTTTCAAACAAGAGCTGAGATGATCTGAAACGAGCACATTTCATAGCTGCACTGAGTGTATTACCATTAGCCATGTGCTTCTTGCGGGTTTGTTTTGCTTTGACGCATTCCACAATGCACCGCGCTGCTGGAATGGTGATGTAGTCTATTAATTATTGTTTTATATATCTCGCTGTGAATCAGGTGGAGGGGGGAGAGGAAGGAAAAGGGCAGCCTTAGAGCCGAACCACAGTCCTCTGAGAGGACCGGGGGAGGCTGGGTGGTTGGTGTAGTTTTATGCCCCAGTAAGACCCTAGGCCATACCAGGACATGCACCAACTTGTGACAGTGTGCACTCATGGCAACTTTATAGTGCTGCCCCACTGGGAAATCAGGCCGTCGACACCATGACCAGATGTCCCACACAGTCACATTATCCTGACACTGTGCGCCCAGTCCCTGTCCTGACCTCATAACGCCAAGCGCCGAGCAGCAACAGGTACCTATTTTATAATTCATTGGTTTGATTCGACCAGGATCCAAACTTCAGTCCCTCCAGATTCACCGGTATGCACAGTAAGTCCGGCCAAGGCCAGAGGAAGAAGTGAAGTGAGGATGGGATTAGTTAGGCAGTGGGTGGGGGTACCTGTTAGTTAGTGTTGATGATATCTGCGTTCTGGTGGTAGAAGCGAGCAAGTGCGTTCCAGGATGACTTGGAAATCCTGGGGAGGATAGTCAGAGTGGCCTATTGTCGCTGAGTTGGCAGTCAGAGTCCTCCATGAAGTCACTGATGGCAGATCTGTAGATGGTGCCACATGAGGCAAGTATGTGGGCCACATTGAAGATCTTAGTGCCGCAGGGACAGCGCTGGAGGTTGGGGACATCAATCCAATGGTGGTAGCCAGTCCTGAAACGGTTGACGGCGACTTGGGTAGAAGCATGAAGGCCGACTGGATGGGGGATGTTTGTTCTGACCAGGGTGTACCAGAGCCAGCAGAATAAGGGTTCCATACTTGTTCCTTCTGAGTGGCGCATTCCCAGAGTTTGGTGGTGGTTCGAGAAGCGGCGGCGGTCAGTTTGGTGATGGATGGAGGGATGGCTGTCTCCAAGTCTCCTTGGTTGGCACTGGCTAGAGTGGCACAGTTGGCCTGGTCATTACCACATAGTCCTATATGCGAGGGGATCCATAGTAGGACTGTGTTGAGGTGTGCCTGATGTCTGGTCGAGATTATAATCTGGATCACGTCGGCAAGGGAGTGTCGGGCATTTGGGCGGGCAATCTCTTTGATGGCATTGAGAGTTGGTAATGATGATGGCACTTGAGTTGTGGAGGTCTTCGAGGGCCAAGTGAATGGCGGTGAGCTCGGTATCGAGAGTGGAAGCAAAGTCTGACACCCTGTGGTGGTGTTCTTTGTGTTGGAGAAGGGTATGAAGATTCCGGCTCTGGCTCTACCTGATGTTGGGTTAAGGGAGCCATTGGTGTAGACCGTCTTTGCGAGGGGAAAGTCCACCTTCGCCTGAGTTATGGCCTCGAAAGCCAGGGAGTGGAGTTCTGGGGTGGTGTAAACCACCTTGGCATCAACTAGGTTGGTCGTTCGGGTTTCCACTGGAATGGAAACCCATGGTGGCTAGTGAGGGCTCATAACGGAGTCTGCAATGTGGAGTCTGTGGGAGTCCTTGAGGGTGGTGGTGGCATCCTTGAGGCGATTGGAGATGTGAGGGTGACCACGGGTCCCATCTCGGAGGTAGGCCGCAGCTCTGCGGATTGTTGGTGAAAGGCCTGAGGAGAAGGGCTCTTCTGAGGGGAGTGGTGAGAAGTTGTTTGCCTCGGAGGAGTAATGGAGGGAGGCCGGATTCAAGGAGGAGGATCTCGATCCTGGTGGTGCTGGGAACAAGGAGGACAAGCCTGGCAGCCCAGTGTTGGATATTCTCAAGTTTCCGGAACTCATTCAGGAAGATCTTGTTCTTGGGTAGTTGACTTTGGGGGTTGTCAAGCCCGAGGGATGTGAGAGCGAGTGTGGGAGCAGCGTAGTCGAAGAGGGAGCGGGCTGCCTGGTGGTAGAACAGTGCGAGTACACCGTCCGGGGCGCCCCAGGAGAAGCCGGAGATCCTCTTCATGAGGAGGAGTCTGTTGGTCATTCTGGTGGCCAGGTGGCGGGAGAGGGCTCTCATGTTCAGGTCTCGGTCTAGACGGATTCCTAGGTAGTCGAAGGTGAAGACCCATTCGATAGGGGATCCATCTAGGTAGAGGGGGTGAAGTGGTTGACCTCTGAACATGTGCATGATCTTGGTTTTGGTTGGGGAGATTATTAGTCCAAGGTCCCAGCAGGCGTTTCCTACCAGGTGGAGCACCTTCTCAGCGAGATCCTGTGCGTTGATCGCATTGGAGCAGGATTGGTTGGCTGCCGTTGTGCGAATAAAGCTAAGATTCCTTATATGCGGTATGTGGCATGCGAATGCAAGTGTAGTATATGCGGCATAGATATATGCCAACCCCCAATAGCCGATGTTTACTTTTTGTGCTGGGGGATGGTTAAACAAACACACCAACAAAGTTACTCATAGCATTTTTTGGGGGTTTTCCTCCAAATTTGTGAAGGAAGATCAAAGTTAGTATTGTTTTCTATGGCAAACGCAGCAGTATTCGCATTCGCACCGATCGGTCCATGGGTCGATCCATTTGCCGCATTCGCATTCGTATTCGGACGCATGGAAGCACCACTATTCATTTACATGCTTTTCGACTTTTTGCCGCATTCGCATTCACATTTGCATACCGCATACCACATACCGCGTATATGGAATCTTAGCTTTAGGCCATACGTCATGGTGTGACAACCCCTTTAGTTTCAAAGTTGACACTCGTGACAATCATGGAGCATTCACACACAAATTAGGTAATTATTTTATTTTCAATATTTCAACATCATTTTTGAAGTAGGACATTAATTAACATTAAAATAAATACTACTAATTTAGAAGCTTAATTATTTCCCTGTTAAAGGCCCTCTCACATTACGGCGTATGGCGGGAGCGTATTGAAAACCTACGTACGCCGTGCTGGTGCCGGCCTATGATGACCTTCGGTGAACTTTCGGGTGGGTTTGAGCGTATGGGGGACCTATGAGGAGCGTATGAGGAGCCTATGAGGAGCGTATGGGAGCGTGCTGCGACATATTTTGACGGTTTTGATTGGCATGTGGAGCGTATGAGGAGCGTATGAGGAGCGTATGGATATTTTAGGAGCGTATGAGGAGCGTATGAGGAGCGTATGAGGAGCGTATGCGAAACCTATGCGCGACCTATGCGCGACCTATGGTATCTCTCCGCGGTCCTCCGCTTGGTGGCTCCTGGGTATATATAGCCTGTAGCAACAGTCTCCCCTCACTCTGCCACCATGCCTGCTGAGAAGAAGACCTTGTTAATGTTATTTATTTCTTTAATGTTGAGTTGTTGTGTAGTTGTTCTTAAATCGAGAACCAGCCTCCAGAGCTGCTGTAACTACAGGAGGAGGACTAGGCCGTGGGAGAGGCAGAAAGAGGCAGACTTTGTTACAATGCTCTCCATCACCAGCCTCCTCACCTGCCTCGCCACCTCACCACTCTCCACACCACTCTCCACAACACCACTCTCCACAACACTACTCTCCAGAACACCACTCTCCACTGGAGGAGCTGGAGATGGAAGTGGAGAGGTCGACGACGCAACGCTGGCGTCCCCGCTCCAGCTCGCCATCTCCTGCCTCTGCGGGCAGCTCACGGGCGTCGTCCGCTGCCTCCAGCGCCTCCAACGCCTCCACCAGCACCGCTGCCATCGGCACGTCAAAGAGACGGAGGGCCAAGAAGAGCGACTGTTCTCTGTCGGTCTTCAAGGAGGATCAAATGTTGGACTTCCTCCAGGAAAACCCCATCATTTGGAACATGAAGCTCACGGATTACTGCCGCTCAGACAGAAAGGCCAAGATGTGGGAGGACCAGGCGACACTCCATCTCCAGAAGTGGTTCAAGTCGCTCAGGGACACGAACACGCGGCTCCACAAGAAAAAGAGCGGGGACGGAGCCGCTGACCTGACTGAGCGGGAGCAGTGGATCCGGCGCAAGTTCGGGTTCCTACGGTCCGTCACCGACCGGAGCCCTGCAGGAGTGTAAGTACATAATCTTTTTTCGTTCTGACAAGTGCGGCCATTAGTATTCTTCTAAAACCGCTTGTATTCTAAGTTTGTTATGTTATGCTTTTGTTGTATTTATGTTTGTTTGTTTGTTGCTGTTTTACGTCCTAGCAACATCTAATATTCTAGTAATTTGTTAATGTTATTTATTTCTTTAATGTTGAGTTGTTGTGTAGTTGTTCTTAAATCGAGATATTGACAATAGATGTATCGTGATATAATCGTTATAAATCCATGTTTGCATTTAACGTTAATTATTTTTGCTTTATATATTTTTGATTTACTGTTGACTTGTCGTGTCTTTTGTCGAAATATCGATTTGCATTCATGTTACTTATGTTCTGTTATGATTTTGTCTTGCAGTTGGCCACTCCTGTCGTGGCTCCGCAGCTCGACCTGAGCGTGGAGGAGAATGTCGGGACCGATGTGGAGGTGGCGATGGACGAGGATCTTCCACCCACTCCTCCCGCTACATCCCAAGAGCGGGGAAAGGGGAGAGGGAAGCGATCTGCCCCAGTCGACAACAACCTCCTCGCTGCCATCCACAAGAGGTTCGATGAGTCTGCCGACATCCTCAAGGTGATGCAGCCGCCTCCTCCTCCACCTCCACCTCCACCGACGGTGACGAAGCGAGTGGCATTCGCCAACTATATGCGGGACATGATCCTCACGATGCCGGAGGAGCGGTTTGTGTCGATTTGCAGTGCACTCAACCGCATGGTGTCGCACCAGCTGGAGGAGGAGGAAGGAACATTCGTGGCACCGGTGGTTTGTGGGGCTGGTCCTGCTCCTGCTCCTGCTCCTGCTCCTGCTCCTGCTCCTGCACCGGCTCCTGCACCTGCTCCTGGACCTGCTCGTGTGTCTGCAAGTGAGGCATACCAGCCTCAACCCCACCAGTGGACTCACCAGCCACCACTGGCATCACCATGGGCTTCACAGACACACAAGTATGTGCAGCACTATATGGGGCAGCCGCAGATTCCTCATCAGCCACAGCCACAGCCGCCTCTGCCAAGTCTTCTGCCTCAGCCTCTACCTCCAACCTCCGTAGGTCACGAGGTGGCCGCAGCTCCGCTGGTGGTACGGCCGTCACCGCCGCACACTGTTGGACAACTACGGACATTAGGGATGGCAGGGCACACAAGGGGCTCTCCCGGAGTCGTGGTGCGCGCGGGTGCTCCGCCCACTGTGGGTGCGGCATGGCCGGGGACTTGCGCTGCCGCAGACATCGCAACTCCGACACGCAGCGACCCCACCCAAGTGAACTTGTCTGAGTCGGACAGCCCAGAAGGACTATTGAACTTGTCGGGGCTGTCCGGCATATCTGGCATGTTGAGCGCAAATTTGGACTTATTCCCCTCGTCAGCCACACAGTCGCCAGCTGATGCCACTTCTAATGGCAAGGGAGAGAAGTGAATGTAAATATGTGTATATATGTAGTCTTAGTTTTTATTTATCTTTGTACATTTGTATGTATATATGTATATATATTGTATGTTTATATATTGTTTGTACATTTATATGTCAAGATGCTAAAATAAATAAATATACTGTCAATTTTAATTTTTGTGTCCGTGTTCAGTAAAGGCATGCCATCATTTAATTGTTATATATTAAAGTACAATTAACATTAAAATTAAAATTAAAACATAAATAAAAACTTTAAATTTAAAATATTTATTATAATGTTTCTCCTTCCCCTTTCTCCCTTTCCTCCTTCTCTCTCTCTCTTCCTCTCTCTATCTCTCTTCCTCCCTCTCTCTATCTCTCTTCCTCCCTCTCTCTATCTCTCTTCCTCCCTCTTTCTATCTCTCTTCCTCCCTCTCTCTATCTCTCTTCCTCCCTCTCTCTATCTCTCTTCCTCCCTCTCTCTATCTCTCTCCCTCCCTCCCCCCCTCCCTCCCTCCATCTCCTCCCTCCCTCTATCCCCTCCCTCTATCCCTCCACTCATCCCACTCTCTCCCTCCATATCCCCACTCCTCTATCCCCTCCCTCCATCTCCTCCCTCCCTCTATCCCCTCCCTCTATCCCCTCCCTCCCTCCATCTCCCCCCTCCCTCTATCCCTTCCCCCTCCCTCCATCTCCCCCCTCCTCCTATCCCCTCCCTCCATTCCTACCCCTCACTCACTCTATCCCTCCTCCCGCTCTATCCCCTCCCTCCCATTCTCTTATCTCCCTCCCTCCCTTCTATCTCTACCCTCCCTCCCTCTATCTCTTCTCCCCCTCCCTCCCTCTAACTCGTCTCCCCCTTTCTGTCTCTGTGTCACTCTATTTTTCCCTGTGTTCTTAGTATGTATGTAAAAGATTAATTCATGTAAAAAGAGAGGAGATTCATTACAATTACATTAACTAGATGACTTTAAATTAGGGAGCGAAAGAACGTAACAGACATGTAAAATTGTGTTTTCATATCTATAAAATGATATTGTTTATTTTATACTAGACATATAAACATTAGCATCTCATATAACAGGAGACATGTCACAACATCACAGACATGTTTGCAAAAACAGTAGACAGACACAGCGCATACAGACTGATACAATGTTTTGTCAGATCATCCTGTCTTGCCATGCCAGTGCTCCGGCGGGTGAGACGACCCAGTCTTTAATTAGATTGCGCTGTTCCTTTCCTAGCTTGGACGCGGTGTTTGGGTTAACAGGTACAATGTTAATGTCAGAAAGGTTGTGGCCCTCTCGCCAACCTCCAGGCACAAAGTTGTTGTTGGCTGTCTCGGGACGATCCAGCTGCATGTTCTGTAGAGCTGGGTAGCGTGTCCTCATGAGGTTGTGCAGAACCATGCACGCCTTGACGATGAGCTTCACGTTGGAGGGGTGGTGCTGCATAGTCGTCAGGAGCACTTGGAAGGGGTTGGCTAGAATGCCAAAGGCATTCTCCACCACTCTCCTAGCTCGGGAAAGCCGGTAGTTGAAGAGTCGCTCGTCATTGGTCAAGCCCCTCTTGCCGTACGGCTTCATCATGGTCGGCCGCAGGGCAAAGGCGTCGTCACCGATCAGAAAATACGGCACATCCTTCTGGCCGTCGACGAGCGGTTCAGGGTTCGGAAAGCCGATGGTGCCACCTTCTGTGCACGCCTTCAGCTCGGAGGCGTTGTAAATCTGGGCATCGGACGCGGAGCCCATACCGCCAATATCTGCCCAGATAAATTTGTAAGCCGCATCTACAAGCGCCAACAGGACCACGGAGAAAAAGCCCTTGTAGTTGTAGTATAGCGACCCACTCTTTGGAGGGCACCGGCAGGCGATGTGCTTCCCATCCAGAGCGCCACAGGTATGGGGGAAGTTCCACCTCTCTGAAAAGAGGTCCGCGACGGCACGCCACCCTTCTGGAGTCGTCGGACACATCATGACCTCGGCCATGTACTCGTCGACGATGGCCTTACAGACTTCACGCACTATCAGCGACTGTGTGTTGTGGGGCACCCTCCACCCAAACTTCATGGAGGAGTATTTTGTGCCAGATGCCAGGTGCCGCAGAGTAAGTGCTATTTTCAGCGCCGGGTCGAGCGGCACCCTGAATGTGGTCTGTTTTTTGGCGATCCTGGGTCCCACTCGCGCCACAATCTCGTCAAACAATTGGGGAGGCAGCCGCATGAAGTTCACAAACGACGCGGTGCCCTCGCTGCGGAGCTCGACCATGAGCTTGTCGAACAAGCCAAACTGTGGCCGCCTCCCAAACCAGGGTCTGATCCACACTGATCGTCGCCGCCGCTCCCTCCTCCTTCGTCTCTCGATACGGGATGCCAGAAGAACCATGAGGAATAGAGTAAGCTCCTGGTGATAAAGGGCAACTCTGTAGAAAAGCTGGAACTGTACTTGCAGTGCCTGGGCATCCATCCTGTATGAGCAGCAGAGCAGGAATGACCGAAGGAATGGCGTGGGTCGCCTTTATATACCGAGACCATAGGTCGGGCATACGCCGCCATACGCTTCGCATACGCCTCCCATACACTTTTCATACGCTCTCATACGCAACGCGTAGGTTCTGCGTACGCTGCATACGCCCGAGATACGCCCGTGATACGCCTGTGACGCAAGTTGAGCGTACGAGTAGTGTACGCCAGCGTACCCCTAGCATACGCCGGTGTACCCCCAGCGTACGAGGAGCGTATGCCGTGAGTAGCGTATGCGTAGCGTATGAGTAGCGTATACGGCGTATGCCGACGTATATGACGTAACGCGGCTACGCCGCCATACGCTCCCGCAAAAAACCCTAATGTGACAGCCCCTTAAAGGGCCGGTCACCCAATACGACGTATGGCCTTAGCGTATGCCGACGTATGTGACGCTACGTATACCTTGGGCATTCGTCGGTTAAGGCCCTGTCACACTACGACGTATGCCGGCGGCGTGTGCGTAACATTTCAAAATAATTTGAAAATCAAAATAGGTCGAGATACGGCAAACTTTTTGCACCACGGATGGTCCCAGCAACGTATGAAGCATACGCGTAGTGTATGCCTGGAATATAACCAGTGGGATGGCCGAATGAGTAATGGCCTTGTCACACTACGACGTAACGACGTCAGCGTAGGGAGAACGTGAAAAACGTCGAAGTTCTCGGCATAGTATGCAAATTTGGGCACAAGTTGAACGTGGATGCAGCATAGTTGACGAGAGCGTAATGATGGTAAAGCGTAGTGATCGCATCATTTAACGAGAGAGGACAACGTAATGACGCTCACGGAACGTTATGAACATTATCCCATCGCCAGAACTACGTTGCTTTACGTTACCTTACATTACTTACATCATTAAACGTTGGTGAAACGCTGAACGTACATTCTCCTGACGTTCTCCTGACGTTCCCATTACGCCGCATGGACGTTTCCACCGGCTTTAATGTGGGTCAACGAGTGGAACGTAGTGGAACGTAGTGAGGAACGTTTGACTGTTGATTGATGTTCGCCGAACGTGTACAGAACATATGGCGAACGTAAACCCGTATGTTCGCGTCACATCAAAAGTTTTGAACAGGTTCAAAACCTTGACGCGCGCCGACATAACACGACGTAACGTGACGTAGCTCGACGTTAGTCTAACGTCATTCTGACATCATCATAACGTAACCAAACGTACGGCAACGTAATGACGAAAAGTGATCACGTCAGGCTCACGTTGGCTCGTTACGTCATAGTGTGACAGGGGTATTAGAGCGTCCATCTCCCGTGCTGGTAGATCGTGGGGTCGTGGGTTCGAATCCTGGTCGAGTCAAACCAATGACTTAAAAATTTATACTTGTCACTTCCTAGCCAGACGCTCGGCATTACTAGGGTAGGGCAAGGAGCAGTGGAATGAGGAAGACCAGTCGTCTGCGACTGAAATTTCCCCTGCTTAAACAACTAATGTACCAAAAAATAAATAAAAATGGCTACCATATCCCTAGCGTATATAGGCATATTCAAAGCTTATGCCGACGTGTGCTCGGCATACTGGGATGTTTTTTGACGGTTAGAGGTGACAGGGCTAGCGTGTGAGTAACCTACGCAGACATATCGCCACCGTATGCCAAGCGTACCAGCGTATGACTAGCGTGTGCACAAAGTATTCAAAACTTATGCGGGATGTGTGCAAAGCATATGATGACGTATGCTATCGCTGTTAGGCCACGCGCCGATCACGTGATCGGTCGCCGCCTGGGTATAAATACCGTGGAGTTTTTGGTTTCTCCACACACTGCCACCATGCCTGCTAAGAGGAACATCACTACTACGCCTGCCTGCAAGGCTGCTCTCACTACTGATGGAGGACTAGGCCGTGGGAGAGGCAGGAAGAAGCACATTCTGCCAACTTCACCATCTTCACCATCCCCAGTGTCATCACCTGCCTCCTCACCAAACCACTCTCCAGAACACCACTCTGCAGCACATCACTCTCCAGAACACCACTCTCCAGAACATCACTCTGCAGCCCACCATTCTCCAGAACACCACTCTCCAGAACACCACTCTCCAGAACACCACTCTCCAGAACACCACTCTGCATTGGAAGAGATGGAGGTGGAGATGCAGACGCAAAGCCAGATGCGGCCCCACTCCAGCTCTCCATCTCCTGCTTCTCGGCCTCCACCTCAACAGTAACTTTGTCGGAGTCGCCTATCCTGAACTCCGACAGACTATTGAACTTGTCGGGGCTGTCGGGAATCTCGGGAGTGTTGGGGGTTTCCAACTTGGACCTCTTCCCCTCGTCAGCCCCGATGTCACCAGCTGGGCCATGCTCCGACGACAAGTGATTTTAAATATGTGTAAATATGTGTAAATATGTGTAGATATGTAGTAACAGGTTTAAGTAAATTGTTCTTATGTTGTATTGTTTATGTTTGTATATATGTATATATGTATATATGTGTCAATATGTCCTTCATAAATACAAATTTTGTAAACTGGAATTTTTGTGTCCCTGTTCAATATTAGCATGTCATCATTTAATTGTTATAAATTAAAGTAAAATTGAAGTAAAATTAATACGTAAATAACCACTGAAAATAAAGAATAATTATTATTAATAGTAAGGACACAAGTCCCTACCCTCTCTTCCCATCTCTCCCTCTCTTCCCCTTTCTCTCCCCCTCTCTTCCCCTTTCTCCCCCTCTCTCTTTCCCTTTCTCTCCCCTTCCCCCCTCTCTCTTCCCCTATCTCCCCCCTCTCTTCCCCTTTCTCTCCCCTCTCTTCCCCTTTCTCCCCCCCCTCTCTTCTCCTTTCTCTCCCCCTCTCTTCCCCTTTCTCTTCCACTCTCTTCCCCTTTCTCCCCCTCTCTCTTCCCCCTCTATTCCCCTTTCTCTCCCCCTCTCTCTCCCCCCCTTTCTGTCTGTTCTGTCCTTTCTTTTCCCCCTCTCTTCCCCTTTCCCCCCCCTCTTTCTCTCCCTGCTCTATTCCCCTCTCTCTCCCCCCATTTCTGTCCCCGTCTCTTTCTCTCCCCCTCTCTTTCCCTGTGTTCCTAGTATGTACCAAAAAACAGTATATTAAACTAGGTTATGCTTTCACAAGTTTAATTCTTATAAAAAGAGAGCAAATTAATTAAAAGTATTGGACACGAACTGACAGAAGAGGCATGAGGTAGAGATCTAGCTCATGCTGGAAAATGGCAACTCGGTAGTCATGCTGGAACTGTAGATGGCGTGCCTGGACATCCATCCTCTCTGAGCAGTCGAGCAGATCTGCTGGAAGAAGCCAGATGGTGCCTTGATATACCCACAGCCAGCATGCTGGGCATACACTCATGGTATGCTCGCAATACGCTAGGGGTACGCTCGCACACGCTAGGGGCACGCTCGCATACGTTGTGCATACGTTATATATGCCAGAGACACGCGTAGGGCGCCAGATGAACATACGGCTAATGTGTCCCAACATACCCCGACCTACCCCATACGTGCTCCTAACACACACTGACATACACCTAGCGTACACGTAGCGTATGAGGAACGTATGAGCCATAAGTCGACATATGTTGAAAATTTTGAACATGCAAAAAAATTGTTGAGCACCTCGACGCACGCCGATGTGATGCGTGGCAAGGAAGGACGATGAGGCGTGAGTGGGTAAAAGGGCATTTTATTCAGAAATGCCAGAGTCTTCCATGGATATACATTAATCAAGCATGAATAATTAGATATGTCAAATGTAATGGCTCAATGTAATAAGGAGTAATCAATGAATAAGAGGTAAGTACAGTATAATGTATGAGGCATGGTCATGATAACAGTGTCAAATGTCAGTTGGATCATGAGTAATCATTGAGGAGTCAGAGAGATATCAAGTATAATATAATAAAGTGTCAATGTCAGATAATGTTAGTAGTTGGCGGGAGGTGGGCCCGAGGAGCCCTCAACCCTATAGTGGAGAGTTGGTGTATAGGGATGGTGGGTGGGGAAAAAAGTGTAGGAGGAGCGGAGTGTCTGGAGGCAGGAGGGCGAGTGGCCCGAGGCTGGGCTGGGGGCGGTTATAAGGGAAGGAGCGGGGAGGGGGGTATTATGTAAGAGTCAACGGCTGGAGGAGAAAGAAAAGAGAGGTGGGGGGGCGTCCTCCCTCGCCTCGCATCAACCGCAATGCGAGCATTACGACCAAGACGACCTATGACGCCGTATCCCGGCCCGTGTCGAGAGGAGAAGGAGGAGGCAGCAGCGGAGAACATGGGTCAGACCCTGGATCGGGAGGCGGCCACAGTTTGGCTTGTACGACAAGCTTATCGTTGAGCTCCGCAGCAAAGACACTGTGTCGTTTGTGATGAGGATGTGCTACCCAGGGCTGCAGAACCAGCAGCTGGATCGTCCCACCATCTTTGTCCCCGGAGCGTGGAGAGAGGGACAAAACCTGGCAGACGTAGACATTATTCCTAGCCCCAATGCCACCTCCAAGATAGGAAAGGGGCAGCGGAATCTACTTAAAGACTGGGTCATCTCGCCCGCCAGATCACTATGATGGCAAGACAGCATCATCTGATGTAAACAAAAATTGTACCTGTCTGTATGCACTGTGTTTGTGTACTGTTATGACATTAGACATTATACATCTTTTGTATTCACAATTTCCATATATTATAATTCTACAAACACAAACTCTTCTGTTAACAATAGAAATTGCAGGAACAGTTTAACCATTAATGGTTGTCTTCCCACTACCCTCATGGAAAAGATTTCCTTAGAATACAGTTGAAATTAAATTAAAATAAAGAGATAGGGCTACTTATCTTATAGTATTGTGGTGCTTGCATTCTGTAATTAGTGGAATTTACTGGGGAACCATTATTACTTGTTCTAATAAACATTTCTCTCAACGAGAATGAAAAACAACAAACAACCAAACAAAGGCCATAATAAATGAGAAATAACCTGGAATATGCCTATTATGAGCAAATCACCATATTTATGTGTCATTTAATATATGATACTAAAGTGGCTAACGTGTTTTACACACACATATATAGGCCTGCTTATTATTATTGGAAAACATATTTAATTATTCCCCTTTGGGTTCCCTATGTTAATGTGTATATTTGTCGTTTTATTGTTTTTATTAATGATTGTATTAATACCGACCCACCCAGGGCGGACGCTAAGGACTAACACGTGTATATATATACATAAATAATACTCGTACTCAGAGGTGAAAAATGAAATCACCAAAATCCAGGAAAGGGAAATAGCCTTACATGGGGCCCACCATTTGTATATTTGTGTTGAATCGCATAATAACCTAAATCCAGCAAACAGAAATGGAAATAGTTTGTCGAACTTCGCTACACAGCAAGCAGGGTGGACGACAGCAATTGGTTAATAATACTACCGTGACTCGGGTCACCCAAGCCACTAGAATTTCAAATCGAACACTGCAAGAGGAGTAAAGAAATATTATCGAATACGGCCACCAAGGGGGGGGGGGAGGGGGGAGGTCGGTCCTAAGCCTTGCTTATTCATATTATTATTAGTTATAGGTCTCGGCTTGGAGATGTTTAGAAAACGTTGCAAATGATATCCATCTTGCTGCAATCTTTTTTCTTTTTTGTGTGTGATGGTTTATTTACCCTGTCCATAATGAGTAAGTCGCATCGCGGCTTGTTTTCATCGCCGAACAGCAATAATCTCAATTTGGTAGTAGCCTTGTCATGTTAGCTGTTCATAGTTATGGTAGCTTTTTTTGTGGGGTTTTATTTTGGTGCCACATTTGCAGCATTTTGGTATATACCTACGCCATGTGCTAGTGTTAGGGATACTAAGTTCACGCTGGGACTTTGTGAGGTCGGGGTATGAGGTCATTTGATGAATTGTTAGGAGTTAGGTCTTGAATGACGGTTGTGTGTGTGCACATACTACCTCAGACGACCTCGCAGCCTTTGTTCTTAGAAAATTACCTCTCACCCCTTTATTGTAGTTTTAGGTTGGTGAAATTCATAGTCAGTGGGGTTTGACCTCAAATTTGAGGGAATCATGCACTAATTTCCTTTTTAGGCCACACAGCAATGATTAGTCATTCAGTGACCTTGTTTCATGACTTTGAGATCAGAGGGAATTGGAGGTTTGACCTTGAATGGGTGTCATAAGCCGTGTTTACACGGGCCATTTAAAATGCCTCATATAAATCCATTTGCCTAGATCGATTCACATTTCCCGTGTAGACGTGAGGCTGTGGCGTTTTAGGGCTGAATCGCTTCATATGAAACGCCTCATCTATGCCACCTCGCGAGGTAGTATAGATGAAGCGATTCAGCTTGTTCCCGGCAGTAAACTATACACCTAGCAGTGCTCGCCGGCTACAGGCGCATCACAGGCTGCTGGTTCCTGGCACCAAAACACTCTTTAAACTCTGTCCGTGTAGACGCACCTCAAAAACGCTTCATATGAATCGCCTTGTCTAGAACGTTTCACAATTCCCCGTGTAAACACGGCTATACAAGCGCACTAACTACCCAGATGGTCATGCAGCCAAGTCTCTTCCTTCATCATCTGTTTTTGTAGTTGTAGCAATTGTAGTGATTTTGTAGGTGAGTACTGTATTTATTTATGTTTTGTGTGTTTCTGACCGAAACTGTTTGCCCCGTTCCATGCTTTAGCAACCATGAAAACAACACTGCGATCAAAACAGGCCAATTTCGGACGACTGTGGTTTATAGTCGGTGCTTGCTTTTTTCTTGTTGTTTTTACACTTGGAAGCGTATTCTTCAGTGTTATGTGTGGTCTACTCTAATGTATGGGGCAGAGACATGGACAATCTCTAAGAAAATGTACAAACGTTTAGCAGCATTTGAGATGTGGACTTATCGAAGGATGATGAAAATATCATGGACAAAGAAGATCACCAACAAAGAAGTTCTCAGAAAAATTAAAAATAAGAAAAGCTTGTTTGCCACTATACAGACAAAGAAACTTATTTATTTTGGCCACATCATTCGTCAGAGTTCAATATACCGTACATTGTTGGAAGGGAAGGTGAATGGCAGCAGAGGGAGAGGGAGACCAAGAACATCATGGTTTACAAATATTTCACAGTGGACAGGCTTGAATTATTCACAGTCTATCAGGACAGCACAACATCGGGACAAGTGGAGAACCATTGCATCCAACCCTCGACTAGAGGATGGAACTATTGATTGATTGATTGATCGTAGTATATTTAGGATTGTGTGCATAGCTGAACGCTAGTTTTAGTAGGTGCGATTCCCTACGTGTTTGTAGCATTGTTATTTTTGTTTGGTAGCGCAGGTCAATGGTCGGGTGCATTTTAGTTGTTTGTAAGCAAATTTTGAGTGCTTTACTTTGGAGACATAATTTGCTTAGGGGTCGGGTACTCCCGCCCCCATGAAAATTACATCCCCACATTCAAAATAAGGTAGTAACATGGCTTTGTAAATTTTGATTGACATATTTTGTGTCATGAATGGCCTAATTTTCTGGAACAACCATATTTTGCCATTTACCCCCTGGAGAACATTTTTGATACATTCATTGAATGTTAGTTTGGAGTCAAGGAGAAGATCCAGGTACTTGTACTCATGGACTCTCTCAAGTTATTTTCCCCCTAGAGTCGCAGCTTTGGTGTCGTTTATTGATTTGCGATTATGAAAGATAAGAGTTTTTAATTTTTTGGTATTGATGGTTATTTTGTTTGCATTGCACCAGTTATTTAAATTGTTAAGCTTTATGTTTAGTTTGCCAATGACTTCATCAGCTGTCTGACCCTCTGTGTAAATAACAGTGTCATCACCATACTGCTGGAGCTTGTTCGTTCCCAGCCAATCTTCCAAATCATTTATGTAAATTATAAACAATAGTGGACCTAGGACAGAACCTTGCGGGACCTTGCGGGACCAACGTTAACAGCCCTTTCAGTGGATGTTGTGTTATTTGCTTTGGTTTTTGGGCTTGTTTGTCAGGTAGTCCCAGTACCATTTGAGTGTGATTCCACGGATGCCTATTTTCTCTAATTTAGCAAGTAGTATTTAGTGATATACAGTATCAAATAGTTTGCTGAAATCTATGAACGCAGCCCCAGTACGCAGCTTGTTGTTCATATTTTCTAAAAATGTCATCCATTAGTTTGGCTATCATTTTAGCAGTTGAATGCTCTTTTCTGAAACCCCCTTGCCTGTCATTTAGTACGTTGTACTTTTCAAGGTGCTCAGTTATGCGACCATGCATTACTTTTTCTATCATTTTCCCAGGTGCTTCGAGTATTGAGATGGGTCGGACTTGAATAATGGTGTAATTGTGGCCATCTTCCAGCTATTGACGAATTTGCTCTCAACTTTGTAAAGTCTTTTAATTTACATGATTTCATCAATTATTCACTCCACAAGAAAAGTGGCCTATGATAGAAAAGTAGTTGTACGATCTAGCAAAGCTGTAGGCCTATATTATAGATTGTAAAATCATTCCAGAACTGAGCCTTCCGACACTCTCTAAAGCTGCGTTTACACGGGCAAAAAGTAAAACGATCTAGGCAAAGCATTTTACCTGAATCGATTTAGTGGCGCGTTTACACGCACCGAGTTTGAAGGCGGAAATCGATATCTGCGCATGAGCAAGTCCATACGAACCAGCGCCAGTTTCGGTTAGTCGACGTCGCCAGTAGAGAGTGGGTTCGACCTAGATCTGTATGGACTGAATCGTATTGGTTTGGAATGGTCAAAACTTCTGCTGTGCAGTGAAACCCTAAAAATAAATGATGAAAAAAATATCTGTGGACAGCTAGCGGTTTCATAGACTAAATTCTATAATATGTGCTCTAAAACGGTTCCTGTAAACCACCTCCCGAGGTGGTATACGTGAAACGTTTCAGGTGAAACATTTCAGCCCTAAAACGCCTCAGCAGCGCGTTTACACAGGCAAATGTAAACCGATCTAGGCAACTGGTTCTACCTAAGGCGTTTTAACTCGCCCGTGTAAACGCAGCTTAATAGACTGTTGGTTAGCAGCCCTGTCTTAAACTTTGACGACAGTGCCGGGGAAGTAACTAGTAATAATCCAGTTGTGCAGAATAGCACAGTTATAAGAATGTGGCGGAGTGGTTAGAGTGTCTGACTTTTTTCTAGGTCGGACTCCTAATCTGAAGGTCAGTGGTTCGATTCCCCGTGCCCCCATCTCTGCCAATTTGGATTTTCCACCGCTGTGTATAACTTACAGCGACATCAAAGGCCGGTTGCTCTCATGCCAATGTCTATGTGGTGTGGAAGGTTAAAAATCCCTTGGGTCGGTAAAAGCGTAGGCTCGGGCTTTCTATCGACAAACTGTCTAATGGTGAAAACAAGTCTATTCAGACATATCCATGATAGGCAGTATAAATCTTCAAGAGAAGAAGAAAAAATGATTTAGAAAATGGGATGCTTTCAGCAAACGCTTCCCAAGAAAACCCCAAAACACTAACATAGAACCTTAAGAAAACAACTAACATAGTAATAAGAATAGAACAAAAATACAATGCCACGAGGGCCCAAAAAAACGAACATAGACTACTAAACGTACCAACAGACTATCTATCTGCTACTGAAATGCAGACAATCAAATAACTTATCAGCAGCTACTGTTTGGTAAGACAACACCAACACTACAGCTGGCCAGCATTGCAAACAAGCCTGGGTACCCAGACTTACATGCTATGGACAGAATAAATACAGCCTCAATAAAAAAAAAAAAAAGATCATGCAGCTTTATTATTCATAAAAACCCACATTTATACCGGATGTGGTGGCTTAATCAGTAGCGCATAGGATTCTCGTGCGGACGACTGGGAGTTCGATTCCCGGTTGAGTCAAACCAATGACTTACAAAATTGATGTTACCTAGCGTTGAGCTTGCCATTGCTAGAATAGGACAAGGACTGTTTAGCTCAGTATCAGGATAATGTGATTGAGTCGGAAATTTGGTCATTGTGCCGATGACCTGGTCTCCCAGTGGGGCAGTTGCCATGAGTATAGCCTACACTGTCACAAGTCGCTATCTATCCTGATATGACCTTACATGTTGCCAGGAATTAATACTCCTACAAAAAAACTCGCACAATGTACGGTGGGCTTTCAGCACGTGACTAACTCGCCACAGGTTAAAGATGTGGTGTGAGGTAAGCAATCTATAACGATGTACATGTGACGTCACCAGGGGAGCACATGGTTGAACACACGGCATATAACTCTGTAGACCCGCTAAGGACGAACAAGGAAAGTGTGTGGATAATACAGTTTATTGAAATACCATATCTGGCTGGCCTAACCGCCGAATCAAACAAAACTTTTTCGGGTGAGCTGACCGGCGCGCAGGCCGGGTGCGTATCAGGAAAAGCGCCGAGCCGGCCGAGCGCCGTGGTTATATACGACTAACTGACGCGCCGCCTAGCGAGCAGCGGGCGCAAAATGCGCGGCTCGGGCCGGCGCGTTCGAAACGCCTGAATAGTGACCAGCTCAAATGTACATACGTCAATGCCTGCGGGTGCCTACACTGGCATATACGGGTATATACCTCCTGTAGACCCGCTAAGGATGAACAAGGAAAGTGTGTGGATAATACAGTTTATTGAAATACCGTATCTGGCTGGCCTAACCGCCAATGGCGCAACGCGCCCCCAGCCAACTAATAACTCGACAAGGTCGAAGCTACTCGCATGTCAGCTAGAATCCGCTCAGGGAGAGGAGAAGCAATGTAAGAAAAGATAGCATCTGAGGACCAATCCCCTCTAGTCCTCAACTCCTCTAACGTGGAGCCCTGCATAGCAAGAAACGTACAACCCCCCCTGCGAAGCGAATGACAAGAAAATAACTCTTTCTGCAACCCTGCGCACTCAGCGAAATACTTGATCGCACAATTCAAAGCTTGGTACTCTAAAGGCTTGAACCCACCGCCAGGTGAAGGTACTTGAAAAGCCGGTAAAGTATCTGACACAGGGACCTCCCTAAAGTGCCTTTCAGTCCAATAGACTGCACATAAATTCCGATTCATCACTTTAGCCACAGGGATCAATAACTCACGCTGTCTAAACTGGATAGTTTTAGTCCGCTTCACCATAATTAACATCCCCCAGCTGAAGAACTTAAAATCCTCCCTAGACAGGACGGAATCCGACCTCGTCAACTGACTCTTCCTTAACAACGCCCTAAAACCTGTCAATAAGGCAGCGCGAATCGACACATGACCTATACTGCTCGACATAAAGGAGAATATCAATAACAATTGCCGAGGTAAAAGCGGAGAAGCGCGTCTCACTACGCACCCTAGCTGTCTCTTCGCTCCCCCCAACACTGTTTTGACCAAATGAGAGCCATAATTAATCGGAGGAGAACCTCTCGCTTGCAAAAAATAATTCAATGCCGATAAGTAGTTCGTAATAGAGCTAAACTTTAGCGATCTCGTTAACCAGGTAATATACAACCCCACCTGCACATCAGGGCATGGCAGGGGAGGAAATAAACCTTGGAATTCGTCTAAAAACGAAAAATACTTCTTAATCTGTGTCGAACGCGTGGCACGACTGCTCTCTGAGTAGTAGCTCGACTGAAGCAGCGACATCTCCTGATGCAATGCTGGCAAGGAAAAAAGGGGGAAAACAAATAATGTCAAACAAACAAATGTCGACAACACAGTACCCCTGCAGAGTCTACCAACCCGATCCGAGCCCTGCCCTGCCCTACAGTCCACCGACTCAAAGCGTCGCAAATCACATTCCTATCACTCGGTACATACACCGAACTAACCTCGAAATTAAACTCACAAGAAATCCAAAATAATTGCCTCACCCAATCCATTATCAACTTATTCCTGCATCTCCCCGACGCTAAGGCTGCACGAACAGTCATGTTATCCGTGACGAACACTACCGACTTGTCCCTCCAATACTCCCCCCACCTTGCAGCGGCCGCCATCACCGCCCACATCTCACGCACATTAATATGAGCGTCACTGCAAATCTGACTAGAAGATGCGTAATGATGCCGCACCGAGGACTCCAAGTCCTGAGACGCGTCCGAGTCAAAAACTCCGACACACCAATCATCTCCGTGAAGCGCACCAAATCCAGAGGAAGACGCGTCCGTATACACAGACACGCACTCTGCGTGACTTCCCAATATGCGTGCATGGCCATTGAAACGGTCCACAAACTCTAACCACCAAGCTATCTCCTCCTTAAATGCACTATTCAATCTGAACTGGTAGTAAGGACGCTTCAGTGTCCTAATGGCGTCATAGACCCGACTACAAAACGAACGACCTCCCTTCACTACAGAAGCACAATGCGCTAGGCGCCCCCCTAATCTCTCCAAATCCCGTCTTGTCGCCTTCCGTCTCCCCACAAAGGAAAGCAAATGGGACTTCAATTTCGCCACCTTATCCGCAGGCAGTAACAACTTCATGCGCACTGAATCAATCTCTATGCCCAGGAACCTGGTGCACTGGGATGGAGGCAGCATCTTAGGGAAACTAACAAAAAACCCTAACTGCCTAAGAACTCTAACAATAATTAACTGCGAATGAACACACGCGTCCCAAGACCGACCAGCTACAGCGAAATCGTCCAAGTAATTTACTACATTCGACGCACCCCGGCGGCTACAAGCCCGCACTACGAAGTTACTGATCCTCGTAAAAATATATGGACTGGAGGACAAACCCATACACATACGATTATCCACAAAAAAACGAACACCTCCACCAAAATCCCACTCCAATCCCTGTCGACTCCTATCGCTCGGATGGATCGAGACTGCTCGATACGCATTTTTAATATCCACTACCGCCATGTAGTCCTGCGCCCGCATACTATCGACCAGGTCGTCGACGCCTAGATAAGAAAATGTCTGACTCACCTTGTCGACGTATGCGTTCACAGACCCACATAAAGGGCGCGAACAATCTACAACACAGCGTAAACCTTCACCCGTAGACTTTGGGACACAAAAAATATTGTGAATGCAAGCGCAAGGAACCACCACCTCAGAAATATATCCATTACGTAACTCACAAGACAACTGTTCACCAATAAATTTCTCATGCGCGTCAGAGCGAACTGCCCTATTAGATACAGTGTAATCAACAATACAATCAAAATTAATGACCTTAAAGCCAAAAATCATAACTCTCAATATATAATTCCAATCAGCGTCATGCGAACCAAATAAAAATAGTTCACAGAACGCACAACACGGGCGCAATTGTGTAAGGTTGCCCGCGATGTAATGAGTACAATGACAACTCCCTAGAAAGCATGTATTCATCACACGAAAATCAACAATACAATCATCATTACGATCATCAATGGCATGAACAACAAAACAATTCAAGTCTACTGTTACAAACAACCAAGCACTCATCAAATCAGTCCAATTAAGCAAGCAAGCTCGCCAATCAAAGTCTGCAATGCCACAGTGAGCATTGTCCATTGTAACAGGCCCAGAGTGCGCGGTGCCAACAACTTGAGTTGCAACGCCCCCCGGCACGTCACGACCAGTCGAGCAATCAATCAATGGAGAGTGCGTGACCTGACTATCACGAGCCGACACGCCCCCCGACTCGCCTTGAACAATTGAGCAATCAATCAACGGATCCGCCCACCGCCGATCCCCATGAGCGTCCATTGACTCGCTTCCTTCAACACCGGTGCGCCCGACCCCACATCAATCCTTCCTACATTTATCGCGCCGGTGCGACTTCGCCCCGCACTTGCCACACCAATGGCCAAAACGACATGTCTGTTCGTCCCTTGAACACCCATCCTCACTGTTGAAACCATAACAAGGTCGTACACCCTCTTTCGTGTACTGCTTTGACTCGCCTCCCTTTTTCGACTGACCATAAGTGTTCGTCTTCAAACAATCAAATCCGTAGTATCGCAGAGTCAGTTCAGAATTCCCCGGGTTAAACGCTGAATAACCGTCATCCGCCGCCAAGCGACGAACACCAACGTCATAGTTCAAATGCGCAGCATTCACAAATTTATCAGTTTTAGCTCTAGCCGCTAAATAAGCGATATGACGAACAAAACGCCTATAGTCTCTAATGTTCGTATCCTTAGTATGCAGCATCCAGTAATAGTTCGCCTCAATGAGCTCGTAACAATTTAACTTACGAACAACTTTCTTATCTTCTGTGAAGCGTTTTATAGACCACTTACTCCTAAGTCGCCTCTCGCGACTACGCATCCTGTCTGAAGACGAAGACGACGAACAACTGCGGCGCCTATGGCGCCTCCGACGCCTCGAAGGACTCCTGCCTCGTCGCAGCTCCGACTTGCATGCCTCCAGCACCGGCGTCCTCGACCGCCGGTGCGTGCCCGGCGACCTCGACTCCTGGCGCTTGCTCGACGAGGCGGTGCGGTCCCTGCACGCACCTCCCCCTCTGTCGCCCGACACGCTCCGACCGCCGGCACTGGAGACACTCCGACGGCGACTCAACGAACGGCTCCTCCGCCGCCCCCTCGACACGCTCCCTCGCCCGCCGCCCGACCCGCTCCGCCCGCCACCGCTGTCCCGTGACGCACTCCTGCCTGCACCTCCCAACGACATTAATGATAGCTCTTTTTCAATTGCCATAGTCTTCTCAGCTATCACCGCTTTCCTCTTCTTTTTCTACAAACCTCGCAAACGCTCAAGCAAAGAACGTTCGTCGTCACTCAGCGGGTCGTCCGAGACGACCGGTACGACCAAGCTAGCCTTAGCAGGCTCCAACAACTTTTCCGACTTCAATTTCTCTTTTTCCATCACTTCCTCTGCCTGACGCGTAGCACGACGTGTCTGTGCTGGGCGTCGAGTGCACCCGTCATTAATGGGCGGAGGGTGTATGTAGCCACACGGTGCACAAAAGTCCTTAGGCATACGTACAAAGACAATAGCCGACAAGTGACAGCTACCAAACAATGAAGTGCGTGAGGTGACAAGAGCGGTCGACCGTTGACAGCAGCCGGTGCAGACGGCGCAGGCGGTGCAGGCGCAAGCGGTGCAGAAACTTTTTCGGGTGAGCTGACCGGCGCGCAGGCCGGGTGCATATCAGGAAAGGCGCCGAGCCGGCCGAGCGCCGTGGTTATATACGACTAACTGACGCGCCGCCTAGCGAGCAGAGGGCGCAAAATGCGCGGCTCGGGCCGGCGCGTTCGAAACGCCTGAATAGTGACCAGCTCAAATGTACATACGTCAATGCCCGCGGGTGCCTACATTGGCATATACGGGTATATACCTCCTATTGCACAACCATCCGACACACCCTGCAGCAGGCACGGTGGCCGAATCGGTAGAGCGCCGACCTCACGTGCGGGAGATCGGGAGTACGGTTCCTGGTCGAGTCAAACCAATGACTTATAAGATTGATACTTGTCGCTTCTTAGCCTGATCGTAAAATATTCTGATATTCGGCAAGGGGGGAATGCAAATGTTCTATTACTGGTCGGTGTAAGCAGAGAGCGTGTATATAAACAGATGAGAGGGACAACTCCCATACTAGAGCATGTAACATCTGCCGACTGTGGCGCTCCAAGTGGTGGTTGTTGAACAGTATATGACACAGCTGTCAAACTCAAGGCATTGTCAATGGTCGTGTGCAATCTTCATCCAGAAAAAGTGAAATATCTCTAAAACTACACCACCTAGAAACAAACTGATTGGAATACACATAGAAAACATGTTTACCAACAAGATTATATTAAATTGATATGGTTAGGGTTCTGGATTTCTATTAATTTGGAATAAAACTGACGTTTTTCACTACGCGTACGGCAAACTCAAGGCATTGTCAATGGTCGTGTGCAATCTTCCTACAGAAAAAGTGAAATATCTCTAAAACTACACCACCTAGAAACAAACTGATTAGTACACACATAGAAAACATGTTTACCAACAAGATTATATTGAATTTATAAGGTTAGGGTTCTGGATTTCTATTAATTTTGAATAAAAACAAATGTTTTGCACTGAGCGTACCGGCAAACTCAAGGCTTGTTCAACACTAACCGCCAGGAACGCCACTGTAGCCTGTGTTACCGTTTTTCGCGGGAGTTGTCCCTCTCATCTGTTTATATACACGCTCTCTGGTGTAAGTGACCAGGCACTTGTATAGATGTGATGTATAAGCATTATGCGAGTATAAAGCCGCATAAGGGAATTTCTATGTTTTATTACACTGTATTATGTTATTCCGATATTATAGTATTGGCCAATGGGCTCTCTGCATCTATTTGCTTCCTACTCATACGGGCACCAGTGGCTCCACCACCGCCGAACCATACTTCCGCCGCTACTACTGTCACTTGCGACCGGAATTTTGCGGCGGAGGCCGGCACGAGGGCGACGGAGGCATGGATTGGTGGTGCCTGAGTGGGATGTAAATAGACATAAGCCGTGTTTACACGGGCAATTGTGAAGCGAATTAGGCAAATCGATTTATATGAAGCGAAGTAGTGGTGGGTTTACACGAGCGAGTTTGAAAGTGTGTCGGCGACCGGGAACCAGCAGCCTTAGTGGTGCGCTTGTAGCCGGCAAGCACTGCTATTTGCTTAGTTTACACTCATCGATTCGACGCCGATGTAGCTGCTACGTTGATATCGCTTGGAATTTAGGGTTAATTTAATTAAATTTCATTATTTGAGTATGTAATTCTGTTAAATATGATCGCATTCAATAGATTTCGGCCTAATCGGTCCCTAACACGGCCGGGTACCAGTGTATAATTACAGCTGAGCCTGTAGCCGACAAGCACCGCTATGTTACACTATCGCCGCCCGGGAACCAGCTGAATCGCTTCATATAAACCACCTGGCAAGGTGGTTTACATAAAGTGAATCATATGAAGCGAATCAGCCCTAATCCGCCTCAGAGTCGTGTTTACACGGCGAATGTGAGGCAAACTAGGCAAGGCGATTTATATGAAGCGACTTAACTCACCCGTGTAAACACGGCTATAGTGGTGCTGGCAGGTCTGAGTGTGATTGCACTCAGGGCCTACCCCCTTCTGCTGGGGTAGGGGTCACCACACTCAAATGGTCAAGGTTGGTGGTGGCCATGGGCCATACAGCTACTGGTGGTGGGCAGACCACTGGTAACCATAGAGACCAGGAATGCTGGATTCCTATTGGTGAGACCAGGAATGCTCGATTCCCATTGGTGGAAGGAGGTGGTATGATACCCTACAATGAACCCATGTAACTATATAAGCAATAAACCAGAGGGCTGGACTCTCTCTACGTCTATTAATAGTATTATACTTTACACTCTTCCTTTCTCTTTGTCTGTATTGTTTTCCTCATAGCCTACGTACACAGCCACATGTCCGAGCATTAGATTCTACATGATGTTTGGCATCACCCACGACCCACGACCTCTCACAGGAGAAGGCCGCCAACGCTATTATCGATTCGGCAACCCCATCTGGTGACAGATACTGGGTTGACACCCGAGATAACAGCTCAGCTATATCACATTCCTACGCCTCTTAGCAGACAAGATTGATTATGTGGACAGACTAGTGGAAGCACCGTCCTGATATGACCATAGATATTATTAGGACATGAAACAACAACAAACAAATAAACAACTACTGGAAGTACCTATAGTAGTGTAGAATAAACAATCAATTGTACATAAAGGCTCGGTCACACCTCACCGGATTGGGGAAATGGAAAGAAACCGAACAAAGTCCGGTGGAATACGTCAATGTCCGGTTTATATACGGTCAGCATCCGGCGGTGTCCGCCATCTACGGTAGCAAGTTTTGAACATGCACAAAACTTGTAATGGATGCTGCTGGATTGATGTATGTGGTTATTGTCCTTCCCCGTCCATTCCTTGTCCATTACATATCCATTACACATCCGTTGCCGTTCGTTATAGTTCCTTTTGTATACTGAATTGTCTGTTGATCGTTAGATACGTTATCAACGATTACCGTCCATTACCATCTGTTACCCATCCATTACCATCCGTTACATAATGGATAGATTTCACATCCGAATCACACCGGACTAGAATATTTTTGTCTGGCTCTATCCGTTCCCTCAATCCTGCAAGGTGTGACAGGGGCCTTTAGCTTGATACTCTTCGCTTCATTGTCTCATAATTGCAATTCCAAACACCTACAGTAGGCCTACATACAAACTGCCAATAATCGCCATTCCTGGAAGGTAGGTGTCCGATGGACAAGAAAGTGAGTAGGCCTACAGTCAAACCTTTTTAACCGACCACCTCCAAAGATCGACCACTCCCCTATATTGATCGCTTTGTCAAATTTTCCGATATTATGAGATATGGGATATATGAACTCTACTATAATAAATTGCAACTTGTCTATAAAATTGTAAATAGTATATAAAACCAAAAGGCATATGAGGTATATGTGGAGTTGGTGTTCTATTACTCATAAAGGATAGAAATTGTATAGTAAAATAGTATAGAGAGAGAGGGTCACTTCTTAGGTGGGACAGTCTTTGAGAAGTTGCCTCACATACCCCCTCCCCTCAAGAGTTATTTATGGATCCCTGCCCCAGATACAGACCTAACCATGCCTTGGTAACAGGGATATTGAACCCTCATTGGTGGATAGAGGAATGCTTGTTAGGGATTGGAAGATTGGATCATGGCATCACCACCATCTTGTTCTGGAAACTATAAAAGTAATAAATGAGAGAGTCTCACTCTCCTACCTTTCACTCTTTATCTACTTTCCTTCCTTGCCTGTACTGATTTCTTATTAGCCTGTCCACACCACTCAAACCGGCAGCCGTCGACTTTACAGCTTTATCTGGGTCCCAACAATACAATTGAAAGCATATGCTAACTCCCTAAACCGACCAGTTCCCTAAATGGACCACTTAAAGCCGGTCAAAAGGTCGGTCGATTTAGATGTGTTACTGTATGAGGCTTTCGGGGAATGGTTTGTTTACAAAGGGCGGTTATAGTTTCACAACGCCACCTATCGGATCACTGCTGTACTAATGTAGTCACTCTTCCAGAGCATGCCACTATTTTGCACCACACGCTAATGGTGCTGTCACATTACGACGCTTCTAGCCAATGCGCGTCGACGTATGTGATTTTTTAGTGCAACGTCAGGATACGTTAGGAAGCGTTATGCGCGCGTTGATATTCGTTGATGGATGGCGATGGTCGACGAGGGTCGGCGGTGCGCGTCATCGCACGTCAAAAGTTTCATGGTTGCACAAAACTTTCAACGTGGGTGCCAACGTTATGGCTATGTTAGGGGCGCGTCGAGATACGTTAGAGTCGCTAGAATAACGTTATGTGAACGCTAGGCAGACGCCGCGCGCGCATGAGGGTCGTTCCCACACGTTGCGCCAAACTGTTGCTTTTTGTTGTTTTACATCCTAGCAAGATCTAAGGTCATATCAGGACGGTGCACCAAACTTTTATGACAACGTCGGCCGCACGCTACCAATACGTTGCGCTGACACCGAAAAGTTTGACGTGACTCGACGATTAATGTTTGTTTGTTTTTGTTTTATGTCCTAGCAACATCTAAGGTCATATCAGGACGGGTACCGACTTGTGACAGTGCACACTCATGGTGACTTTATAGTGCTGTCCCACTGGGAAACCAGGCCGCCGGCACCATGACCTGGTATCCCACTCAGTCACATTATCCTGACACTGAGCACACCAGTCCTTGCCCTATCCTAATAATGCGAGCGCCTGGCGCTAGGAAGCAACAAGTATCAATTTTTAAGTCATTGGTTTGACTCGACCAGGGTTCGAACCCACAACCCCACGATCTACCAGCACGGGAGACGGACGCTCTAACTCATTCGGCCATCCCGTCTGGTTTCCTCGACGATTAAAAGTGGTTTGGCGTGTTGGCTGCACGCCAGCGAGAAGCATCGTAATGTGACAGCACGATAAGTTTCCATAGTAACAGACAAATTAATCATGCACATTTTGTCCTTCTCTCGTACTTTTATGGCATACTTTTGATTCTTAACATTGAATTGCATAATGAATTGAGTCCTACTTTAATATCCCTAAGTCTGTTGGTGGAAAATGGTAGATTACATCAGACATGTTTCTACATTAAGGTTGCATAGTCCGATAAAAGGATACAATTTTCAACATCAAAACACTTACTTAGATTTGATTCTACATAATCAATATATTTACTTATTAAGCATGTATTGCCATCAAGAAGGGAATGCAGAGTTGCCTTAATAGAACCTGTTTCTGCTGACAATTATGGTGTCAAGAATTTTGATATGCTAACCTAAATTAAGCTGTATTCACACGGGCAAAATCTAAAGCGATCTAAAGAAGGCGATTTATATGTGCGCGAATTCACACGGGCTGAGTTTCAAAGTGTGTCGCATTCACACGGGCAGTGCTTTGAATCGGTTTAAGGCGGAAGTGGATATCTGCGCATGAGCAAGTCCAGGCTAACCAGCGCCAGTTTGGGTTCGTTGACGTCGGTCGAGAGAGTGTGGGTTCGACCTAGATATGTATGGACTGAATCGTATTGGTTTGGAACAGTCAAAACTTCTGCTGGGCAGTGAAACCCTAAAAATAAATGATGAAAAAAATATATGTGCACCTCTAGCAGGTTCATAAAGCAAATTTACCGGAAAGTCAACACACTCAGGTCTCGACTGTCACGTTTCCCTGGACTGCGCATGCGTGTGATGTCATAAATAAAACGTTTCAGCGTAGATCGGTTCCTGTAGACCACTTTGGTAAGTGTTTTACATTAAACAATTTATATGAATCGATTCAGCCCTAAAATGCCTCAGCCGTGCATTCACACGGCAAATCTGAGTCGAACTACGCAAGTAGTTTTGCGTGAGGCATTTTAACTCGCCCGTGTGAATACAGCTTTAGCTTGAGTGTATTTTCACTTTAATTACCTCCAAAGTTAGCTATTTAAAATGAATGTTATTTCAAAGTAAAATAATGTAGGTCATAATGATCAATCTAATGTGTTTACCTCAGAAAAGGGGGGGGGGGGAGGATCAAACCCATCAGACTATGCAACCGTAAGTAGATTCTACGTTGCAAGCTGGACCTGGATAAATTTGGTAAATATGTAACAATTAATGTTTTTCTTTTTTCCCATTTCGTACATTAACATACATATACTGTCAAACCAGAATGCCGCCTACTGTTTGGCAGGTCTCGCTTCATGGAAGTAAGAGAAGTAGCATAGATATATTGAAGAAAATTATCGATCCTGCTTGAGATAATTTCTTTGGTAAATTTGGTAAATTTCTGTCCCTTGCGTTTCTTTTGACCAGGTTGTAAATATGCTATATGGTTTTATTATAGAAGGCCTTGGAATAGTTCCCCCTAGTGAGGGCACGCTGTTAAAATTGAATCGTCCGATTGTTTTGAATTTCTGCAATTTTCTGAGATAAATCTACATTACTTTAGGTTCAAGTAACTTTGAGTTTAAATGGCTAACATTGGAGATATTTGATGTGACCACATGCCAAATTAATTATGGCAAGTACGCCAAATTTCCGACACCATAGGCTTATGCAATAACAAGTTCGATTAAATTGACTCAGCATTCCCTTCTCTGTGGCAACAAATGCTTAATAAGACCAGACGGGATGACCGAATGAGTTAGAGCGTCCGTCTCCCGTGTTGGTAGATCATGGGATCGTGGGTTCGAATCCTGGTCGAGTCAAACCAATGACTTAAAAATTGATAATTGTCGCTTCCTAGCCAGAGGCTCGGCATTACTAGGATAGGGCAAAGAGCAGTGGAATGGGGAAGACCGATTGTCTGCGACTGAAATTTCCCCTGCTTAAACAACTAATTAGGAAAAACGCGAACACAGCAAATATAGTTATGGCATTTTAATTAAGGTAAAGTTAAACGTCAGGTTATACAAATGTCAGCTCACAAATGCTTAAGAAACGAGGCTAGAGATGCTATGGCCCTACTTTCCACTTTCACATGTGGGGTGGGTGGGAGGCCGATTTAGGCTAGTTATTGTCTCCTGGCTCCTCCAATCGTACTGACCAAACCCCGGGGCTACGTCGCCTTATATAGCGAAAGTCTTCCTGAAAGGGGTGCATCGGCAGTTCGAGCGTACTGCGTGATACATCATCAAGTCCTGTTTACCCGATCGGCGGTGAAGTTGCAAAAGACCCACTAGTCGGCGTTTGAGTTGATTACATAGTTCTAAAGAATTCCGCTAGTCGGCGACACAATAGACATCCTTAGTACTGTCACGCCTTGGTCTGTATTCGTGATCCTGATTACCCGTAATGCCAAAGCATTACAAACAATGTACCAACAAAAGAAAAGAACAACAAAAAAGTGTACCAGTATTAGTTATGTAGAATCAAATATAAGTGAGTGTTTTGGTTTAGGAAAGTGTGATACTTCATCGGACTATGCAACTTTAAATTGGCATTATTATTATTGGTATTACTATTAGTAGTAGTAGTAGTAGTAGTAGTACTAGTAGGACTAACATAAGAACAAGTTGGATTTCTTGTTATTAGCACCATATTTTACAGAAACCTCCTGCATAATGTTAAAATGATTATTCATTTTGAATTGAGAGTGGTCAGCAATCGCAGCTTTTACATTATGACATCGTGTCAACATCAATGTCAAGAATGATTCTGCAACAGAGCTCATACAACTATTCAGCACCCAAATTTAAGGCCTTTTTAGGGATTTTTCATGTAAGTAATTCATTTTTTAATCCCAAAAGAATATAACATTATAACTATGATATACATGTTAACTATTTAGGGTCTAATGCCGCGTTCATATGAACTGGTGAATATGGTGTTTCCCACTTCACAACCGGTGAATTGCATTCAATTGACTTCACAACTGGTGTACACCACCTGTGAACTGGAGATTTTTTAAGCGGCTCGTTATTCACCACTTGTGAAAAAAAGGAGAAAAGTTGCATGGTAAGGTTCCATAATAAATTGACAAAACTTTGATATTTTCTCACAGTCTTTTGTTCTAGACCCAGACCTACAATCTATGACTACCTGTTATTTCTGTTTTGTCTGGAACGAACCATATAGGCAATGCCCCTTTCATGTGATCCGACAATGCCATCACGCCTCGTAAGAACCATAGTAAAAAAGCTAAAAGCCTTCTGGAGTCCATATTGGCTTTGTTTACCGCGAATTGTTAAATGAACGCTCTCAGTTTACATGGTCGTGTTCACTGGCAGTAACTGGGAAGTTCACCATATTCACCACAACGATATGAACTCAGCAATTACTTCACCAGGTTTCTATGTTATTTTTATCAAGCAAAAGAAGCAACTAGGGAATTAACATTTTTATTATACTTAACAATTGTCCGAGATCAGTTAATAAGCCACATGCCTAAACATTCAAAACACTGTTGTCAATCAAATTTGCTCTCTCCCCCAAAATTAAAAACATTCAAGGGTTTTCCCTGCGGCATTTGGTTAATTTTCAAAACCTTTTCAGGTTATTTTCCAATGTAAAGCCTTTTCAAGAGAAACCTTCAAATTCAAGGCACTTTTCAAGATTGTGTGAACCCTGTGCAAGGAAACAGTTAATGTCTATCATTTGTGTTATTCCTGTGTCCTTAGAACATTGCTTACATCAGCAGTAAACCTCATTGATTGACTAAAGATGTGTACACTAGCCTTGTATATAATAGGTGACCAGAATGTAACCGACACAACACATGAACAAACCATCACCCTTCTGTTAGACTCAAAATAGTTGATGTTTGGTTGTTAGGGTATTACGTCCTGACAACATCTAATGTCCTATCAGGACTATACAGTTTATAGTCAATAGAGTTGATATTTATGACCACAGAACAGTTTGTTAAAATATCATAAACATTTGTGTAAGAAATACACCTCAAACAATATTAAATGTACATTTCCTTTAAACTGTTGCCCAATGTCGTTTTGTATCAGAATGAAGGGAAATAACATCACATGATTTGCTTTCCGTATTGTAGGTAGTGGGATTCAAACCCTAGCAACGTCAAATCAATCACTTAAAAGATTGTCACTTGTAACTACCTGGTCTCTAGATAAAGGATTCACCCTGTACTCACAGTACACGGGTGAATACCAGCCCTATATAAAAGATGTCGAAAAGCGGGGAAATGAAATGAGAGCCTAAATCCACCATCTAAGAAGGAACATTTATTCTTTGTATATGTCTTCATATTTCCCCGCTACCTTTGAATTGAAAAATATAATAAAACATCTAGTTTAATAAGATTTAAAAGTGAAATTGATGGCGTTCTATGGCCGCCATCTTGTCTTTTTGCATTCTCTCCCATTTCACCAACTCTGTGCCGATATAAGTAGTCATTTGATACTGGAGGCAGGCATTCTACTTCCTATTCCATACTAAAGCTATTTTCGCCCGTATTTACACTACCTTGTTGTTCACCCGTATACCACAAGTACAGGGTGAATTTTTTATCTACCTAGTCTCGTGCTCGGTATTACTAAGACAGGCTAAGGAACAGCGGAATGAGGAAGATGAACTGTCTACGACTAACATTTCCATTGCTTAAAGTTGCATAGTCCGAACCTTATATGTTTCAGCCATATTTTGAGATAAATATATCAGGCTTGTTATAATCAACCTTACTTTTGTTTAAGGTAACTGTTAATAGTTTAAATGACTACTGATTGTTATAATCTACCTTACTTTAGTTTAGAGTAACTGTTAGCTTAAATGATTAACCTTGGATATATTTCAAGTGCAAACATGCTAAATTAATTTTGATGTGCATGTCAAAACTCTGACACCAAAGCTTCCGGCAATACAGGTTCTATTAAATAGACTTAGCACTGCCTTCTGTGCAGGAAGATCCGTTAATAAGGGCACCAGGAGCAAAATTGGCTACGTAGCATCAAATCTAGATAAGTGTTTTGGTTTTGAAAATGTTATGCTTTCATCGGACTATGCAGCTTTAATCAAGAAATGCAAGGGGAAGGGGGAAACAAGATGGAATCAAAGGGGGACACTGATGGCATATATATATATATATATATATATATTACGGTAAGTACTGCGAAAAAGTGAAAATTCAGGCACACAAGTAGAATTCACACTAGACTTGTCCAATGGACAAGTGAAAAATGTGGCTTATTTCTACCACTGGTATATATATATATAGTGGCATTTTAAAATATCCGTAAATCAGATCCGAGAAGCAGATTAACATCATTGGCTCCACAGTGAAGGCATCGTTCATCAAACTGGGTCAAAAGAAGGGTCGACCTACATAACTGACTACCTAACCTACTTAGTAACTTACTGAAAACCTCTAAATTTGTAGTTCCCATCACAGACATTGTTACTCGGTCATCGTGACCCAAACATTGTTGTTGTTGTTTTACATCCTAGCATCATCTAAGGTCATATCAGGACTGGTACCGACTTGTGACAGTGCGCACTCATGGCGACTTTATAGTGCTGTCCCACTGCGAAACCAGGATGCTGGCACCATGACCTGATATCCCACTCAGTCACATTATCCTGACACTGAGCACACCAGTCCTTGCAATGCCCTAATAATGCCGATCGCCTGGCTAGAAAGCGACAAGTATCAATTTTAAAGTCATTGGTTTGACTCGACCAGGGTTCGAACCAACGACTCCACGATCTACCAGCACGGGAGACGGACGCTCTAACTCATTCGGTCATCCCGTCTGGTTCCCAATACAAAAGAATGGGGACATTTAGTAGAGCAATGCCCTCTAGTGAGTGATAAATGTACTTATCTTGGTGAAATGTGTGTATAAATTGGTCCACTTTAACGCAGTGCACCAGTCTTGATTGTCTGCCGAGGTTTAGCAACAAAAACCATGATGCTCGGACTGGTTATCAAAGCTTTCCGCATAAGGTCTGGAATCTGAGATATATCACCCGAATATAAACATTATCATATGGCATCTGTCATAATCTCTCTATACCATAGAAGTTGTACACTTCTTGCTATTAATGCTGGGATTGGCAGCCAGCTTGTCGCATAAGTTCTGGAATCTGAGTTCTATCACTAGGATATAAACCTTGACATGTGCCATCTGTTGTAATCTCTATACCATAGAAGTTGTACGCTTCTTGTTATTATTCCTGCTGGGACTGGCTATCAGCTTGTCGCATAAGTTCTGGAATCTAAGTTCTATCATCACGATATAAACCTTGACATGTACCATCTGTTGTAATCTCTCTGAACCATAGAAGTTGTACGCTTCTTGTTATCGATGCTGGGACTTGTTGTCAAAGCTTGTCGCATAAGTTCTGGAATCTGAGTTCTATCACCACAATATAATCAACCTTGACATAGCCATCTGTCGTTATGATTCCATACCATAGAAGTTGTACGCTTCTTGCTTTTAATGCTGGGACTGGTTGTCAGAGCTTGTCACATAAGTTATAGAATCTGAGTGCTCTAACCCGAATATAAACCTGGACATGCAGCATATATATATATAGTACAACCTTTATAACCGACCACCTTCACATATCAACAATTACCCTATATTGTCGCAAACGATCGCCCATACAATGCCATTGTAATGATTTTAAAAAACTCCCATAACCGACCACCTCCCTAAATGGACCATTTAAAGTCGGTCCTATGGTCAGTCGATTTAGAGAGGTTTTACTGTATATATGTCAAACTCTCCAAACTGCAGAAATTGTAAGTTTCTTAGTATTTAATATTCTGTAAGGACCTTGCGATTCGGGGAGAGAAGGGAGTCATTTTGTATTTTTGGTGACCTGGTATTGAAATGGATTTTTACAATATGATATCAATCATATCGTTCATGTGATGATAATAACATGGCCACACAGATAATATTAATAAGCACTGCTTAGGACCGACCCACCGATATAACTACAGCAAAGTATTTTATGATTTTTGTTTTACTCCACTCGCGGTGTTCGATTTGAAAATCTATCAACTCGGGTGACCCGTCGTTTCTGCGGAGTAAACTATTAATATTTCATTTGTGCATCCATGTTTATGCCAAATTGTTATTTATTTCTTTTAATTTTGAATAAACTAAGTTTTGAACTGCACGTATCGGCAAAGTCTATGGCAGTGGGCATTTGTTTGGATATATTATTAACCAATAGCTGTCGTTCACCCTGATTGCTATGGACCAAAGTTTGACGAGCGATTTCCGTTTCCGTTTGCTGGATTTGGATGTTATTCAACACGATTTTACAAATGCCGGCGCCCACACAGTGCTATTTCCGTTTCCGTTTGCTGGATTTGGGTGGTTTCATTTTCTACCTCTATGAGTAGGAGTATTGTTTATGTGTATATATCTATATGCGTTAGTCCTAAGCTTCCCCAGAGGGTAGGTCGGTATAAGAGAATGTTGCTGTATCTTACGGAATGTGAAGAAAGAGGTTGAAAGTGGAGAGGGCTTCAAACATGTCCATTTATGTTTCCTGAATTCTTAAAAAGCCCATAGTCATTTAAATGTAGTTGTATTATATTACAGAGTAAACATACCTACAGATGAATCAGCGCTCTTCTCGGCACACTCCCAATTATCTTAAAGTTAGATAATCCAATCGTTTTGAGTTTCTCCCATTTCCGGAGCAAATATATACATTTTTATCAATATTTACTTTACGTTAGTTTGAATCTGAAGTAACTTTGAATTTAAATGGACAATTTTGGAGATATTTCAAGTGATAATATGCCATAATTAATTTTTGGAGGCACTTAAATGTTGCGACATTATAGGCTTCAACAGTAACAGGTTTAATTAAACTGACTTTGTTCGGCCTTCACCAAGAAATGCTTAATAACTTCATTGGTATCTAAGTTTGGATATATCAGATCAAATCTAGATATATGCTATGGCTTTGAAAAATGTAATGCCTTTATCAGACTCTGGAGCTTTAATAGGCCTTACTTCAAAATGCTAACAGTAACACCAATCTACATCGAATACAGAAATATACCTGGCTTTGTTTTAGGATTCCTCAGTATAATACGCGATTAAATCGATACATATATATATATA
>CM059193.1:11934924-12025537 GCA_030323885.1 Branchipolynoe longqiensis | reverse complement strand
CACAATGCCCCAGTCACACGACGGGCTGCATTTGCTTGCGATCACTTGCCGACCAAATGCTTGCGAGTTCCTTGCGACTGAATTGAAACAATTTGTTACAAACTATCTTATACGTGCCACATCGCGTCAGTCGGCGATCGATCGGCGAGTAGTCGTAAGGTGGTCGGAAGGTGGTCGTAAGATGGTTGTAATTTAACTGCAAAATGCCTCATGTGATGCTGGAGTACTGCTACTATGGTCACAGATCAGTCGGCGATCGGTCGGCGAACGATCGCCGACCAGTCGCCGATCAGTTGGCGATCGGTGGAGACGCCAGAGGTCGTAAGGAGGATGTAGGTGCTGCAGCGACAATCTCCTTGCGACCAAAAAAGACAAAATGGTAGGCGATCAGTCGGCGATCGCTCGCAGAGCATTCGGCGATTAGTCGTAAGGTGGTCGTAAGATGGTCGTAATTTAATTGCAAAATCCTCGCGGATCGATCGTAAGCGAACGCAGGCCTAGTGTGACTGGGCCTTAACATATACCAATACCGGTGTAGCAAACCCCCACTTGTAATTTCCTAGGAAATCGCAAACCCCCATGCCATATATGGGCATGGGGGGTTTGCGATTTCCTAGGAAATCACATATCCCCCCTGGAAATCGCAAACCCCCCCATGTTTGGTGGTCTTTATCCTAATGAAAACATCTTTGTGATAGTCCAGTTCATAATTCCGACGGCACATTTGCTGAAAACGGCCTTTATTCACAGAAATGTCACCTCTGTGGCCATTCTGAAGGCCAGGTAAAGAGTAGCCGGGTTCCAGTACCCATGTTTACCACTAGGTGGCGACGTCTGTTGAAACAAAGACTAGGGGACCAGGCTGGTAAAGAGGTGCCGCAATATCCTGGTATTATCACTCAGTTTCAGCATCAGCAATGTAAACAATGTCATTAGCAAGATGCCCTTTTTAGTTCCAACTTCAGTCACTGCATGCAGTAAATAGTTCACCATTTTAATATTCCAAATTCTTGTTGCGCATGCACCAAATATCTCAATGAACCATTATTTATTAGTGTGTTAGTTGAATACCTTAACTACAAACACTTGAAGAATGAAATAGAAGATGAATGCAAAAAAGCTAAAGATGAATGGTGGAATAAGAAGTGTGAAGTAGTGGAACAACTTGAGTCTCAACATCGTTCAAGAGAGATGCACAAGAAAGTGAAAGAGATAACAGGTCAAGGATACAGACAGAGAAGCAGTAAATGTATCAAGAACAAAGACGGCAAAATGCTCTTTGAAGAAGATGAAATAAAGTCCAGATGGGAAGAATATGTAAACGAACTATACAATGATGACAGAGGGAACCCACCCACAATTAAGAAAGAAGATGGGAATATTATATTAGTATCAGAGGTTGAGAAGGCTATCAATGATCTAATGTCAGGTAAGGCTCCTGGAAGTGATCAGATAACATCAGAAATGATAAAAGGACTAGATGAAGTGGGGATTCAAATCATTCATAAGCTAGTAAATGACATCTATGAGACTGGATTTATACCATTGAATATGAATGAATCCATATTTGTACGACTCCCAAAGAAGCTAAAACCAACATTGTGTACTGAGTACAGAACACTAAGCCTGATGAGTCATATGTTGAAGATGATCCTGAAAATAATTTTACTGAGAAACAGACAGAAAATTGAAGAACAAATCAGTAACGTACAAAGTGGGTTTATATCTGGAAGAGGTACACGTGAAGGGATTTTCAATATGAGAATGATTTGTGAACGTTATTGTGAAGTGAACCAGGATGTTTATGCCTGCTTTATTGACTATGAGAAGGCCTTCGACCGAGTCAATCATGAACTGTTAATCAAATGTTTACAAGATATTGGTGTCAATGGCAAAGACATTAAACTAATTGTGAACTTATACTGGACACAACGTGCATTTATAAAAATGGAGCAGGGCCTATCGGATGAAGTTATGATTAAACGAGGAGTTCGACAGGGGTGTGTATTGTCACCATGTCTATTTAACCTGTACACAGAGATGATTTTCAGACACATTGAAGATTGCAAGGGAGTGACAATAGGTGGCATGAACGTCAACAATCTTAGATATGCCGATGACAGTGTAATACTAGCAGACAGTGAGAAAAACCTACAAGATATAGTGAATAGAATCAATAAAGCTGGAATACTATTCAACATGAAGATGAATGCCAGGAAGACCAAAACAATGGTTATAAGTAAAAAGACAGATAAACCAAATGTCAATATAACCATAGATGGCACAAACATAGAACAAGTATCCGAATTCATATATCTCGGACAAAAGATTACAAATGATGGGAGATGTGAGGAAGAAATTAAAAGAAGGATAACAATAGCCCGAACAACATTCTCCAAAATGTATAGAGTGTTAACATCAAGTAAGATATTAATACAAACAAGGAAGCGTATTCTTCAGTGTTATGTGTGGTCTACTCTAATGTATGGGGCAGAGACATGGACAATCTCTAAGAAAATGTACAAACGTTTAGCAGCATTTGAGATGTGGACTTATCGAAGGATGATGAAAATATCATGGACAAAGAAGATCACCAACAAAGAAGTTCTCAGAAAAATTAAAAATAAGAAAAGCTTGTTTGCCACTATACAGACAAAGAAACTTATTTATTTTGGCCACATCATTCGTCAGAGTTCAATATACCGTACATTGTTGGAAGGGAAGGTGAATGGCAGCAGAGGGAGAGGGAGACCAAGAACATCATGGTTTACAAATATTTCACAGTGGACAGGCTTGAATTATTCACAGTCTATCAGAACAGCACACCATCGGGACAAGTGGAGAACCATTGCATCCAACCCTCGACTAGAGGACGGAACTATTGATTGATTGAGTTGAATATTATCAAATGTTACAAAGCATGGGGGATTTGCGATTTCGAGGGGGGGGTTTGTGATTTCCTAGGAAATCGCAAGCATTTTTTTATCGATATTTACATTCCCTAAATATACCAAATTCAAATAAAACGGGACATAGTTATTGCACAATATAACCGTAAATCGGGCCTATGGGCTTAACGCATTGACTGCTCCATGGCAGAGTAGCACACGTGTGGAGGAACACCTACACTGGTCCTGATGATGTAAGCCTTCACACCAAGCCTAAGGACTGCTTGTTTGTGGCGGGGTACCAAGCTAGGTGACACATAGCCTGCCACAAACAAGCAGTCCTTAGGCTTGGCATAAAGCCTGACGTCATCGGGACCAGTGTCGGTGTTCCTCCGCATGTGCGCTACTCTGCGGCAGACCAATCAAGATGTTAAGCCCACAGGCCCGAGTTACGGTTATATTATGCAACAATTGTGTACCGGCATCTCACTTTAAAAGTTTTATTTGAATTATATATATTTAAGGAATGTAAATATCGATCCAAAAATATATGCCAGTATTGGTATGTGGACTTATCGAAGGATGATGAAAATATCATGGACAAAGAAGATCACCAACAAAGAAGTTCTCAGAAAAATTAAAAATAAGAAAAGCTTGTTTGCCACTATACAGACAAAGAAACTTATTTATTTTGGCCACATCATTCGTCAGAGTTCAATATACCGTACATTGTTGGAAGGGAAGGTGAATGGCAGCAGAGGGAGAGGGAGACCAAGAACATCATGGTTTACAAATATTTCACAGTGGACAGGCTTGAATTATTCACAGTCTATCAGAACAGCACACCATTGGGACAAGTGGAGAACCATTGCATTCAACCCTCGACTAGAGGATGGAACTATTGATTGATTGATTAATTGGCATATGTTATAGGCTTAATAAATTGATGGCCTATGGGCTTAACACCTTGACGACCCACCACCGCAGAGTAGTGCACACCGCACGGAGGAACAACTGCACTGGTTCCTGCCTACAGATCTTTCATATATGGTCTGCAGGGCCTGTATGCATGATGCGGTGTTAGCTTTGAATCAAACAACACATATTGTAGAATGGCCTGCCCTTGTCTGTTCATGTCCAGGTGGCAAGTGATGTTTTGAAGCCAGGAGGCAGTTGTGACATAAGAGGCTGGAGGAGTAAAATAGTGCTAAGAGGCAGCAGTAGTCGCAGGTCTGGGTTCAAAGATGGTGAGCGGCCATCTTAATGTATAGGAATAATGTCAGGTGGTGGGGCGGCATCACTTTCAGTTCATAATGAGTGTATGGTACTCCAATCAACTCATTGCCACATTGAGAATTGCCAATGTTAATAATGACATGTACATTTATCAAATATATATTTTGCAATATTTAACAAATCTGTCAACACTAGCAATTTCATTGAATACATTACAGTATATGGTGAATTTGAGAATGTAATGGAGGTGTGTTGTCGATCGATTGCACACACAGTGGCACCGTTTTGGTCAGCAACCGGTTCAGCAATGTCACATTCATCATAATGCCCATCCTCAAACTCACCCAAACTCACAGCCTCACACTCACCCTAACTTCCACCCTCACACTCACCCTAATACCCCCCCCCCCTCTGACTGCCACCATGACACTCACCCTAGCTAACTCACCCTAACACTCCCCCTAACTCCCCCACTTACCCTCACACTTACTTATCTCCCGCCCCCACCCTCACACTCATCATAGCATCTACCCTGACTCCCAGCTCACACTCACCATAATACCTACCCTCAAACTCACCCTAACTCACACCCTCACACTCACACTAACACTTACCCTGACTCCCATCCTCACATTCACCCTGACTGCCACCCTCACACTCAACCTCACACTCACACTAACTCCTACACTTACCATCACTCCAACCGTCACACTCACCCTAACTCCGACCCTCATACTGACCCTATCACCTACCCTGACTCCCTCCATCACACTCACCCTATTACCCACCCTCACACTCAAACTAACTCACACCCAAACACTCATCCTAAAATATCCCCTGACTCTCACCCTCACACTCACTCTAACACCTACCCTGACTCCCACCCTCACACTCACCCTAACTTCCCCCTCACACTCATCCAAATACCCACACTCACTCCCACCATCACACTCACCCTAACTCCCACACTTACCCTAACTCCAACCCTCACACTCTCCCTAACACCCCCCCGAATCACACCCTCACACTCACCCTAACTTTCACCCTCACACTCACACAAATACCCATGCTGACTCCCACCATCACACACACCCTAACTTTCCCCTCACACTTACCCAAATACCCACACTCACTCCCATCATCACACTCACCCTAATTCCTACACTTATCCTAACTCCCACCCTCACACTCACCATAGCTTCTACCCTGACTCCCAGCCTCACAATCACCCTAACTTCTATGCTCACACTCACACGAATACCCACCCTGACTCCCACCATGACACTCATTCTAACAGTCAAGCTCACACCTGCCTGTTCAACGATCGATCACCGACCAGTTGGTGACCAATCATCAACCAATGTTTTTCCCGCCTTCTTTTGCCTTGGTCACAAGGTTGTTGGCTTTTGGTCACAAAGTGGTCACAAAATGGTCACAACCCATAGTATGACTGAGACCAAACTAACTACTACAACAACTGGTCAAATATAGTTCAAAACAAGTAAGAGATTTTGGTTAAGCTTGAATTATTCATCACAATACCATGTAATTGCAATTGTAAAATAATTACAGAATGTATATAATTTGCAAGCTTAAATGCATATATCAAGGAATCATTATTAAAAGAATCACTCCTATTTCACAATCTCCCAGTAAAGTTGTGTAAAATAGCACTGCTTTTTTTCAGTGATTGTGCGAAATCCCTAGACATTTTAGGGATTTCATGAAATTCCTGAGTGAAACAGGGATTTCGCAAAATCCCTGAAAGTTTTAGAGATTTCACAAAATCCATAATAACACAATCTTACTGTAACATATATATATTATATATATATTTTACCTCGGTATACAGCCTCAGGCTAGCTTCAGGCTAGGGAGAGGGAAGCACATCCGGTCCAGCAATTAGCATAAACAACTCATGACCGGAGGACGCTCGTGGAGTTGCTCCAGTACAGCAAGTTCATAACTGTAAGTAATTGTGATTATTTTGGTTGAGCTTGTTTATGATGCAACATAGCATCTAGATTTGAAAGTTCAGAACTTTCGTACGTCCAGTTTGGACTAGATTAGCGTTTGAAATATCAAAACGGATAGAACAAAGGATTGCTTTGTGCTTTATGGTTTCCATGGTTCTATCGACCCGCTTTGATATGGGTAGAGATGTTGGCACGGTCACATCTCGTGTGGAGATTCCTTCGGACCCTAATAGAGGGTGTTGTTGGGGATGATCCTGGGTTTCTTTTACAGATTCCCCTTTTGAATGAGGCGTTTCTCCGAGTTTCGTAGCATTTTCTCCAACTTGTTGGCGCAGAAGCCGCGGGTGGGAGAAGTGTACGCGACAGAGAGATGGGAGGTTCTAGAAGCCTACCCCACGTATGGTTGGTTTCGATACCTAAAAACCTACGACAATACTTAGCTTACCACGCCTGTACTGAGAACGGTGTAAATACGTTACTCAATACCATATAGATCCTCAACCCAGGTATACCTGGCATCACTTCGGTGTTCAGTTGAGTTGATTCCGGTTTAATAAGTATCCTTTTTTGGTTACAGACTACCGATGCCTACAAAGCGAAACAAACCGCCGCCCGCTGCTGTGGAGGGACACATGCCTACCGGCTACGATACATCACCCGACCGGACAGCTCCCCCGTCACCACAGCCGGGGGCCGATCTACTCTCAGATAGGGAGAGTGATGACGGGACTACATACCCGGTTGATCTAACACACCAGGTAAACCTTTTGGTAGAGCAAAAGATGCGGGAAATGCAAAGCCTTAAAGACCCAACTCAACACCTCCCACCGATTGATTCGGATTGGGAGGACGTTTCCGATTTCGAGGAAATGGATTCCGCAGTCGAGATTCCGCGTCCTAAGACCAAAAAGCGGAAGCGGCCAGTGAGTTTGTCTGGTGACAAATTCACCAAGGCCACGAAGGGTAAGAAGGTCAAGAAACCCAAAAAGAAGAGCAAGAAGAAGAAGAAGCACTCGTCTTCTGACTCTTCATCCGACTCGTCATCCACTGAGTCGGACTCTGACACTGAACGAGCCAGTCTTTATGCCAAGATTGGCGGTAAGGTCCACAAACATTGCCAACTGGAGAAGGCAAAGAAAGTGAAGACAACTACAATGATGCATGAGACCATTAAGGGTCATTTTAATACCTTCAAACCAGCAGAAGTTATTAATAAGATAACAGAGCAGATTTCCGGCATAAAAGGTATCCCGGATAGTGTTGTCAAAGAAATGGATGCCGGCATTCACCTAAACGAAGAAAAGAAGAGGTTTGAGACTGCCCTCTTCACAGTCCATAAGGCAGTACTAGGAGTCCTGGCAACGGTCGCCCCGGTGGCGAACCGAATGCAAACCGAGAACAAGTTCTCGTCACTAGCCAGAGGCATGGACAAAGGCATAGTTTTGCTTACCGCTGCCAGTAACTTTTTCAGTTACAGACGTTGCGAGAACGTCTTTAAGGCAGTCACTACTCAAGCCGGTAAGGAAGTTGCCCGATCCAAGAAAGTTATGGATAATGATGGCAAGGTGTACACACTCTTTCTTCCTCCCAAGCCCATCAAAGGGAAACCCTTAGATAAGGGAAAGATGTTCGGCGGACAACTCCCCTACCTATTTAAGGAAGTCGAGACAGAAACAAAGAGTAGCCGGAACTTGGAACCGTCCAGGAGAGCGGACAACACGTGCCGTTTCCGTAGGCCGCGAGGGGATTTTCGTCTCCGTCGCGGAACCAGAGCTGGCAGTTCCGGCCCCTCCTACGGCTATCTACCACGAGGCAGAGGTCGGGGCGACAGGCAAAGCTGGAACGAAGGCAACCGCCCGTTCCGAAAGGAATTTGCCCCAAAGCAACTCTTCCCACGCCCAGGCAGCAAGTAGACACGGCAACCCAAACAGTTGGGCTAGCAGACATGGTGGCAGAATCGACACAGACAGATGTAAGAAACTTTTGTGCTGGGAACATTTCTAACTATTTTCCTAATTGGTGTGAAATTACTAGTGATGAAAACATTTTAGAGATAGTAACTGGTGTTAAGATCCCCTTTATTGAGGTCCCAGTACAACAACGGATACCTTTCCCATATAAATTTGATGCTTTAGAAAACAGGCATTACCTGATCGAGTTTCACTTTTTCAATCAAAAGGCATTATTGAGGAGGTGCTTCACACTCCAGGAGAATTTATTTCTAATATTTTTCCAGACCTAAACCTAACGGAGATATTCAAATGATTTTTGACTTAACTAAGTTAAATGAGCTCGTAGAATATCAACATTTTAAAATGTTTTCTCTTGACACTGCCAGGGATTTGGTTACACCTGAGGCCTGGATGGCCTGTGTAGATTTACAGGATGCCTATTACACAGTTCCGATTTTTACAGAACACCGCAAATTCTTAAGGTTCATTTGGAATGATACACTATTCCAGTTCACTTGTATGCCAAATGGTTTAGCGTGTGCTCCACGTTTATTTACTAAACTACTGAAGCCGATATTTTCGGCTATGGCTAGGAAGGGTCACACTATGTTCCCATATATTGACGATTCATTTATTGTTTCACAATCGTTTGATGACTGTCAGCAAGCTGTCGATGACCTATGTTCCCTGTTAACAAGGCTGGGATTTGATTTAAATCATAAAAAGTTGGTGTTCTTCCCGACAACCAAACTTAAATGTTTGGGGTTTATTATCAACACCCGCTTAATGACTGTTTCACTCCCCGATAACAAACTTATAAAGTTTCAGGATGCAGCAACCCGCTTGGTGGCGTTAAATAGGCCAAAGATAAGACAGGTCGCCGTGCTAGTTGGCCTACTGATAGCGTATGCCCCGGCTATTCTATATATGGCAAAGCACATATAAAATCTTTGGAGATTGATAAGAACTTATGGTTGGCTCGCACAAAAGGTAATTTCGAAAGAAAAATGTTTATTTCGGAAGATGGAATGAATGATATTAATTGGTGGTTTAATAATATTCCAAATTCGTTTGGTGGTGGTGGTTTGGTTGGGTTGGGGGGTTGTTGGTGGGGGGGGTTGTGGTTGTTTTGTTTTGGTTGGGTTTTTTGGTTTGGTTGTTGGTGTTTTGTTTGGGTGTGGTTGTGTTGGGGGGTTGTTGTGGGTTTGGGTTGGGGTTGTTTGGTTTGTTGTTTGGGTTGTGGGGGTTTTGTTTGTGGGTGTTTTTGTGTGTTGGGGTGGTTGTTTTTGTTGTTTTTTTGTTGTTTTGGTGGGGTGCGAAAGCACACGCAATATTAATCGTTCCCAACTGGGACACACAGCCTTGGCTTCCAGGCATAGTGGCAGCAGCCACAGATTGCCTCCGATTCCGAAGATCACCAGGGAATCTGACACACCAAGGCCCCCTAAAACGATGAGGGGACGTGTCCACGACGCCGTTGCTGGCATTCCTTTTTTAAATAAATATTTAGAACAATTTGATTTAGACAAAATTACTCAGCAGAGAATAGATTTGCATGCTTGGCGTAAAGGCACTGTTAAAATGTACACTACGTATTTAAAGAAGTGGGGCGTTCGTTGCCTAATTAAGAAAGTTAAACCCATGAAGCCGACCATTTCCCAGGTCGGCAGATTTTTGCGCATGTTAGAAGACGACGCTCTAGGGTTTGGAGCAATTAATGCTGCTAGGTGTGCTTTGTCCGTTATCCTTCCACGGATAAATAATGAAACTGTAGGGAAACATCATGTCATTCACTGGATTCTTAGATCGATTTATGAGAGGAATCCACCCAAACCAAAGTATAGTCGGTTTTGTGATGTGTCTGTTGTCTTTGATCTCCTTAAACAATGGCCTGATAACAGGCATTTAGATGTTTGGAAGTTAGGTTTTAAAGTAGCGTTGCTTTTATTATTGGCGACAGGACACAGAGGACAGACTATTGTCGCCCTGTCACTAGATGGCCTAGAATTTGACAAGAAAGAGGCCACATAAGTCGAATAGATTAGGAAACCCGTTGTCTACAATTAATGTTACAAGTTTCACAGAAGACCCAAAGCTTTGTGTAGTCTCAGCCATTAGGGCATATATATCCAAGACCAAGGACTTAAGAACATCAAGACAGCTTTTAGTGAGCTTTATTCGGCCACACAAGGGCATTTCGTGAGATACGCTTGCACGGTGGACAATTACAATGTTGAAGTTGGCAGGCATAGATACGGACAAATACGCGTCACACTCAACACGAGGTGCTATGGTGTCCAAAGCACATCTGCTGGGGATTTCCGTTAAATGGATCCTAGCCCATGCGGGATGGAAAACTGCACGATCGTTTGCAACACATTATAACAAACGGTTGGAAAAGTCGAGCACAGTGGCCCGACGATTACTGAAAGACTAGATCTACAAGAGGTGAGAATACACTATTGCCACTAATCTTGTCGATTATTGATTCCAATGTACTTTTAATTGTTATTGAATAGTTAACATGATATACAGGATAAATGATTTTACGTAAACGTCTCCCTAGCCTGAGGCTAGCCTGAGGCTGTATACCGAGGTAAAATAGATTAGTTAGACGAATCTTACCTTGGTATAGATGATGGATAACTGTTGTTTTACCGAGGTATAAGCCTCGGATAGACATGGGCTAGGGCCCGCCCACCACACCCTTCCACGTCTATTCGTTTGCTTATACCAAGGAAATTTCACAGTTTAATACCATTGTCATTCTTAGATTTTGTTGATTTTATTGGATCATTTATCCTGAATAAGTAGGTAAAGATTGCTGGACCGGATGTGCTTCCCTCTCCCTAGCCCACGTCTATCCGAGGCTTATACCTCGGTTTAAAAAAACAGTTATCCATCATCTATACCAAGGTAAGATTCGTCTACTTAATCTATATTAATATATATATATATATATTATATTATATTTTAATTATACATATATATATATATATATATATATATATATATATATATATGAGTGTGCCAACGTTATATCATTTCCCTTCATATTACCCTTGGGGTATCCTTCGACCTAAAGTCATTTAATAACTAAGTGTATGGTTACTAAGGAGAGAACATTTCTGGTGAAGATTGGCTAATAATAGCTAATCTAGTAGAAACTGCTAATATAAGATTACACGGATATCCTGCACTACCAATTGAGTGCCAGACACAAATACACACATAGCAGGTATGAGCATTTCCCGCCAATTGGCTGATTTCCGCCAATGGGGGACCTCCGACTTTTTAGTTCAAATTCCTGCCGTTCGCGTCTCCACTGAACGAGTGGGCCTATTCGGCAAACTGTCACACTGCAAACCCAATGACTATGAGCAATCTTCATACAGAAGAAGTCAAATATCTCTAAAACCACAAGACCTACAGACAAACTACTTGGTATACATATAGAAAACATACAACGAATACATTATATTAAATTTCTAAGGTTAGGGTTCTGTATTTCTATTAATTTTGAATAAAGTAAACGTTTTGCACTGGGCGTACCGCCAAACTCAGTGCATTGTCAATGGCCGTGAGCAATCTTCATACAGAAGAAGTCAAATATCTCTAAAACCACAAGACCTACAGACAAACCACTTGGTATACATATAGAAAACATACAACGAATACATTATATTAAATTTCTAAGGTTAGGGTTCTGTATTTCTATTAATTTTGAATAAAGTAAACGTTTTGCACTGGGCGTACCGCCAAACTCAGTGCATTGTCAATGGCCGTGAGCAATCTTCATACAGAAGAAGTCAAATATCTCTAAAACCACAAGACCTAGAGACAAACCGCTTGGTATACATATAGAAAACATACAGTGAATAGATTATATTAAATTTATAAGGTTAGGGTTCTGTATTTCTATTAATTTTGAATAAAATATACGTATTGCACTGCGCGTACCGGCAAACTCAAAGCATTGTCAATGACCGTGTAGGCCCACTAGTACCGATGCGCCACCAAGTGTCGGAAAATGAACTACGCCACATGTCCCCCATTATATGCTTCCTGTGCTGTTCACGAGATACGTGTAAATCCGAGGAGAAAACATGTGGGAGGGGGAGGTGACCCATAGGAAGCAAATGCTGAAGCGACTAAACACCCTGAAGGAAAAGAACAAGCAGAAAAAATGAACCAACATTGTTATTAAAATGAACTTCAGATTAGTTTTATTATCGTATTCCTTGACATTTTATGCTTTAATATATTTTTTAAGCCTAGATGTTTCCTGCAAGAACTGATGGAGAGAGTATAAGACTATATATTGAGGAAGTATAAGACTATATATTGAGGGAGTATAAGACTATATTTGAGAGAGCATAAGACTATATATTGTTGTTAAAATGAAATTTACATTACTTTTATCATATTCCTTTATTTATTATAACAAACTAGTATTACAATATTACAAGGAGTGCCAGCTGAAGGAGTATAAGACCATAAATTAAATAACTGAAACTATTAACTATGGTATAGGTGTATTATTTATATTATTGACTTATCATTTATGCAAGATTACAAGAAAAACAGTTCTGTATTCTTAGAGTACCGATTCTTACCTTATGTCACAGGTGAAGAGTGAAATTTCTCCCTCCTAAGTGGCTACCAAATTGCACCAATTGTGTCCTACTTGTAAAAAGATTTCTCCGTGGGAGGGCGGGTGGCCCCCCCCTCCCTACACCCTCCCCCCCCCTACTCGGCTAAACGCCGAGTTTTGAGGCATACGCCCACAATCAGCTAATTTGCTTCTCTGCTCATGTCTGACATAACCAATATGATGTGGTTCACATCAGTGTAAAATGTCGATGCATAAATTGGCCCATAATTCTAAAATCGTGGTTGATTTGGAGGGAGGAGCCAACACGCCGCTCCTTGTGTGCGTCCTAAAGTACTTCATGTCCCGCAAGGTGTTCTATGTGGTGGAGTGGTTAGAGTGTCTGACTTTTTTCTAGGTTGGAATCCTAATCTGAAGGTTGGTGGTTCGATTCCCCATGCCCTCCACCTCTGCCAATTTGGATTTCCACCGCTGTGTATAACTTACAGCGCCATCAAAGGCAAGATGCTCTGATACCATGTCTATGTTGTGTGGGAGCTTAAAAAAAACCTTCGGTCGGTAAAAGTGTAAGCTCGGGCTTTCTATCGACAAACTGTCTAATGGTGAAAACAAGTCTAATCAGACTTATCCGTGATAGGCAGTATAAATCTTCAAGCAAAAAAAGGGGAAAAAAGAACACTGCGTGACCCATAGCCCCCATTCGGCGGAGCAGCTCCCAAAATTACCCCACCCACCCTCTTAAAATATAGGGGCTCGGCTCGGGGATACTCGAGAGGCGCCTCCCAAGCCCCATTCAAGTCGGCTCCCAAGCCCCATTCAAGTCGGCGTAGACTGAAAGAGACAAACATAGAAGGCTTTGATATTTTTAATTAAATAAAGAATAAAGAATATGCCAAAACACATAACTGCGTTGGCTCCTTCTGCCCGAATCACTGACAGTGCTGGAAAATCCATATTAATTTGTGCAGGGACCCAATCGGTAGAGCGCCTGGTCGAGTCAACCCAATCACTTACCAAATTTATACTTGTCGCTACCTAGCCTGGCGCTCGGCATTACTAGGATAGGGCAAGGACTGGTTAGCTCAGTATCAGGACAACGTGACTTGAGTGGGATATTGGATTATGATGCCGGCGGCCTGATCTCCCTATAGTGGGACAGCATTATAAAGTCACCATGATTTCGTACTGTCACAAGTCGGTTCTCGTCCTGATATGACCTTAGATGTTGCCAGGACGTAAAACTCAATCCACTATTACAACTATGTCTTAATTTTTTTTTTTTTTTTAAGCCCAGATGTTTCCTGCAAAGTTCATCTTGGCCAGTATTGTCGGCGCTGTCCTCCTGCAAGGTGCTTCCCCGTTGCTAAGCGACGGCGGCAGTGATCACTTCCGGCGGGACGACTCCCCATCCAGCTTCCGGCCCAAGACCTGCCGCATCGTGAACACGACGACCTCTGAGGATGTGCCTCACTGCCCGGCAGCGCTCAACCCGTGTCCCGCCGGATACACGTGCCAGTTGCTTAGCAACGCACAGCCGTCGCTGGCCGACACCCAGAAGCGACTACTCGAGTACTACTACTGCCTACCGGTAGGCCTGCTGCTGGTCATCGTTGAGTTTTATTTAAAGTTGCGTAGTCCGATGCTTTTGAGTTTCTGTAATTTTCTGGTTGATCATTATAAATCTATCTTACTTTATTTTGGAGTAATTTTGCTTTAAAATGCAGAGTGAGATATTTGAAGTGAAAACATGTCAAACTAAATTTGGCATGTTTGCCAATATTCTGATCCCCTAGGCTTCAATAGCAACATGTTTTGTTAAATTGTCTTACTATGCCCTTCTATGTAGCATCAAGTGCTGAATAACTGTAGCGGTTGGTGTAAATGTGAATCGATTGTACCGTTTCCAATATAGATAACGAAAAGACGCTCCATACCTCATAATAGTTATATGCATTCGCATTCGCGTGATGCATGCCACATACCACGTTTATGGAATCCTGGCCTAAGTGCTTGTGCATCGGCAATTAATGCTGTATTGTCCGATGAAAAGCATAACATTTTCGAGACCAAAGACTTAACTAGATTTTATTGTATATGCAAATTAGATACCGGTGCATTTTTTTAAGCATTTATTGCTGCACAGAAGGGAATACTATGTCAATTTAATAGAACCTGTTACTGTTGACATCTATGGTGTAAGACATGTGTAAGTGGGGTCAGGGGGGCAGTGGCGCGTGCACAGATGGGTGGCGCCCTCAACGGATCTGCGGATGAGTAGGTGAATAGACAGGTGTAGGACTGAGGGAGGAGTTAGCACTGAGGAGCAGATGGAAGCTTCCAGCCTTATTATACTCATGTAACTGCTTTTGCAGCATATATATATATATATATATCTATATAAACCTGTTCTAACTGAGGTGAAGGAAGAATATAAAGAGCTAAGTGGATTGAGAGTATTTATTTTCTCTTGACAAGTAAATATAGCCTTATCATACATATAAAAGTTTTTTTCGAAGCAGGATGCTCAGAACGGCGAGAGATGAGTGACAAGAACTGCTGGTGGCGGCGCCAGTCTAGGCCAGCATGCCGCAGTTAATAAACATCTGCCCACAATTGGACCTTAATAAGAATAATGGTAAAGTAATAGGAAAACCTCATACCGATGATTTATACCCGTATATTTATATACTAACTATATATATGTGCTCTATAATCCATTATGGGAATATAAACAAGGACACTATCTATCTTCAGTTCCCTATGTAATAGTATATCACTGTATCCTATCTAACTGACCCTGTGTAGTATGGCATGGGCCACACTGGCGCCACCTGTGAAGGGCTCTAGGCACTGTATGCCAGCTGCGTCTGGCCATTATCGCCTATAGGCCTGTCGGGACGGTCAAATTTTAACTTTAGGTGGGCATTTAATATATCTCCGCCAGAGAGATCTTCTTCTCAACCACACCAGTTTTATCATTGTTCTATTTATCTGGGGCTAACTGTTTATATATATATATATTACCTCGGGCTGTTGACTCCAGGGCATTCACAGCCCAGGGAGATAAAGCATTTCCGGTTTCAGGTCATTTAGCATATTTTCCACAACTCAGGACACTCGCCAAGTTGTTTCAAGGTACGTTTAAAAAAAAAAAAGATTCAGCTTTCAGAACTCATTGTTACTAAATTATTGTACTACAATTGCTTTATGAATGTTTCAAGAACACATATTGAACAGTTTCACTGCGTTAAATACCATAATTGTGTCACTTGGACGATTTTTAAAACAAATGCGATCACCAGAGGATACATTTGCTCGCTCGCTTATCGGGCGGTTAGCGTCCTGACCTATTTAATCACACATGGTATTTTAATCATAAGCATATTCAGCGCTGTACGGAGCGACCCAACCAGCGATGGTTGAACTCGTTTGAGCCCGTTTGAACTTGCTGGAAATAGACTTTCCTCTTCTCGTGTTCGTGAGAACTCAGTAAAGTAGATTAGTAATCCGCGTTATTGATATATTATAGAACAGAAATACTTGACAATAAACAAATCTTTTATCTGGCATCCTGAAGCTCCATGGCCATGTCAATTTCTACGACATTGTTTTGGTTGACAAGTTGGAAACTGAGCGATAATAGGTGAAAACTCCATAAGCATATTCAGCGCTATACTGGGCGACCCAACCAGCCACGGCTGAATACGCTTATGCGTTTGAGCCCGTTTGAACTTGCCGGAAATACACTTTCCTCTTCATATTATCACATATTTATGTATCTTTTGCACAGATTAAATTGTTTGAAGTATATTTGAAATTTATCTACATTGATTTCTGTTTAAATCACACAATATCACTACTTACTGAATGGGAAACTCATCCTGCAAGGGTATGCTCGATATGACCCAGTTGTCAGCCGTTTTTGCTCCTTTCGTCGCTGTGGACCCTTCTCATTTTAATGTGGATGGGCTTTTTCGTTTAACCCTGCGCACACTGTTTGGGAATGTGTTTGATTGACCCGCTATTGAATCGGTATGTGCTATACGCTCACGACTCAGAATGGCGGGTGCACTGGTTAAGCTGTTCTTTACATCCTGCTCAACGAGTATGACTGCAATCATTTACTTTTGGCTCTGAAGTATGGTTTGTCACGGTCCAAGACTGTCAATGGTATATACATATTAATATATATATATATATTTACAAATATATATATGTATATTTATGGGAAAACCAGTGATGAGAGATATACACATATCTCCTGACATCGAGTTGTCTCTACCTTGACTGCAGTCAATTGCCATAACCTTAAGTTAACAATGGCTTACTGCAGTGAAGGGTCATCATTATCATCATGCTGTCAGTCGCGATGCAACAAAGACTGCTTTCATTACTTGACTGCCGCTCTCCATTTAGCTCTCTGCTGTGAGAGTGATGTCCATGAGTCGGTCTTAATGTCTCTCAGCTTCAGGTTTCTCTTGATGGTATCCTTGAACCGGAGACGAGGGCGCCCTCTCTTTCTGTAACCAGAAGACAGTTGAGAATAGAGGATCTGCTTTGGTAGCCTGTCTGATGACATCCTCATGAGGTGTCCAGTCCACCGGAGATTCTTTTTGATCAGAAGATCCTCCATAGAGGGCAGCCCCGTCCATTCGAGTATTTCCTCAGTGAAGGGTATGTGTGGTATAAAGGAGACTATATACCCCAAAAACTTCTAAATGTTGAAATTCTTGATAGGCACTTGCACATCGCAAAGTTGCCAAGTTCCCTTCCTTGCACTACGAAGGCAGTGACTAAAAAACGAATCGCAATACAACCTAACCGTATATTGCAGATTGCAGCGAGGCAGAGTGCATGCAAGGTATCCTACACGGCAGGTGCGCCGGACGGAACACCGCCTACATCAGGCAATATGGAGGCATCCGCCTCACAGGTGTTGGGTATGACCGACACGAGGAGCGCACCTGTGCTTCAAGCACAGAAGGCATTGTCTCATGGCCAGTTCGTTGACACGAGCGAACTGGCAAACCTGGAAATCAGATTGACTTCCATGTTACAACAGAGACTCGACCAACCCTCGTCTCGTGGAACAGCACAAGCCCAATCACGAAGCGAACATTCCGAGGATGATTCGGTGTGGCAAAATGAAGTATCACCAGGCACAAGTGGCTCTGACACACCGTCTCCTCAACCCCGAGCAGCGGGTAAGCGCACACACACTATGGCTAAAGACAAAGTGTCTGACTATAATAAAGCCAGGAAAAAAGGCAATGCGCGCAGGGGAAAAAACAAAAAGAGCAAGAAAAGCAAGATTGATTGATTGATTGCTGGTTGCTCTACGCCGTGTCGGCAGCATAGGCTATATTCACGGCGAGAAATGTTTGTTTTTTGTTCAAACCATCGCTTTTACATGTAAAAGCAGACAATCAATTATGTGCCTATATACACTCATTAAATTAGAAAGCTCACAATCATATATTTGTGGTCAAGGGAAACAAATTCCCATAGAAAAAGAATTTTTGTATTAATAATTGATAGAATCTATTTAGTAAACTATATGAGGTGGTACAGTCCAGCTGCCCTCAAAAAGGCTAAAATGTTTTCCTGTTTTACCTTAGTAAAAAGGTCATGCATACTGTCTGCAGTGTAGAACTGTTGGCGCAGGGCCAAAAAATCAACGCAACTTAGTAAAATGTGTTTGAGTGTCAGCGGGGACTGACACCCAATACATTCAGGGGGAGGTTCCCCCTTGAGCAGAAAAGCATGTGTAAGCCACGAGTGGCCAATACGGCAGCGGCTAAGGACCACTTGGTCCCGCCGACCTCCCGCATGAGTCTGTGGTGGCTTTCCCACAGATGGTTCAATTTCTTTAAGTTTATTAATGTTTTCATCCCACTCATGTTGCCATTTGGATTTTATGTGGGTGGCTATTAGTGATTTCAGGTCAGAGTGAGGGATCAGACATGGTTCAAGATCACAGTTCAGGCCCTTTTTCGCAGCCCGATCAGCTCGTTCGGGCTGCGAGGAAAGGCAAGAAAAGCAAGAAGAAGCGAAAAAGGTAACTTTCTTCCTCTTCATCCAGTTCGAGCTCATCTTTCTCAGAAGCCTCGGATTCAGACACAAATCACATGGGTGCCTTCGATAAAGAATTGGACTTAGCAGCCAAAAATTGCTCCACCAAACCCGACAGAAAGGTGAGGCTTTGCACACTGCTCAGGAAAGCCTTGGAGGGGCACTTCCACACTTTCAAACCAGCTAAGGTTATTCTTTGAGGCTCCACAAAATGTATGGCTGTCAAAAGGCTTGGGGCTTCATGCCCTAAAGAAATGGATGACGGAGTACACATTTCAGAAGAGAAAAAGAAGACAGAATATGTCATGTACGCCAATATGCCAACATAATATGCCAACAGGCTATTCTGGCAGCCCTCACGGCCCCCGCAACGGTAAATATTAATAAGATTGAGGGTAGAGTGTCAAAACATCTTCCCACGTGGAGGAAACTAACCAATTGTCCATGGGTTCTGTCAGCAGTGGAAGGTGTGTTTATCCCCTTTGTGGAAATCCCAGTGCAGGCCAGGGCACTTCAGATTCTCTGAAGAGGAACGCGCGATACTGACCCTGGAAATAACTAAACTATTCTCAAAATGGATTATTGTGATAGCCACACACAGCCCAGGGGAATACATCTCAAATGTATTTCTGCGCCCTAAAAGAAATGGTTCTTCCAGAATGATTTTAGATTTCGAAATTCTGAATAAGTCAGTGGAATACATACATTTGAAAATGTTTTCACTCAACACAGCAATTGACCCCATAAAGACCTGGGGCGTTTATTTCTAGTGTAGACTTAAAGGATGCTTATTGCACCATCCCCATTGTAAATGAACACAGAAAATTCTTGAGGTTCATTTGGAATGATCCACTGTTTGAATATACTAGACCGGCAGCCCAGGACCTTCAGGGTTGACGAACGAGGTACCAATATCTGAGTATGGGAGTGTGCTGGGGGTCTGCTGGCATGTACATATATGGTACTCTGCCAGGGACCCCCCATTGCGTGTAGGCTTGGGGACCCCTCAAAGGGACCTAAAATTGGGTCAGAAATAGTTGAGCGAGATACCACTCAAAACTGCTGCCATTGTGTGCTTACTACCAAATATATATTAATGGGACAAATGACAGACATTTTTGTCATTGGTAGGGGCCCACCAGACCCCCTGAAAGGGCCTACAAATTGGGCTAGCATAGATGAGCAAGGTACCAAATAAAATTTGTGCCAAATGATCAAGTTCTATCCATAGAGTGTAAAACAGGTTACTCCAGAAAATTTGTCCGTTGCTTTAATGGTGCCAGACGCCCCTGAATTTGGACCCTTAGGCCCTGCAGTACAACTAGGCTATCCTAGATATTGTAAGTACCAGCTGAAACTAGGTTCAAATGATCAAGCACTCCTTAGTGCTACGAAAAGCAAGGAACCAATGACAGAAAAAATATCCATTGCTATGACCCTGCCAGACACCCACGAATAGATCCAGTAGTTCGATACAGCACTAGTCTTTTTGACTTAATGTAAATATAATTGCACAGAAATAAAAAACAGAAAACTTTGAAAAATAATGGCAAACTTTGATTCTGGCAGCAGTAGTTCCATCAACGCAACATACTTCGATAGTCATTTTATCCAAATGTAAATGTAAATATAATTGCACATGAACAAAAACACAGAAAACCATTAAGAATTATTGCAAACATGGTTGTTGGCGGCAGTACTTCCATCCACATAACGTAATCTGATGGTCCTTTTGACCGAATGACAATATAATTCCACATCATGAACAAACACATAAACAACTTTGAAGAATAATGGCTACATTAAGTACAAGTGCATATTTTTGCAGTGACTTTAGTCTTTTGGCTTATTTAACTTGTTGTCCTTGAAGTTGACAACAATACTACTCAGTAGAATTTGTGCTTAGAAAAAACTGTTATCCAGAATCCCACTCCACAAAATGAACAACGGTAATGGTTGCAATTTACTTTATATTAACAAGGAAGAGCAAGGTTAACTTCAGCATAGTATTCTGATTTTGAATGTCAATGTTGCAGATCAATCATGTTTCATAGGAAAAGTTCAAGGCACTGCTTGTGAAAGGGACAAAGTACACTCCACAGACAGCAAAGCAATTTTTGCATTTCACTTTTGCTGTCTGAGTCATCACTCCATTCTGGTCCAGAATCTTTATCAGTGTCATCTGTATCATCAAAGTCCTCAGGTTGCCTTTCGTTTTCATCAGAACTGTCAGATCTCAAACTTTCATGATCACCTTCAAAAGTTTGTCAGGCTTTGCATACCCAGGATACCAATCGGGTGCATAATGGCCATTTTTATCCTTCCATCCATACTGCAATGGGTCCAAGTTATGATCCGGCTGTGGAGAGTCTGCATTACCCCAGACAATGCACACATAATGTACAAGTTGTGTCTTATTCCACAGAGTCTTTCCACATGGTGGTAGTAGAGCACAGTAAACTTTTTTTCACATCGGCCATTGGGTTTGCCTGAAATAACAGAAAATGTTAGATATGGGAGATGCTTTGATAAGGGAACATCAATCTATTCACGTTGGCAAGGACACAGGTAACCTCTGTATTCAGGTGACTATCATGTTATAGTGAGATACAAAGAGTGAATGGAAAAGAGACTTAGAGAGGGATATTTTGCAATAAAAACTAGAAAACTACTCATTTCCCCATCAAGAAATGACCCTCCACGAATAGGTGTGTGGTAAATATGTTTATTCTGCTGAATAAGTCTTTTGTCAGTGCCGAAGCACTGGTCTTCCAGGCATTTTTCAATTCAGGGTTATTTACACAAAAGGTATATAGAATAAGGTGTACAATACTTGTTGAATAGACAATTTGCACTATGTGTACTGAGGTATATTTAAGTTAAATCTGTAAACTTATTGTATTCACTAATTTTCAAAACTACTTATTGTATATAGAATCTCACCTGGTTAATTGTTCCTGACATTTGAACCAATTTACTGTACCTTGCCTCATTCACATCTTTTACGCCTTTCATTCCATTCAAGGAGCACACCTACTCTTCTGCTTTCTTTTGGCTTAGTTCCTCTCTGGATGACATGCCGATGAAAAACTGGATCCATGTTCCATCATTATTATTCTCGAGTAGCTCTTAGGGCATGATCTTCCCCTTCCTGTAAAATGATGCTGTAAAATCATAGCCGGTGAAGGTTTGTAGGCCTGGCAGTGCCGCTGATAGTCCTGCTCTAAGGCCTTGGCAATGCTGGTTATGTCAATATACCTGCAGTTATTGCCTCTACCACAGTCCATGATGATCAGCTTTAATGGTATCCCATTTAATATGTTCCGCCCAAGCATCCCCAACATTATCATGATGACATCAGTGTCCATGGCACGGATGAGTAGACTACCAGTCAGAGAGGCAGCATGGAATGCCAGAAGGGTATCTGCTTCCTCATGATGTGAGTCTGGCTAATCAACAGTCATCCTACTACTGATTTGATTGAATGTGATACAAAGACAGTTACCCGCATGAGATGTGATAAGTGTCTTCTTTCCAAGGATTGGTCCATACTGGTCTTTCTGCCACTCAATCAGAACAAATTTGGCCAGCTGGTCCTTGAAAATTCCATCCTGTAGCAGCTTTTGGAAACTCTGCTTAGGGGCTTGCTCACTCACACTTATGATGGGTGGTTGATTTTCATCACCACATAATCTTCTTTCACTCTCTTTAAGGGACGAAGGTAGGTATTTGTCAAGCAAAACATGAATTTCATGTCCACTGGCGATGCTACAGCAAATATGGGGCAAAAGACCCCTTGCAAGATTTCCATATGAGGATATGTTGCGAATGGCTGAAAGATAAGAGTGAAGCAAGAGTCCACCATCAATCAATGTTGCCTCAATATGAGGCAGAGTTTTCATTCCATCTTGCATCAACTCCAGCTTGCCCAAGAGCTTGCTTTTCATGGTCTTTAGCATTGATCCATCATGTTGAGCAGTGCATAATGGAACATTGGTGATGGGGTAACTGATGACATGCTCCAAATCAAAGTTGGTGTGCTGTGAAATTACTACCAGCATCCGTATAAACCTGTCCAAAGAGCCTATAATACTAAGATGGCTCACTCCCTATCTCTCCCATGGTAATGTAAATTTTGCAGTACCACCTTGTGGTGGGTTTGATCAGCCCGGCTGCTGGTTGGTGTTTCACATGTAAACACATACAATTATATTATACATGAGATAGGTAAGTATGAATACACATCAATATGAGATTGCTATGAACAAATACCCATCATTATGAGCATCATCATCAGCATCGCCATCATCACACATCTTTCACATTCATATATCTATACATATAATATAGCACCTGTTTAACCAAGAGAACAGCCAGCGCACCAAGTGGTGGGTTTGATCATTTTGATTACACAGTACAGGCTGAGTGAGCCGTCTTAGTATTATAGGGTCTTTGTCCTGTCCCATTGACTGTTGACTACTGGAGTGGCTTTAGAACTTGGTGAACGCTTGGCCATGGTGTTCTCATTGGCAAAGTTATTCACTTTTCTCCGTTTTAATGGCTTCACCAATCTGGAGCTATCCTCAGCACTTTCCTCCCTAAACTTCTTCTGCAGTTCCCGACCAGTTGATAAAGATTCTGTGAGGTACTTTTGGGTGGTTGCAGAGGCTCCCTTTCCTGTGGCAAAGTCTAACAGGCATGTAGACATGGCTGCAGGTCCAGAGAATGGGTCACATGATTCAGTCACTGCATCTAAAAGAGCTTGGATTTGACAGTTATCCTTCTTGATTCTCCTTGGTCGGAGTTGTGTCCTCGGTCGTTCCTCTGGTAGGAGTCCTGTCAGTTGTCTCAACTCAGTTACTGACATTCCTCGCTAGGTTGATGTAATGCACCACTGCCGGATTGTATTGGTGGAGTTCTGGAATCCTACAATTCCCGATGCAACATCCCTGTTTACTGTTTGTTCAAGAGTCAGGTCTATCGTTGTCCTTGAAAAGGCTTTGGATGTGCGATGAATGGAAAATGCTCCCTTCTCCAGAACTGAGCGAATCTGGGGTTCTGCTGCCTCAAGCTTGGTTAGGAAAAGCACTTCCCAACGGGCATAGTTTGGGCAGTTGAGTCCAAAGAAGACATTGATAACTGTTGGAACTATAGTGATGTAATCCTTGATGTCATGTGTTCACAATGCTCGCATGAGATCTCTGTGTAACCGATTGATCAGGTACACATACCCACACCAATACTGAGCTGGTGGACCCAGTGCACCCTGCATGGCATTGGTGAAGAATTTCTCATACTGTTCCATGTGCTCTCTGAACATCTGATTTGTATCCAGAAATTGTTCTATTTCACTGGAATCTCTAGGTGTATCATTCAACCATGTCTTCAGTCCATTATGCCTTTCCTGTAAGAGAGTTGACAAGAAGCTATTGTAAAGCTTCCTTTCCATAGCTAAAGCCAAAATTTCATGGAATCTGAAGCAGCGATTGTAGTACTTTCCTCTTATGAACCCATCGAGTGAACCTTCTGCAAATATCTCACATTCTCTAAGGTGTTCAGCTCCAGATTCATTGATGTAGGTTCCTACAGCTCCATGAAAGGCAAGCTCAATATGAAAGTTACCCAACAGTATCAGCAGACGATGAAACAGCGGTGCTTGAAGGGACTGAATTGAGTAGGTTTATAGAGCAACTGCCAGGTCATACGTAACCACCACATAATTTTGATCTGTTTCAATGGCTACCTTCATGCTTCTCTTCATAGTTTCCTGGATGACATCATTTCTTGTAGGTGATGCTGGTATAGGATCCATGTAGCAAATCCTCTGCTTAGGGCGGTCATCCTGGACAAACTGTGAAAAGAAACCAACAAAAAGTGGGTGCGGCATCACTTGGGATAGCATTAACCAATAGTAATCAATCATGTGCTGAGTGACAGCTGCCGATGCTTCATTGTTTGATGCTGAAAGATTAAAAGTTGCTTTATGTAGCTGACAGCGCATCAGGACAATCTGATACTCTCGGCCGTCAAACTGATGTCTATTTCTTCAATTGCGAGTAGCAACTAGCCTGACATTGTTTTCATTGTCATCGGTCATGTTTTGGTAGCCATTCCCAAAGGTTGCATGCAGTGTGTCTTTTCCATCCAGAGTCTCCATATTGACATCATAGTTATCCCAAGCAAATCCTGTTCCAAGATCTGGCTTCAACTCAATACCATCAGGACAATCATGATCAGACTTCTCAGTTGAAAATGCAAACTCTGTTTCTAATGGCTTCACCTCATCATAACTCAGGTTATATCCTAGACGGTTTAAAATACGAAGAACCATTTTGGATCCTGTCAGTGTCCCAAGTCCTAATCCAAGCACTGTTTGTTTCCATGGACGCGCTGAACCTCTGGATGCATTGACCACTGCATCTGATGTCTGGTTGGTGTTCTCCATTTAGGCATCTCCTGAATTTTATTCCTAAGGTGAAGCGCTGAACTCCGTAGTATGCTTTGTTGCTTCTCTTTCTCATTCTGCAGGCTTGCTCTTGCATCGTCCTCCAATAAAGCTAAACTGTACAGGCAATTACCTTTACGATGGTCTATAAGTGAAATGCATAGGTTTCCCTAAATTTGTCTTCTATTTTCCTTGTCAAAGCCTGTGGCATGTAGCTATCAAGGCTCTTCTCTGTTGCTCCATTACCAATGTATTCTGCCTTGTACATTTCAAATAACGATGAAACAAGCATTGCCTGGCCATTTTCAATCACCTCAGTCTCAATAAATCCGACAATAGTGATGAAGGTGTAGCCTGTGCTAGTTGTATCTGTTGATGTCAATCAGTCTCCTTGAGGAAATCACGATGACAAGATTTGTGATATTGCGCATCTTTTGCAATTTAGTCAATACCACCACTAACTAAAAGCTTTGATTATGTCATTGGTACTGCGAGGGACTGCTGCAAGAATGTTGTCATATCCATCTTTTGTAGGACAATCTGGGAGAGTATCTGGTTTCTTATTTATAGTCTTTCTTATTTTTCCACAAAAGATGCAGGAGCCTCTAAGCAAGCCCCTTGCATCATTTTGTGGAAGCAAACTGTTTTCTTGTCTCAGGCTTTTCGAAGGAGGTTCATATGGGCTCTGACAAGCTGATCGTTTAACAGCAGTGACATTCTTGTAGCATGGTTTTGAATGATACAATGTCCTGCCATGGCCTGTTTGCAAGTTGATTTCTGTTGTGACATCTCTGTATCTATCCATACGTAGCTGTAGTCTAAATTCAGCTGCTTTCTTGAGGCTGTCCATGTTCTATTACCAAACTCTTTCAGCTTGGTTCCATCACAGGTTTTGCATAGAATGCAATATCTATGGGCATCATCATGTGATTCATTGTCTCTGCTACTCCCCGCGTCAGTCTCCTAAAACTAAAATCCAGAGATTGGGGGAAGGGGTGAAATCATTTCTATTCAGTATTACAAAACATTTGGGAAAACCCAAAATACCTCTAATTATCTCCATAGCAATTTGTGGTTGGGCATCATTGACCTGTGTGGTGGGGTCTACATAGCAATACGAAAATAGGAATTCACAACTTATTGGGCCCATTAAAATTTCTAATACAAAATTCCTTGAAGTTCTAACACAAAATTTGAAGTTGACACTGAAAAATGCATATTATGAGCACCCCTTTTTGTGGCGATAACACTTCACTTTCTTAATTCATTCAGAAACTTATGATGAAGGATGGGGGTACAGTAGGCCTTGTCAGTATATTGTTGGAGCTTACCATTGAGGATTTAGTGCCTGGATTTTCATCATCCATTTCTTCTACAGGTTATGACCAAGTTAGCACTCGCAACCTTCTTGACATGGTATCTAAAAAGGACATGAAATCATAAGTGTCAGGTGAAAATTCAATGAACATAATCTGGGTTGACAGTTTACTTACACCTATTTATTAGTGTAGTTCAGCATCACCATCCAGACATATGTTTGGCCCACATCACAAAAGATGTACTTATTTATAGATAAGCAATAAATGTTATAAGTCTACATGATCCAAAGAGCCCAAGAAACAGCTCAATGTCAGTGGTGTGATAAAATTACCTTATGTCAACACCCAGCTTGTAGACCAACCCAGATAACAACTAGCTCATGAAAAGTGACAGCTGTCCAATTGTTTTGACTTTGGTTTCAGTTATTTGAGTAGCTAACAGGCTAAGATTAGCAATTCATGATCGAAAGTGACATCGCTTCCTTCCACCCTATTAGGCTTCAGTGGCGAATTATAAATTCATTCATAACAGACTGGATTTTGCATGGTATAATTAAGATAAAGGTAACAGGATATGTGAGCAGTCTTTAGTGTAGAAAATAGAAAAATAGTGGTATTCTTAAGCTCTGTCTATGGACTGTACACATTGGTCTACATCTGAATTAAATGTAATTTAAATATGGTTTCAGTGGGTACCTACAATGTCTAGGCTAGTTTAGTTGTGGGCCTACCACTGGCCTATTTGTGGGCGTCTGGCAGGACCATAGCAATGGATATTTTTTCTGTCATTGGTCATTTTGTATTCAGTAAGGAGTGCTTGATCATTTAAACCTGGTTTCAGCTGGTACTTACAATATCTAGGCTAGCCTAGTTGTACTACAGGGCCTAAGGGTCCACATTCAGGGGCGTCTGGCACCATTAACGTAATGGACACATTTTCTGGAGTAACCTGTTTTACACTCTATGGACAGAACTTGATCATTTGGCACCAATTTTATTTGGTACATTGCTCGTATATGCTAGCCCAATTTTTAGGGCCTTTCAAGGGGGTCTGGCAAGCCCTTAGCAATGGGAAAAATTGTTTGTTGTTTGTTCCATTAATATATATTTGGTAGTAAGCGCACAATGGCAACAGTTTTGAGTGGTATCTCGCTCAACTATTTCAGACCCAATTTTAGGCCACTTTAAAGGGTCCCCAAGCCTACACACACCGGGGAGGTCCCCGGCAGACTACCATATATGTGCATCCCAGCAGACCCATAGCATACTCCCATACTCAGATATTGGTACCTTGTTCGTCTACCCCAAAGGTCCTGGGCTGGCGGTCAATACCTGCCTCCCAAATGGTCTCTCATCGGCTCTGTTGATTTTCACCCGCATGTTAAAACCAATTTATTAGCAAATGGCTGCTAAGGGGCACACTATGTTCCCATATCGATGATTCATTTATCATAGCTGAAACATTTGAAGAATGCCAGAGAGGGGTAAAAGAACTCTGTTTGCTATTATGGATGACAGGCTTTATTATAAATGACAAGAAATCGGTGCTAACACCCACACATGAATTAAGGGTTCTTGGGTTTCCAACTTGACACTCTCAAACTGCAGATTTCGCAAACTCATGAAAAAATTACAAAATTCCACACCTTTGTTACACAACTGGGAAAGGTGGGGGAACAAATACAAATTAGACAGGTCGCAGCACTACTGGGGCTGATGACAGCCTACACGCCGGCCACCCTTTATGGACCAGTGCACATAAAAGCACTGGAAACAAACAAAAATGAGGCTTTAAAGAAAAGCAAGGGAAATTTTGAAGCAAAAATGAAGATTTCAGGCCCAGCTTGGCTGGACATCTGGTGGGATCGGTCGGTGGGAATCTCCACGAATCCAATCTGCTTAGACAACCCGTCGGTTCAAATTACAACAGACACCTCACTCCAAGGATGGGGGCCTCATAGGGCAGATACAGCAACAGGGGGGTCGCTGGTTGTCACATGAATTGCAAGCTCACATAAACGTCTTAAGAGCCAGAGATAGACGTATTTGCGTTCCGCAATAATTTCAAAATTGACAGTCTCTTGGAGACCTAAACCACATTAATGGATGGATGCATTCACCTTCAAATGGTCAGAACATTTTTTCTATGTTTTACCACCATTCAGCATGATTGCACGGGTGGCTCGGAAACTCTTGACAGAGCAGTCCAATGTAATCCTGGTGACGCTGCACTGGCCGAGCCAGCCCTGGTTTGCCTCAGTCAGCAGATGGCGCAGGGAACAACGGTTCATACCATGAGCCAAAAACAATCTCATACCACAGAGACCTCTGGTGGAAAGAGGCGACATGTCAACGACCCCCTTGGTGGCATTCCTTTTTTAAGGAAGATTTTGGAACCATTTGGACTGGACACATTGGAATTTATGGTCTCTTCTGCTTGGAAAGAGGGAACTCGCTAACAAAATGGGGTCTTTTCTGTTTAACACGGAAGATCAAGCCCATGGCTCCATCTATAGCACAAATCTGTCTTTTCCTGAGAACATTGGCTGAGGAGCGACTCAAAATTCTGGGATGTGAATAAAGTATTCACAACCCTTAGAAACTGGCTGGGCAATGTCAACTTAAATCTAAGAGATATCACCCTAAAGTTAGCCATACTGTTACTGTTAGTTAGGGGCCACAGGGGCCAGACGATAGTGCCACTCTCGCTTAACGAAGTGGAGGAAGGGAAGAAGGAAGTGACCTTTAACCTTAGAAAATTACTCAAATCAAACAGACTAGGTGACCCACTGTCATCACTCATTATTTGCACATGATGCATGCCCTCGAATATGTGTGGTTAGAGCCCTTATGGCTTATTTGTCTCAAACGAAAGATATTTGTGTAGGGAAACAACTCTTACTTAGTTACATTTGCCCGCATGCCATGATTTCATGGGACACACTAGCAAGGTGCACAATTCAACTGCTCGAGCGAGCAGGAGTGAACACTAAGGTTTATGGACCTCATTCCAATAGGGGTGCTGCAGCCTCTAAAGCCCAAACTCTTGGAATCTCTGTGAACAGTATTCTAAAACATGTGGTCTGGAAGACAGCTAGGTCTTTCACCCTTCATTATAATAAACGCATGGAGAAGACCAACAAAGTGGCCAGAACTTTTCTGGACAACACACAAAGGGAGCCAGTATAGGCTCTATAATTACATAGTAAAAAATTCTACAAATGTTGGTGACAAACAAAGACAACTCTTAATGTGTATTAAAATGTTTATTCCTCGTCCCCAGAGACACATCGTGATATAGCTCAAAGAGAGCTTCCACCAATACGGTTATGATTAATTGTCCTCAGGACACGATAACGTCTGGTCCCAAGGTACACCTTGTGATATAGCTGAAGGAGTGATTCCAGTAAGACTGTTAAGATTACTCTTCTCAGGGACACATCAATGTCTGAATAAAGAAGTCCTGACAAAATGTTTAAAAAAGTCTAAAGTTAATAAAAAACTAAACAAACAAAATTTGGGTAATAACATTCAGTACATAAAAGTCTCCCTGGGCTGTGAATGCCCTGGAGGCAACAGCCTGAGGTAAAATAAAGTAAGTTATACGAGACGTACCTAGGTATAGTTGAAGGATAATTTCTGTTTTACCGAGGGCTTAGCCCCTAGGTGGTTGCAGTACAGGGCCCACCCACCCTCTCCATGCGACACCGAAGATATATATATATATATGACATATTAACAGTTTACACTATAATTGAAGAGAGACATGCAAAACTCACACGGATTCTCCAGCTTGGAATTGTCTGATTAGTGTTAACCTTAAAGCACTAATTAATACTAATACAACAATAGGATGGCCAATGGAGTTACTACATTGGTATTTTCCACACTCCAATGTGGGACTGCTGGCTGTGGTCTAGGGAAACTGGACCTACTTTAAAACACTGGTTGACTGGAAACCTAATTAATTCATGTAAACTTATATTTGTTGGGGCATTGGGGCGCCGGGACATGGGGGTTGAGAACTATGCTGAGGGAAATTGGAGGATAAACAAAACAGGTGATGTCAGGAAGGCAAGCTTCCTCTAAGCGATTTAAAGGGCCTCCCTGGATTTAAGATTGGCCACCTGAATGTACGCAGCTTAACCCATAAGATAGAACAACTAAGACTAGACCTACCAAGATCAGGGTTTGATATATTCACAATATCTGAGACATGGCTCAATAAATCTATGGAGACAAAGTTAACATCAATCCCTAATTACCGGTTTCTTAGAGCTGATAGGAAGACAAAACTACAAAGTGGTCAGGTCAAGAATGGTGGAGGTTTAGGGATCTATTGCAGGACTGACCTGCACGTGGATGCAGACAAGTATTTGGAACAAAATTGCTCTAATCCAAACATTGAACTCCAATGGGCTGTCATAACTAGACCCTACACAAAAAGAATATTAATAGGTAACATCTACAGACCTCCAAATGGAAACATAAATGAAGCAATAGAGCAAATAAGCATGTCAATGAATCAGATCCCAGACATTAATAAGTATGAAGTGCTCCTAATTGGTGATTTTAACATTGACTACAGCGCTAAGAGGCACCCACCTGCAGGCTATATGAAACAATTTGCGGCAGAACATGAACTCCAGCAAGTAATTAAACAACCGACTAGAGTAACAAGGACCACACAAAAAACAATAGACCTTGCTTTCACTAATATCAAGTACTGTACAAAATCAGGTGTATTGAACTACAATATAAGCGACCATAAACCAATATATATAATAAAGAAAAAGCCCAGAAATGACAAAAGAACCACCATCTACTGGGGCCGCACCTACAGGAATTGTAACTTCAATGATCTAGCAGCCACTTTGAGGGAAAACAATACAGCAGAACTACTATCAGAGGAAGATCCAAACAAATGCTGGGACATGATACAAGAAATGATTGTCAATGCTGCAAACAAACACTGTCCCCTGGTTAGACTTGACATAAGAAACAAAACAGCTGGTTATTTGAACAATGAACTCCTAGAATTACAACAGGACAGAGATTATTTCATTCGGAAATCAGATATAACAAGAGACCCCGGGGATCAATGCTGCATCAGCATATAAGTCATCTGGCATTAAAGACATCAGCTCAGCCCTAATGAAGGTTTCAATTACTGCACTTATAAATGAATTCACTCACCTGTATAACCTAGTGGTCAACACTGGTATTTTTCCGGAAAGCTGGAAACTAGCTACAGTTTCACCCATCCCAAAGACCAACAACCCAAGATACTGTAGTGAGCTGCGCCCAATATCTATTCTCCCTCTTCCTGGCAAAATCATAGAACAAATAATACATGATGAGATAAAAACATTTTTAGAGTCTTCAAATTACCTAACCACTCAACAAAATGGATTTAGAAAAGACAGATCAACAACTAGGGCATTGGCCTCTCTTATGGATGAGTTATTGACCAACATGGACAAAGGTGAACTAACAATTGCAGTATACCTCGACTTCAAAAAAGCTTTCGATACAATTGACCATAGAATACTATTGCAGAAAATCCAGAAAGCAGGATTGGGGAAGAAAACCTGTACATTCATGGCCAACTACTTAACTAATAGGAAACAATGCACAAAACTTAATGACACTGTGTCAACCATCAGGACTATTAAAACTGGAGTTCCGCAGGGTTCAACCCTGGGCCCCCTTCTGTTTTTAATCTTTATAAATGATTTACCCCAAGTATCAGAGGATGCAACATTCACATTATTTGCAGACGATGCAGCACTCACAGTACACAATAAAGATTTCCAAATAGCAACCGATCAGGTTCGGACAGTGCTGACCAGGGTTAACCTGTGGTGTAGTGAAAACAAACTATCCCTTAACACCAATAAAACTGAGTTTGTCATTTATGGCACCAAAGCAAGGAAGGCAAGGGCACAACCCATAACACTGCATATTGGTGGAAATCAAATTAAGCAGGCAAGTGCATACAGGTACTTAGGAACAGTGATTGATTCTACCTTAAATGGGAATCAACAGCTGGCTAGACTAACTCAATCATTGGCACTAAAAATGACTACAAAGCAGCAACTGACTAAGCTACAAAGGATCCAAAACCGGGCGTTAAGAACAATTTATTGGGGCAAAACACTAAGTGTACAGGAAATGCATGACAAAGCAAACCTAGATTACCTAATGGTTAGAAGAGATTCACATCTCCTATCACTTATGTACAGAAGAGCCAGAGATACCCAATATATAGAAAACACAAAAAGGAATACTAGACGGGCTGATTCCACTCTACTCAAAGTCCCCAAGCCTTCCACAAACAAACTAATTAAAGCACCAATTTACAAAGGCAGCATGATGTGGAACAACCTACCGACCAGAACCAGGGCAGCGTCCTCTTACCTAGAATTTAAAAACTCACTAAGAGTACATCGGATTGGGCAGGCCCTTATGCAGTTGCAGTAAAGTATGTTCCATGGCGTCACCATACCGTAAGTGGCAGACCACCAAACCCTCAGCCTCGGTTTCTCCCCCCCCCCCCCAGCCCCCACTTTTTTAATTTGTTGCTGTTCCTCTGTTATCTCCAGTCAACCATATACGATGACAGAGACAGTCCAGGTAAAAATGTAAAATTTAAGACCTAAATGCACTGGGATTGGTCCCACTGCTTCACTGGTCACAGATGGTCCAGTGTATTATTAACAACCCCACCCCAACAACATAATTCATAAACTCACATAACTAGCTACATTAGAGTTACACTAGAATTTTCCTAACAAACCAACATTTATATACCGCTTGCCTAACTGCAACTGAACATTAAAACTTACTACAAGTTTACCAACTGAATACAGAAGATAACTTCTGCTTACATTCTAAATACTATGTAAATACTCACATTGATCTGACTAATATTGATCTAGTTATATGACACTACTGTACCATATTGTTATGGAACTTTTGGGTTTCAGAATTTCATTGTGTTACATGGTGCAAATTGTCTATTCAACAGGTATTGTACACCTTATTCTATATACCTTTTGTGTAAATAACACTGAATTGAAAAATGGCTGGAAGACCAGTGCTTCGGCACTGACAAAAGACTTATTCAGCAGAATAAACATATTTACCAAAAATATATATATATATATATATATATATATATATATATATTCTGGTGACGCTGCACTGGCCGAGCCATCCCTATATATATGACAAATTAAATAATTCATTATTTTAAAATATAGTTAGAAAAGTAAAACTTAGGTGACATTAATACCCTCGTAAATAACTAGGTAAAAATTGACCTGAAACCGGAAATGCTTTATCTCCCTGTACTGCGACTACCCAGGGGCTAAGTCCTCGGTAAAATAGAAGTTATCCATCAACTATACCCAGGTAAGTCTCGTATAACTTACTCTCTCTCTATATATATATACATATAAATATATATATACATGTCATGGGGGTGATGAAAATGGGAAATATTGTGCCTAGAACAGGACTCGAACCCACATCTCTATGCATTCTCGGCCAGTGTGCTAACCATTACACCACCTAGGCTCCCTGATATCACCACACTACTCATGCCTACCTGTTTATGTGGTTACGTGCCTGAGAGGTCAGTGCAGACCACTACACTCGTCCCCCTGGAATTGTAAGTCATTTAATGCTTACAATTACATACCTACAGGCAATGCACTAACACATACATACACAGGGTAGGTTCAACAAGCATACAGCACGTAGCTTGTACAGGATCATGGTCACAGCAACCGGTGTCGTGGGGGTGATGAAAATGGGAAATATTGCGCCTAGAGCAGGACTCGAACCCACATCTCTATGCATTCCGGGCCAGTGTGCTAACCATTACACCACCTAGGCTCCCTGATATCACCACACTACCCACACCTACCTGTCTATGTGGTTACTTGCCTGAGAGGTCAGTGCAGACCACTACATGCACATATATCTATATATGTTACAGTAAGATTGCGTAATTAGGGATTTCGCATAATCACTGAAAAAAGAAGTGCCATTTTACACAACTTTGCTGGTCACATTTCAGGAAGGTTGTGAAATAGCAATGATTCTTTTGATAATTATTCTTTGATAGGCTTTAAATTTCTTGCTAATTAAATACTTTTTGTATTTATTCTGCAATTGTAATTACATGGTATTGTGATGAATCATTCAATCTTAACCAAAGGCTTTGCTTGTTTTGATCTATGTTTGAACAGTTGTAGTAGTCAGTTAGCTCTCAGTCACACTATGGCTTGCAACCATTTTGAGACCAGGTTGCAACCAAAGGCAGACAACCTCCTTGCGACCAAAGCAAACAAAAGGTGGGAAAAACATTGGTCAGCAATCGGTCGCCGACTGGTCGCCGATCATTGAGAGCCAGATGTAAGGGTTAGGGTTAGGTGTGGAAGCGAAGGTTAGGTGTGGAAGTTAGGGTGAGTGTTAGCGTGAGTATGATGGTGGGAGTTAGTGCGAGGGTGAGAGTTAGGTGAGTGTGATAGTGGGAGTCAGGGTGGGGATTAGGGTGAGTGTGAGGTTTTTGCCCCTGAACCCTTCACGTGTATTTTGCATAATACTTTAAAAGTAATATACCTTTGAGTGTGATTTCTCTTTTGCAGGAAGCCTGCATTGGTGGTGTTCTGCACAACACATGCCTGGAGACAGACGCCGTCTGCTTAAAAGTTACACTGAATGGTGTGCCAAAGTCGTTCTGTGTTGGATACACTAGCAAACTGTTCGAAGAAGACAGCTGTAGTGAAGAACAAACGACTGCCACTTCTGACAAATCTCACCGAATTGTCCAAAGGTCTAGTTGGGAAGACAGCGATGGAAGGGCGGATCAGAAGCGGAGCCAGAAGGAAGGTGGCAGCAATAAGCGAAGGCGGAAGCGTAAACTGGAGACGCGAAAGGAGCAAATGATACGGCTCACTCAAGAAATGAGAAAGAGGGCAGAGGAGCAGCGATTGGACAATTTACATCGTGCTAATCAACTAAAGGCAGAAGTGAAACTTCGGCATGAGGAAGAAATGCGTTTGATTGAGCAACGCCAGCAGGCCACAGCTAAACAGAAAAAACTTAATAAGGAGACGCGGGAGGTACTTGAGAAGAGGGCGAGAGATAGAGGCTGGCGCGAAGATTTTGCAAGGCGGTTTGCCGAACAACGGAAGATCGAAGAAGAGGAGGAGATACAGATTAAAAAGAATCATCATGATGTATGGTCAAACACTGAGGATGAAAGGAAGCTTGAAGTCGAAAATGAGCTGGTCGATGCAAAGCTGCGCGCTGACAAGGAGCACCGCTTTGATGAGGCAAAGTACTTTGTGGGCCAGAGGCGGGATGAGAGGGAAAAGCTCCGCATCGTTGAGGATAAGCGCAGGACAGAACAGAAGAACGATGAGAACAAGAAGAAAATTGAAAGACAGAGGTTGCATCTGTTGGAAATGCGGCGTATAAAGGAAGAACAGTTGCGCGCAGAGTACCAGAAGCGGCTTGCGAAGGAGACGCTGGGTGCCCAGTACCAGAAGTCAAAGGAACGCGAGTGGCACCTAGCTGAGGTAAAGGAGGCCGAAGAGGAGTCTAAGATGCTCGAACACCAGAAGCACCTCAATGCGCAGCAGAACGAAAAGGGTGTAGAGCAGAACCGCCGTTTCATACTCAATCTGGACTAAGGAGGAGGCGCGACTGTAATTTCTGTTTCTGTGCTGGTGGTGCACAACGCATGCCTGCCGGCAGACGCCATCTGCTTAGAAGTAACACTGAATGGTGTGCCAAAGTCCTTCTGTGTTGGATACACTAGCAAACTGTTTGAAGAAGACAGCTGTAGCGAAGAACAAACGACTGCCACTTCTGACATGTGTGGTTTAGTGTGGCTTCGACACCCACATGGGGCGCTTATTGTGTGTGCTCTAGGACATGCTTCAAAAAGCTTGCGTTTTTTGTCGGTTCGGGGATAAAAAGTCTACGCGATTTCGCAGATTTCTACTTATTTTGGTTATCTATGATTTGTGTTGTTTAAAAAAAAAAAATATATATATATATATATATATATATACATATATATATACATATATATATATATATATATATATATATACACACACACACAGAGAAGGTTTCAACCCTCTCCCCAAACTAAATAAAAATCTAATTTTATGTATGTCTTAGAAATATATAAATAGGGTGCAAAACCCCCCAATAAATAAGCAATCTAATTCTATGTATGGCTTGAAAATATATAAATAGGGTGCAACCCCCTCGCCCGCCAATAAGTAAAAAGAATTTAATTAAATGTATTTTGTCTATCTACCAGTGAATACAACAACTAAATTCCAGAAACACTTTCCAGTAGCGGCTATTGTTATTTGGAATGGGGTGCTCTCATAGGCTTAGCAATGTCCAGGAATCACGGAGAAATTTCCAGATGTCATGTTTCATGCACAACTCTCCACCCAAGCACTATCCTAGCTCGATTCCACTGATCAGTCACTACAGATTTTCCCTGGAGAGTGTTAGTCGTTGTTATGACCATATTATCTCTCACTTGTCAATTTCCACTTATTTTTTATTTATTTATTTATTTTTCCTTCTCCGAGATCACTCTCACCCCTGTTTAATGTGGTTGCGGTGGTTTTGATTCTGGTATCGTCAGTGCAGGTAGTTTGAATGGTTCTGCTGGGTCCCAAACTTGCAGTTACGAAGTTTGGTAATATTACTTTACCACCTTTCATGTGTTTATAGGGAACTCCATCAGAATACCGCATGTCACCTTGCTTGGTCCCAGTTACAAGTTAGTTATAGTTTTTCTCATTAATGTAGAAGGTGTATTGTTATGGCTCCCCTTATGAATGATAGCAACAGTCCAGCAGAACACAATGCACACACCTGACAACACAGCATCCTTGTAGAGAATCCTTTAATAATAACTAGTTTGGCAAGATATATTAGTACAACAATATCTGATTGGAGAGCACCGTAGAGCCTGCCATGATTGCCTGTCCTATTGGTTCCAGAGCTCCACATATGGTTGATTGACAGCACAAACACAGTGGCGGGAGAGATAACACAAACATTGGGAGAGACAGGCCCCATCCCCCACTGCAGCTGCGTAGTATGGCCTGTACGCTTGCTAGGGATATCCTTATCTGTCTGTGTTAACCCTCTGCCAGCTGTGTCCCTGTGTTTCCCACAACCCTCTGTCTGCTGTATCCCTGTGGTTCCCATAACCCTTTGCCTGTTGTGTCCCTGTGGTTCCCATAACCCTCTGTCTGATGTGTCTCTGTGGTTCCCATAACCCTCTGCCTGCTGTGTTGTGGCTCCCATAACCCTATCAGCTGTGTCCCTGTGGTTCTCATAACATCGTGTCTTTTTCTAAACATGTGTTTATTTCCTTAAAGAGCAGTCTGTAGATTATTTGTATATGAGTTCCCGGGCTCATAATTTAGTTTGATATATTATTTTGTTTATAAGTTGCAGTGGGAAGACAACCATTAATGCTTACACTGTTCCTGCAATTTTTATTGTCAACAGTATAGTACATGTTTGTGGAATAATGTATAGAACTTGTGAATAAAAAATGTCTAAATGTCTTAACCCTCCCCCAGCTGTGTCCTTCTGGTTCCCATAACCCTCTGCCTACTGTGTTCCTGTGGTTCTCATAACCCTTCCTTGTACTTTACCTTAGACTCGGAGAATATTAAACGGTGGTTCTAACTTTTACTATTTCTAGTAGCGCCAATGCTTACTGCAAGTTAGTATAGGTGGCGACTGAAGGGAAGTGTGGTGGGTTATCTGTTGATGATCGAAGTGGTTCTGGTAGCTCCATTGTTCTGGATCTGGAACCATTATCAAGCTTTGATGGTAGATGTGCTTCTCTACAATCTGCTTCCTGGAGCAAGCAAACCAACAGAGTAAAACAAAAAACACCAACAAAATTAAAGTAACAAAAACAATTCCAACACAATTTTGTCTGTACATTAATTTCATTCACATGGGTGTCCTTTCTCAAAGCACTGGTAAGAAAGAATAATAAAAAGCAATAATAAAACCCCTCATATACCAAAGACCCTATAATACTAAGACGGCTCACTCAGCCTGTACTATGTAATCAAAATGATCAAACCCACCACTTGGTGCGCTGGCTGTTCTCTTGGTTAAACAGGTGCTATATTATATGTATAAATGTATATATGAATGTGAAAGATGTGTGATGATGGTGATGATGATGATGATGTGTATTTGTTCATAGCAATTTCATATTGATGTGTATTCATACTTACCTATCTCATGTATAATAGTAGACTTATAATATAATTGTATGTGTTTACATGTGAAACACCAACCAGCAGCCAGGCTGATCAAACCCACCACAAGGTGGCACTGCGAAATTTACATTACCATGGGAGAGATAGGGAGTGAGCGGTCCTAGTATTTATTATAGGGTCTTTGCAAATACTAACCCAAAATGACAACTATTAGCAAACGGTCACGAAGACATCATTGAGAAAGAAAAAACCCTTTAGATTCTTGAAAAGAAATGTATGTGTCACGATGCTTTTGTTTCTAGCCAGACAAAGCACTTATGTACCTTTGACACGTTTGCAGCAAATTGGCCAAAGAAGTTTGCTGCTTCGCAAAGAAACTACATATAATATGTGCCACCGTCAACTGCCATTCAGATAAGGACATATACTCGCATATTTCTTACGTTATTGCATACTTCCCAGTTCTATCATGCATTGATTAATTAATGCATTAAAGTTCCATAGTCCGATGATATCAATATATTTGTTCAAAACCAAGATTCTTACTTAAATTTGATCCTACATATGCAACTAAGATTATGGTCCCTTCCCATTGCAATTGGTGCTGCCTTTATGGTATAAATCTGACTTTACAAGAATGTAATTCACACAACAACTGATGGAAGCCACGGGCGTAATCGATTAATCAACTCGGTTCACCCAAGCCACTTTTTGGCGCATGCGCACATCCCACAGACTCGGGTTGAATAAACGAATACGCTCGGGGTGGACAAAATGGTGGCTTAATCTAAAACTTAATATTTTTTTTCAATAACCAACAGAAGTACTTCAAAATAGGATTTAAAGTATTTTATGATTGTAGAACCTGAAAATCTGGGTTATTAAAAAAGAAAGCATTAAAACAAAACGTAGAAGTTGTACTCGTAGCTGTTATCCTAAAGGGGCCAAATGTATGAAGCAGGGTTAGCGCTCCAAACCTGTGGTTAGCGGGGATCTCCGGGTTAGCGCCGAAAAGTCGCAATGTATGTGGGCGGGTTAGGCAAACCCCTCGAGCTTAATGTCGCCTACACTAACCCCAAGAAATATCAAGTTTACCGTCGGTGTTAGGGCCCAAATCTATTCAATGCGATCATATTTAACAGAATTACATACTCAAATCGTGAAATTTCATTAAATTAACCCGAAAATCGAACCGATATTAATGGTGCTGCTGCATCAGCGGCGATATTAATATTGTCGAATCAACGAATGTAAACTAAACAAATCGCTGCCGCCACATTGCCGGCGATATATTAGAGCCAAATCTATTCAATGCTATCATATTTAACAGAATTACATATGCAATAACTGAAATTTCATCAAATTAACCCTAAAATCGAAGCGATATTAATGCCGCCACCAAATTTTGGTCAAATTAAACCAATAATCTAACCGATATTAACGCTGCCGCGGCGGCGATATTGTGAAATAGCGGTGCTCGCCGGGAACCGGCTCAGCAATAAGAAGGCTCGCCGGTGCCCGGCAGTGTTAGGTACCGATTAGGCCCAAATCTATTCAATGCGATCATACTTAACAGAATTACATACTCAAAACGTGCAATTTCATTAAATTAACCCTAAAATAGACACACTATTAATGCTGCCGCCACCGATCCGTTGGCGGCGATATTGTGAAATAGCGGTGCTCGGCGGGAACCGGTTCAGAGGGATTTCCCAAATCTATAAATAACACATGGGTAAGCTAACCCCGCCAAGCTTTGGCCACATACATTTCCTGTGACACATATCCCAACACCGACGTTAGCTAACCCGCCGGCCGCCCTTAACACAGGAGCCGATAAAAAGTTGTTCATACATTTGGCCCTGCAGGAGTATACCGTGCCTCCCTTACCATAGTAACTAGCCTTAAATTAATAGAAACAGTGTCTACATGCTAGTTCCTGAGCTAAATCCCTCAATCCTGATAGTATTTTAGTAACACCCGCCGGAAACTGGCTAGCGGCAGCTATCCTAGCAACTCATCACAAAAAATGCAAGATGACCCAGTATCCGTAGTAACTTAATGCATTCATCGTAATAACAAATACAAACTCTCATAGTAACGTAGTCGATGTGGTATTCCTTCACATCCGTTTAGTCAGTTATTCGCTTGAGCTCAAACAAATAACAGTCAAATGACACAGAATTCCTTACAGCCCACCCTCCCAACAGCCTTGAGGTATTGGCTGAGTGTAAGTCTTAATTTCAGGGTTTTTTTGTATTTTTGTATGTGTAATTCAAAATATTAAAAACTGTGTTATCCTTGATACGGACGACCTAGACACGCTTGCTAGCTCAAGCTATCTGTAGTTCCCCTATACTATGAGTTAATGGTTATCTGAAAGTCACTCGATATAATCTTGCTATGTATAGACATTGTTGTTTAAAGATATGGCTGGTAGTAGTCATACCTTCCACTCTTACAATAGTTTACTGGTCTTTAAAGCCACTGTTCATTTATCTTCAGAGTTAAAAAGTATCTATGTCAGCAAAAACTGTCTATGCTGCACACATCATGTTATTTTCACTAGATAGAAACTAATAAATGTTGGTCCACTGAATATCTGTTGTGTTATGAATTATGGCCTAATGTGATATAGTAAAAAAAAAGGCCAACATGTTCATTCCAAAAATATGGTGTTTTAAAGGCATGAATATGTTACATGGAGAATGTGTACTTTTCTACAGCCTACTACACCTTATTGTGCATAGAATATTACCTGTTAGTCAATGAAATAATAAAAGGGGACTCCCACTTGAAATGTATGTTCATTTTGCATGCATATATATTTCTTTTTATATTTAATATTCCATGGTGATTAAACTGGTTCTGGACATAACTGTTGCGTCCCTTCCTTGTTAAATCAGGAAATATGTTATCCTGGGAATACCAGAGTTTTAGTTAAGAAAACAATTCCTATTGTTGCATGTGTAAGATCATTTTCTAGTACTGTGGCTAGTAATATAATTTTCAACAAAGCTTTATGAAAACAATTGAAGTTGAAGTCCCCTACATTTGTTTGTGTCCAAATCTATTGCGTTATGTCCAGAACTCAAAATTGGGAAGAATATAACTTCTCTGTACAGAATTCTTCATAGTCCAGTTGTGTAATTAGGGGTTCATAGCATAGCATAATTGCTTCGTACAATAAATTGTTGAAAATAATTGTTGTTATTAATAAATCATATGATACATCCACACTTGGGGCTGGCTACTTCATTAGTTTGTATTATTCTGACAAGAAGCTAACCTCAACTATCTGTTCCTTTACATTGCTAGTATACATATGGACAAGAGTTGGCTACTCAGTGAAAAATAAAAAGAGAAATACACAATATTAATTTTCAACCCTCATGTCACACATTGGCCCCCATTTAGCATGAAAAGACCCATCTGCTACCATGCTGTCCACTAACTAAGCTACATCAGATGAATAAAAATTGATTTTCAACACAAATAATTAGTGTAATGTAATCCAACGGTCAACGGCTGTGGCAGGGAAGAAGAGGGGAGGTACTCCTCTGCCGCGAATCAAACGCAATGCAGGCAATGCAGGCAATGCAAATGGATAAAGTACAATAATAATCAGGACAAATGGATCGGCAAGAACAATAAGCATAAAGAGGGCAAATAATGTTCATCAAGAGAAAGTCAAGGGGGAAGAAGGAGCCCCGAAGAGCCCTCCACGAAAATGGAGGAGAGGGGACAAGGGGCGGCAGAAGGGGCAAGGCGAGGGAGGTACGCATGTACCGCCCCCGAAGTGCCCTGTGCCCTGTGCCATAATGTCTGTGAGCGGAACCCCGACGCGTTGTCAGGCCTGGGCAGTGCCCCGCCGAAGGCTGTGGAGGGTGAATCTCTCTGGGGCTGACAGAGACGGCCCGAAGGGCGCCGAGGAGGATGGCTGTGAGAGTCCAAGGGTCCAGCAGCAGGCCCGATGGCATGATGAAAGCCGGGTCGCCCGGCGTAGCGGGGACGAGGTCGACCGAGGTGTTCCAGGTGGCGACGGGGAAGAGCCGGGAGCCCGGGGAGGCGGGGATGAAGAGGGCGACTGCTCCAGAGGGATCCGTCTTGGAGCTTCGGAGGGTCACCCGAAGGCCGCTTGGGGCTGGGGGAGAGGAGGCTGGACTGCCTCAGCATCCCATAGTACCCGAGGAGGTGGGCAGTGCGAGGGCCGGGGCACGGCGACCATGGCCGCGAGGTGCTCAGGCATGAGTGCAGGGGCAGCGCGTGGGACGTGCGCCGAGGCCCGCTCGCCTCCGCGACAGACGTCTCGCGGGAGCCAAAGCCCGAGGTGTCGCCGCTGGCCACCTCAACCCAGGAGCTCGCGCCAGAGAGGGCGTTCCTGACCGACGCGGGCGCCGTGGCACCGCCATAGAGGGAGGCCGCGTAGGCAGCAACATCAAAGTCCGAGGGTGCAAGGGGGTCAAGGTGGTGGGCCGACATCAATCCAACATAGGCCTCTGCCTGGCGGCGGCGGTTCCTCCAAGTCGAGGGTGCCAGGGAGGCGACGCGGAGACCATTGACCGCAGCAACCTTCGGGGCTGTGTAGCCTACAATCAGAGGCCCGGGTTGTAGGGAAAGTCATTGTGGCGGGGGCTGAGGTAGGTGAGCCCGAGGCAAGCAACCTCTGTCCGGGCCACCTCAGCCCAGGGTCAGGCGAGGTGGGCACGGCTCAGCGTGTCTGCGAGGATGAGGTCAGCCCCCGGCTTGTGGAGGATGGCGAGGGTGAAGGAGTCCTGGGCCGCCATGAGCCAGAGCTCGTGGGCACACATATCGGGCATGCCCCGACTCCAGGGGGGCGGCGGAGGCCATGTTGTCGGTGTTCATGACTACAGTGGCCCCCGCCACGTCGTCGGGTAGGAGGGTCCGGAGGGCCACGACGAGGTTCACGGCCTCGAGTTTGTGGATCGCGGGGAAGTGCACCCGGAACTCCCTGGAGTACCCTCGGGCATAGCAGCTCGTCGGTGAGTAGGCCCCGGCGCCGGAGAGGCAGGAGTCGCAATCTATGACCAGGCGGCGGACCTCAGGGGTGCGAAGGAGGTGGAGGCCTTTGGAGGCACGACCATACAGCGCGAACCACCTGAGGTCGCGACAGGCCTCCTCCCCGAGGGTGATGGTGGCGGCTCTGTTGCAGCTGCGCAGGGCCGCGAGAAGGAAGCCCATGAACTTCCTCATGGGAAGAACGCAGCTGCTGACGTGGTTGAGCCCGCCGAGGATGCTCTGGAGCTCACGGCGCCCGAGGGTGGGATTGGCGATCCGAGCCTCGCAGTCGGCGACGAGATCCTCGACCTTGTCGGGTGCGATCCTGATCATCATCACCTCGCTTGCGATCCTGATCATCATCACCTCGCTATTTAGGGCCAAGCCGAGCCAGGAGAGGCGGACCGTCGGAGGGTGACACTTCCCGGCGGTGACCTCCAGCCGGAGGGCGCTGACGAGGGCGATGAAGCCGTCGAATGCCTGGCGGGCCCTCAGGTGGGAGCGCTCGCACCCGACAAAGTCGTAGATGTAGATGAGGGCGTGGCAGCCCTCGCGACGGCCACGGTGACCTGGACGCAGGCAGCGCCCACGGAGCAACAACCGAAGAGGAGGGCGAGGTCCACATACTTTGCCCCATCCAGGGTGATGCCATAGAGAGGGCATGAGAGAGGGTCGGACCGGAGCTGGCGGTAGGCCCGGGAGATGTCGGCTGTCCAGGGGTAGGCCCCAGCCTCCTTCCGGAGGAGGCGGCGGCCCATGTCAGCGATGCAGGGGAGCCTGTAGGTGTGCGGCTTCCTGAGGTACTCCCGATGGGGGATGCCGGTGTTGACGCTGCCTCTGGGAGGGTAGGAGAGGTCGACGATGACCCGCCTCTTTCCAGGGTCGGACTTGGGGCGGGTCATCATCGGGAGACCTAGGCCCAGGTTGTCAAGGGGGGGACATGGAAGGGGCCGGCGAGTGCGCCATGCGCGAGCTCGCACCAGATGAAGTCCCGGGGCTGGACCTCGTGCTCCCGGGCCTCCCGGTGGTTTGTGTATGTGGGACAGGGAGGGGTGCTGGTGGGGTAGTTGGCCGGGAAACCAAACTCCAGGAGGTCGACTAGGTCAGGGTCATGGTAACCTTGGAGCCGGTCTCGCCAGGTGGGGATGTGTAGGCCTGAGGGAAGGGGGATGCAGGCGGCCAACAAATTAGGATCCCAGAGGGCCGCGTAGGGATGGGAGAAGGTGGGGTAGCTAGCCCACGCCTCGCCGGAGGTGTGTGGCCAGATGGAGAGGAGGGTAGGGCGGTATTTGTGAGGGGTGGAACCTCAGGAGGGGGTGGCGGGGAGGGTGTCCTGGATGGCAGGATCGACGATGTCGGCGATGGGTTAACCGAGGTCGCCGAGGGGGGGCAGGGGTGGGCGGGGTGGGGCAGGAGGGGCGGGGGTGGGGGGCAGGGGGGGTGGGGGCGGCGGTGGGGGCAGGGTGGGGGGCAGGGGAGGAGACGCGGTGAGGGGCGGGGAGGGGGGCGGCAAACTCAGCGGCGCTAGCCAGGGCGCGGTTGTGGAGGTAAGTGAGGGGGACGGGCGGGTTGGGAGCAGTGGGGGGTGGTGGTGAGGGTGGTGGAGGCGGCCTTCCCAGGAGGATGCACGCAGTGACCGTGGCGGCTGTTAACGACTCCAGTGTCTGGCATTTTGCATAATCCCGGGGCCGACGGCAGGGCGGGGCGGTGAGATCTGACGAGGAGAGGGGTGTGGTAGGGCCGGGTATCTGAGGGCGCAGCGGCGTCAGGGGTGGTGGCGACTTCCGGCGGTGTAGGTGCGAATTCCGGCGGTTGGCCGGTGGCGTCTGCAGTGATGGGGGTGGCGGGGTCTGTAGTGACGTCATTGATGACGTCACCGGGTGCGCGGCCGTGTCTTGTGATGCCTGTGGTTACGACCACTGGTGCGCGGCGGCTGTGAAAGTGCGGGGTGGTGCGTGGCTGTGAGGGGGCCCCCTGTGGGGCAGTGGTGGCGTGGGGCCGGCAACGGCCCACCACTGGAGGGGCGGGGCTGTGGTCTCTGGGAGCCGCCAGGCTGCATCCTTCTGACCATGGGTGGGCGTCCCGCCACCGGCGGACTAAAAATCCGCCGAGGGGCCAGCCGCCAAGGCGCACTCACGAGTGCGCTTGCTGTATGTAGCACACCGCCTCACTGTGTGCTGTCAGGATGCGCCTCACGTTGGAGCAATACACGCACATGTGGTGCCCTCCAGGTACCCTGCTCTCGATGGGCCTCGCCAGGCGGGGCGAGGTCGCACGAAGCGGGGTTGCGGTTCCAGGCCGGGCAGGGGATACCATAGGCCTCTCGGGTGTAGGGCGTCGACCGTCGGCCTGGCAGGAGCGGCCCTGGGGTTTTGGGAGGCTCGCGTCGGCAGCCTGGGAGGATGCAGTCCGGGGAGCAGCCATCCAGGGGGCGGTGATCACCTCGAGCCGCACAGAGTTGATTGCCATCGGGTCGTCCCACCCGTCAGGCAGCCTACCGTCCGCGATCCAAATAAACACCATCTCCGAGTATCTCCGGGCGGTAGGCCACGGATGGGTGATGGCATCCCTCAGGATGGTGAGGGTGTGGTGGGTAAGGCCCGGGATGGCATCTGGGGGGAAGAACGGGTGGACCTCGACCAGCCGAGGGCGAGGTGGTATCCTAACTAACTGCCTTCCCCTCCGGCCCCCTCTCGACCAGATCGTGGGGGAATATGTAGTTGGCCGGAATACCTTTCCGGCATCCGGTGTTCTGCACCTCGGCGGACTAGAGGATTTCCCGGATGGCTTCCGCGGCGGACGAGGGGTGTGGTCGGTGGCGGCCGGCGAGGAGACGGCTGGAGGCGTCACGGAGGAGGCTAGGCACAGCGTCGGGCTCCAGTGCCAGGCATGTCGCCGGTATAGGGGATGTATGGGGCATGCAGCTGCTGGGTGAGGCGGCGGCCTGCTGAGACGGCGGAGTCGCCATGGCCGACGCGGCCTGCTGAGGCGGCAGGGCGGCCGTGGGTTGCTTGGCGGAGGAGGTCGCGGAGGCGGATACCGGGGCGGAGGCGCCGACGGGTCTCCAGGTTCCGCGGCGGCCGGCTGGGCGGCCTCGTCTGCGGGCGACTGACGGTTGGGCGGCCTCATCCGCGGGCGACTGACGGCATTCTGTAGGAGTGTAGGAGGGCGATGCAGTAGGGGCGTAGGCCGTCGATAGGCGAATCGTGAAGGGTAAGGTAGAGTAGGCCAAAAAAGAAATCTGGCAGGGGAGCGCTACTGGAGGTGGCTGGAGGCGGAGTGGCTGGAGGTATGGTATGGTATGGGGTGTTCGTAACCTTACGTCGGTTACCGGTTGCAGAACTGCAACATTTATAGAGAGGCTCCGATAAATCGGCCCAGTCTTTGGTTAAGACATGTCTTTTGCGGGTGAAGTGGTCTCAGAGGAAGTGTTGTGAAGGCTGGGGACATCCTTCAAGACGTAGTGGCGGCGGGGCGCCGGGTGGCAGCGGATCTCTCCGTGCCGTCTGTTTGTAGTAAATCTGTATGGTGTCTGTAGTGTAGCACTTGCATCCGGTCAGCAGGGGTTCGAGGAAGGCGGGCAAAGGTGGGAGCAGCGGTCGTTCCAGCAACAAGAACCAGACAGAGAAATGGTAAAAGGTCAAGAGCCCCCCCCAAGAACACAACAACCCTGGTTAGGGGAAGAAGTGAGCCTGGGAGAAATCGAATGGGCAGATCTAGGAAAGAGAAATGAGGAGAGTTGAGTCAAAGGCCCGTGCCTATCTGCCCTATGGTGACCAACCGGCGAGCCATAGACACGGACAGAGTAAGGGTAGAAAGTGAAAATGCCGGCAGGCACCCCCTCCTGGAACTCTTTTCAGACATATCAAGGAGGTGTCCGGCCGGCGGAGAGGTGATAGAGAGAGGTGTGGACGAGGTGCGGTCCGGATAGCAAGTGGGTGTGGCTGGAGGCAGTAGCGGCCGCTGGTTATAAGGCAGGGACCCCGGCGGGGGGGGGGGGGGTTATGTAATCCAATGGTCAACGGCCGCGGCAGGGAAGAAGAGGGGGGGTTGGCTTACTGCTCCTCCGCCGCGAATCAAACGCAATGCTAACATTACGACCAATTAATTAATTAAAATTAGAGACAATGCCTGGACCATACAAGAAGTGAAGGACCTGCAAATCATCAGAAACTGATCGGCAACGGTTGAAGCAGTTAAAAGAGAGAATTCAGAAAATTCACAGGTCATGGATTATATACATTTCTTTTTTAAAGGGGTTTGCGATTTACTGCCACACCAGGGGTTTGCGATTTACTGCCACACCGGGTATCTGAGGGCGCAGCGGCGTCAGGGGTGGTGGCGACTTCCGGCGGTGTAGGTGCGAATTCCGGCGGTTGGCCGGTGGCGTCTGGAGTGATGGGGGTGGCGGGGTCTGTAGTGACATCATTGATGACGTCACCGGGTGCGCGGCCGTGTCTTGTGATGCCTGTGGTTACGACCACCGGTGCGCGGCGGCTGTGAAAGTGCGGGGTGGAGCGTGGCTGTGAGGGGGCCCCCTGTGGGGCAGTGGTGGCGTGGGGCCGGCAACGGCCCACCACTGGAGGGGCGGGGCTGTGGTCTCTGGGAGCCGCCAGGCTGCATCCTTCTGACCATGGGTGGGCGTCCCGCCACCGGCGGACTAAAAATCCGCCGAGGGGCCAGCCGCCAAGGCTGGCCCCTCGGCTCTCTCTCAGGTCAAGAAGTGACCCTCTCTCACTACCTATATTGATATACAATTTCTATCTTTAATTAGCAATGGATCACCAACTCCACATATACCTCATATGCCTTTGGTTTACATACCATCTACCAGAATATAGACTAGTTTGCAATTTATTATAGAGTAATTTTGTCTACAGTTAGTGAGAGAGGGTCAGTGGCAGTTTTGTCTACATTGACCCTTGCTATGTCAGTTGGATCGGCAGGTGACTGAATACTCGACAGAGGGATCCAAATAGTAGATCCAGCCACCCTAGTGCATATGAAGTTATATAGTACAAAGCTAGATGATCATAGGTCAGTATCTCCTCTATAAGGAGGTAATACATGAGGGTCCGACAATAATACATTTAATGTAGAGTTACAATGTCTCATTCCTCATTATGTATTAAAGGAATATATTGGTCCGTCACACTATCAATACATTTAGGAAATTGACCACATTCCCTGAAGTTCATATGAATATTCATCAAAATGTAAAACTATAAATCTGGATGAAATATCAGTCAGAAATACAAATATCATTATAATTAATGGTGTACATTGATGAGCCTGGTTGATACAAGCATAATATAGAATAGTCTGATGACTTTGGGTTTCTGTTACTTTCTGGGATCAATATATATGATCGCTATAATTTACTTTACTTTGAAGTACCTTTGTTTTGAAATGACTAACTTAAAGCCGTTTTCACATGGGCAAAATGTAAAGCGATTTAGACAAGGCGAATCATATGAATCGATTTAGTTTGAAAGTGTTTCGCGTTCACACGGGCAGTGCTTTGAGTCGGTTTACGGCGGAAGTGGATATCTGCGCATGAGCAAGTCCAGACTAACCAGCGCCAGTTTCGGTTAGTTGACGTCGGCACGAGAGAGTGTGGGTTTGACCTAGATCTGTTTCGACTGAATCATATTGTTTTGGAACAGTCAAAACTTCTGCTGGGCAGTGAAACCCTAAAAATAAATGATGAAAAAAATATCTGTGCACAGCTAGCAGTTTAATAGAGCAAATTTACCGGAAAGTCAACACACTCAGGTCTTGACTGTCACGTCCTTATTCCGCCTCAAGTAAGTCGGTTGCGTTCACATGGGCAAAATAAATCGGTTCACAGAAATCGATTCACGTACACTACCTCGACAAGTGGTTTACAGTATCCAGATCACACGAATCGATTCAGCCCTAATCCGACTCAGCTGCGCGTTCACACGCGAAATGTAACCAAGTCGATTTCTACGAATCGATTTACATTGCCCGTGTGAACACAGCTTAATAAATATTTGAAGGATAAAAATGGGGTGTTTGTCAAAACTCAAATACCACAGGCTTTAGCAGTGACAGATCCAATGAAATTGACTTCTAAATTCTATATAGTAACAACACAGCAACCGGCAGTAGTAGACGCGAACACACCGCCCCCACCAAGCAACGAATGCCACGGAGCGGAACCCAACACAAAAACCCAACCACCACAGATGAAGATGACAACACACTAAGTAACGAGGCCAATACCAACACACCAGACGATGCCAAAAAAGATTTACACGCCGACGCCGATGGGCAAGACACAACTGAACCAGAACTCCCTGACAACGAGGAGATCGGAACCTACTACCCAGACGAGAATGAACCAGACCAATGACCACCTCCACCAACACCCAGGGCGTAATCGATTAATCGACTCTGGTCACCCGAGCCACTTTTTGGCGCATGCGCACATCCTGCAGACTCGGGTCGAATAATCGAATAAGCTTCTCCACGCTCGGGTGACAAAAATGGTGGCCGTTTTATTAGTTTTTTTAGTAGCCGATATAATTACAGCAAAATATGATTTAACTATTTTTATGATGGCATAGTTTAGTGATATTTCCATTTCATTAATCTATGTTATTACCAACAATAAAAATGTATGACTGGTACCGGTGGCTGTTATCCTGCAGGATGGTACCAGTGCAAATGTGACGTCATCGCTCCTTGCAAACCCCAGCCAAGAGGTGGGTTACTGGGGTCGGGTTGTTTTGCACACGGCACGTGTATTTGTCGACTCCACTCGCGGTGTTCTATTCGAAATTCTGACGACTCGGGTCGCCCGGGTCGTGTTAATCGATTACGGCCCCAGTGAGTACAAACAGACCCTTGATAAAATATGGCCATGCCCAACAACAGACACACAGGACCAACACCTAGACTACATAAAAATATATGACGCCGTGCAAGACACGGCCCTCCCAAACTACATCTCAGCAGAAATCTCCATCCCATCAGGCCTGAACATACCACAATGGAGAAAAAACCTTGAAAACTACCATGACACAGAGCTAGTTGACTACCTACAGTACGGGTGGCCGTCAGACTACATGGCACAGACAGAACTGGTAACCACCGAAAAGAACCACACGGCGGACCCAAAACAACTGGAAGCCATCGACGAGTACATAAAAATGGAGCTGACCCATGGGGCCATGCTGGACCCCTTTGGCAAACCACGGAGGCGTCACGGAGGAGGCTAGGCATCATGGGACCCACTGTAGCCCCATGATGACACGCCCGAAAAAGAACACCCTAGCTTGATGTGTGATTGTGGACCTGACCTGGCCCCACGGAAGAAGCGTCAACACCGGTGTCGCAGTTTCAGCGCCCGGTCAGTTTCAACGGCCCGTATAGACTCAAACTCAAGGCATTGTCAATGGTCGTGAGCAATCTTCATACAGAAAATACAGCAAAAGTGAAATATCTCTAAAACTACACCACCTATTAACAAATCGCTTGGTACACATATAGAAAACATCTGTACCAAAAAGACTGTATTAAATTTATAAGGTTAGGGTTCTTGATTTGTATTAATTTTGAATAAAACTAAGGTTTTGCACTGCGCGTACCGTCAAACTCAAGGCATTGTCAATGGTCGCTAGCAATCTTCATACAGAAAATACAGGAAAAGTGATATATCTCTAAAAGCACACCACCTAGAAACAAATCGCTTTGTACACTTGTAGAAAACATCTTTACCAAAAACATTATATTAAATTTATAAGGTTAGTGTCGATGATGTTAGATTTTGACGCATGTGCATGAAACTGACCGGGCGCTGAAACTGACCGGGCGCTGAAACTGCGACACCGGCATAAAAAAGGGCTTCTACCAAGGAAAACTAAGCTCATATATACACTACCGAACAGAATGGACACCGCCGCCGAGATGGCACAACTGGGGAGGGGATGCTACTTATGGTCGGCGGACCTGGCACAGGCATACAGGCAGCTGAGAGCATACCCCCTATCAGTCCCTCTGTTCGGCATCACCAGGGCAGGACAGTATTACATCGACATAGCCCTCCCCTTTGGGTGCAGGACATCCAGCCTGGCATGTGCGAGGACAATAAACGCTGTGGTGTACCTCCTGAGAACCCACGGCCACCACGTGCACTGCTACCTCGACAACTTCGTTGGGGTAGCAGCAACAAAAGAGCAAGCCCAACGAGCATACGACGACCTCATCGGGACAGGTGCAGCAGCCGACCTAGGCCTGGAACTCTCCCCCATGAAGTGCATCCCACCAACAAAGGCCCTGGAATGGCTGGGCTTCCGCATTTCCTATGAAGTCATGACAGTCGTGATACCGAAAGAAAATCTTGACGAAACCCTAGACGAATGCAAAAAATGGACAAAAAGGAAAGACACATCACGCAAAAACCTGCAACGCCCTGTGGGGCGGCTACACCACATAGCAAGATGCATCACACCAGCAAGACGGTTTATGTCATGCATATTCGCAGCCCTGTGAGCCACGCCATACACCAGGAGACACCGCATACCCGACAACATGAAAGCCATCGTACAATGGTTCATAGACTACACACCCACAACAAACGGAATCATCCTCCTGCCAACAGAAGAAAGGAAAGCATGGCTGATAGAGTGCGACTCCTCCCTCCACTCAGTGGGAGCCTATTCCACCCATAAATTCTACGGCCAGGCATACCCAAAAAGAACCCTCCAGAAAACAACCAACATCGCCCAACTGGAGGCCATACACCTTGTGGTTGCCCTTAAGCACCTAGCACCACCAGACCCACACCAATACAAGATAACTGTACACCCAGACAACGCTGTGAGCCAGCAGGTCCTCTCCACCGTAGCGGGATGGGATGAGGTCCTTACTGCCTGCGCCCGAGAGGTGTGGCTCTTCGCAGCAAACAACTCATGTAAAGCCACCATCCTACACAAACCTGGAAAGGACCCTGTCCTAGCCGACGCCTTGAGCAGGCTAGCACGTGACCGAAAAGCCCACGACACGGCCGCCTCCCTCTGCCAATCAGTCAAACTACTTGAAGTATCAGTTGATTACAATAATGCACTTACCACAGGGCTGTAGGAAACCTGAGAATTCGTAAAATAACTGCCACTCATTCCTGAAGTTACCCAGACGGTCTACACGACAAAATACTGGAGGTGTACTTTGCGGGATTGGCACCCGGAATGTGGAAGAACAGGGCAGTGCAGGTGAGGACATACATGGCATTTGACTCGCTCCACCTGAGACAGTACAACATACTGGCGTACACTAGCCACCTGCGTGAGGAGCTGAACGCCCCGGGCACAGTCCCCAACTACCTGAGTGGGGCCCACACCTGGGTTCAGCTCCTCGGGGGAGAAGTCAACCGCTTCGACACCTACACCACCTCCCTCATGAAGTGGGGAATCCAGATACTCTCACCCCCGCCCATCACCCCCACACAACTCCAAGCAGTCGTCGAGTTCCTGCCTACCACACACTCCTCAGGCAGGGGAACCTCCTCCAAACAGGGGCCTTCTTCGACCTGGGACACTCCATCAGGTCCCGTGACGTGGTTCTGATGCCTGATGGCCTGAGTGTGCTCGTCAGGTCGATGAAGACACGGTGGAGGCCGGGCCAGGCGTACTGGGTCATGATCCCCTCTGCCCCCGGCTCTCCTTGCTGCACAGTGCAGGCCTGGGCGGACTACATGAAAATGCAGAGACTCGCAGGGAATGGCTTGCCCTTCCTCCTGCCCGGTGGGTCCCCCTTGCGACCTGCCCCCCACTCCTGGGCATGCTTCGGATGAGTCTGGCCTCAGCAGGGGAACCCAATCCAGCCAGATACACACTCCATAGCCTCAGGCAAGGTGGGGCCCAGGCCTGTGTGGCCTCAGGTGGCTCCCTCCGGGAGGTGATGGAGCTTGGCTCCTGGACCTCCGTGGCCATCCACTCCTATGTGCCTCGGGAGATCATCAAGGACGGCCCTCGAACCCTCGCAAAATGTTTGATTGAGGGTTTGACTATATCCAGTTGTGTTCCCGAGTCGTGAATTACTCAATATTCAGGAAAATTGTCCAATAGGTAGAAAGCAGAAACAGAAATGAATATGGTAATTTCAAAAACGAATATCCTCAATATTTAGTCATTTGCAGAGATTTCTGATCAATGAAAAAAGAAAGAAGAATTCGGAGCAATTTTCATCCAACTTCTAGTTGACTAATTCAAGAGATTTCAGGTCCCGGATGAGGAAGAAGATTTGATCTACATGATGCAATACACTGTTAGTTAATATCTCTAAGAGTCTTCCCACAGCAAAGTAAAGAGTAACACATGCTCAAACTCAGTGGTTGCCATCTCGTTCCGGTGTTGCAGTTCCAAAGTGCACCTGGTTTAAAACTGGCCTTTTCAGAATACACATGTGTCAATATCAAATGGCATTTCTGCCAGATCGATATGGTACATATATGAAATAAATAGTTTTAAATGCATCCCTACTAAAATAAGAAGTACCCCCCTCCCTGAGATATTTAAAACAATAATTAAAATAATCCCCCTTGTATGGGTGTATGACCGACCACATTTTTTTTAAAGTGCCCCCCCCCCCCCGCAACCAAGCCAAGAGAAAATAAATAAAAGTACCTCCCCATTCAGAGATAGGAACTACCCACCCAAAATATCTTAAGCAATAATTAAAATAATCCCCCTTGTATCGATGTATGACCAATTAAATGGTTGTTAAGTGCCTTCCCCCTATCAACCAAGCCAAGAAAAAAATCAATAAAAGTACCTCCTCCTTTCAGAGATACAACAAATGTTAAATGCCTGCCTACTAAAATAAGAAGTATCCCCCCCCCCCTGCCACCGAGATATAAAAAAATGATAATTAAAATAATTGTGTCCTTATTTGAACCGGGAACTTTATCGAGAAAGACCAGTTCAATTTTTATGCATGCGCATTGCGAAAAGGCTGGTTTAAAATCAGATCCCCTTTAAAATTGCAACACTGGCTGGGAATCGAGATTTCGGCCGGAACGAAAATCGGGTAAACAAGGCGATGCACACATACCTATAAGTATAACAAGTAAACAAAACCTATGTCTGTGAGAAAGTGCGCTGTCATTGTCACACAGCACTGCAACCAAGATAACACTCTGAAATAACCGAGATTAGACTAATTTTACCCAGATACCACAATTTACTTATCATGAAACTGAAAATATAATAGTATAAAGTTCAACATGACTTTTCCATACCTGTCAATCAAAAGATTGGCAAGTTCACTGCTTTATAGCTTCAACTCTTCATGCAGCTTGGTCAATCGTGGATACGCATGAAGCAAAAACACACGAGTCCGATCTTGGCATTTCTGTGACTCATTTACTCATACTCATACTCATCCGCTACTGATTATGGTTAGGCTATAAGCCTGTATCAGGTCGAGGCCTGTCCAACTGTGACTTAACGGGGTCATAAGCGTCAAATACTGGGTGTTTGCAATACTTATACTGCCTCCAATGCTTATCCAGCCTTGCTTTGAAAGCATTCAGGGATGGCGCATCCACAACCTCTGGAGGCAGACCGTTCCAGGCATTGACAATACGATAACTGTAAAACTGTTGTCTGACACTCTTGTTCGTTCTCCCTTTCTTCAATTTGAATCTATGACCTCTGGTGTTGGTGTCATCCATTTTTAGGTAATCAGCGTCAATAGAGTACATGCCTGTCAGGTGCTTATATGTCTCAATCATGTCGCCCCGAGCTCTTCGGTAGTAGAGACTAGGTAGATCTAAGGCACGAAGACGATCATGGTACGAGAGATTTTTCAGTGTGGGAGCAAGCTTTGTCGCACGGCGTTGGACATTTTCAATTAGTTCCATATCTTTCTTATATCGAGGGGTCCATGCGGTGTTGCCGTACTCAATATGTGGCCGGACAAGTGAGGTATAGAGTGCCTTGACGGTATCACTATCTAGGTAAGCATATGAGCGTCTGATTAGTCCAAGCAGTTTATTGGCCTTGTTCACTTTCTGCTCGCAGTGAGCACTGAAGGTTAATCCTGGATCGATATATACACCGAGGTCCTTTTCAAGATCCGTTGTTTCCAGTTCTACAGCTTTTCCCTCCTTCTGCATGGTATAAGCAAATTTCGTGTTATTGGTGCCTAGATGCATGACCTTGCATTTTTCTGCATTGAATCTCAATTGCCATTGGTTTGCCCATTGTTCCAATTTAGTCAGGTCTGTCTGTAATGCCTCGGTGTCCTCAGGTGAGTTCACTGCCATGTACAATTTTGTATCATCTGCAAACATATGGATGAATGCGTGGACTACATCTGGCATGTCATTTACAAAACATATGAAGAGCAGGGGGCCGAGGATACTTCCTTGTGGTATTCCACTCAGGACCATTGCAATCAAGGATTTAACTCCATTTACCACCACCTGTTGGTTTCTGGCATGGAGGAAATCCTTAACCCATGACCATAACTTGCCTGTTATACCGAAGCTATGAATCTTCATCAAGAGGCGTTGATGTGGAACAGAGTCAAACGCTTTGGCAAAATCTAGATATACAGCATCGATATTGCTTCCCATATCGAGGGCTTCTGTCCACTTGTCGAGGACTGCTAGGAGCTGGGTGATGCATGATCGACCTTTGATAAAGCCATGTTGGCAGTTCGTCAATAAACTTTGTTCAACTAGATGTGTCATGATCTTATCACATATTAAGGATTCCAGTGTTTTGCCGATTACAGACGTCAGACTCACAGGGCGGTAATTTTTGGCCTGGTGTCGGTCTCCCTTCTTGAATATGGGAGACACATATCCTAATTTCCAACCATTAGGCAGTTTTCCTTGGTCAATTGATGTACGGAAGATCCTGTACAAGGGCTTGGCTATCTCATTAGCTAGTTCCTTTAGTATCCTTGGGGATGCTCCATCTGGACCTGCTGACTTATTTGGGTTCAGTTTTGCTAATTTATTTGACACGTCCTCCATTGTGAATTCAATATTGTGAATACAGATGAGAAGAAATTGTTTAACACGTCTGCCTTCTGTTTGTCGCTTATTGTTAGACTACCATCCTCCCTAGCAAGTTGAGCAATGCCTGATTTCGTCTTGAGTTTCGATTGAGCATATCGATAGAATGCCTTGGGATTATTCTTACATTCTTTGGCTAATTTCCTCTCAAATTCTTTCTCAGCTTTTCGGCACTCCCATTTGGCCTGGTTCCTGGCTTTTGTGTATTTGAGGTAGTCTTTTCCCTCACGACTTCTTCGCCAATCATTAAATGCAATTTGTTTAGCTTTCACTTTACCTCTGGCTTTGGCTGTCATGTAGATGGGTCTAGCTTTTCCTTGGCGGGGTTTGGATTTCTTGCCCTTTTCTTTGCAGATCCAGTTTGATATATCTTAGGTCGACCATGTATAAGGTCTACTTCCCTTTTTGCACTCATTACAACTTAGAGAGTGTGGGTAGCCCAAAGCTGAAGCTTCTTAGCCTAAGAAGTTTGCAGTTTGTTTGTTTATATGTTGCGACCTCATTAATTAGGTCAGTGTAGCACGTGATCACAATGAGATTGGAAACTATGACAACTTGGCTTCTTTCCAAATACTTTTGGCAAGCTTGCCGAAAGTATTTTGAATGCTTTTGCTTCAAATAACTTAAAAAGATGCCATCTGCCATATAAATCACTTCAGGGTCATGATAAGTAGATTATAATGATCAAACTGATGTAATTATCTCAACAACTTGGCAAAATGTCAACAGGCATCGGACTATGCAACACAAATCTTTAAAAATTCGTTCACTTCCCAGTTCTATCATACATTGATTAATGCATAAAAAAAACACGGATATAATAAAAATGTTTAGCTAAAGTTGCATAGTCAATAGACTACATCGCCATTCCAGCCACGTGGTGCATCGTGGGATGCGTGGAAGAAAATCAAACCCTCGTGAAGCACATGGCTACTGCTAAGACAGTGGGTGCAGCTATGAAATGTGCTAGTTTCAGCTCATCTCAGCACTTCTTTGAAACGTAGAATACCAACAACAAAAATTAATATAAAAAATTCAGATATTAATCGTTTAACCAGTATTGCACTTACATCAATATAATCAGCACATCATATGCCATGTGTATTTAGATTTAGACAAATCTAGGCACTCAGACTAGTGCTAGAGCCATAGCAGAGTAAGTTTTACTTATTTTATTCATGTTTTTATTTATATCCTATGGTTAATGACATATGTAGAACTAGAGAATGAGTAGGGTTAATCAGATATTGGTTATATATTTCTCTGAAAGAAGTGTCTGTTGACACATTTGGCATTTTAATATTTAGAACAAGAATTAATAATGGTGATGTGGATATCAGCCTTAAAGTGACTAATTATTTTGTGTGGAATTCTATGTTTCTTAGCTCAAAATGTTTAACTATGGCTAGTTTTGTCTTAGATATATTCATCAGATCATTATATTGCATGTGTGCATACATGTTTATGCCAAATTCTTATGTATTTCTATTAATTTTGAATAAAATCGAAGTTATTCCCTATGCATATCGACTAATTCAATGGATGTACGCATTTGCTTTGCTGCCTAAGCCGTTTTTGGCGCATGCGCAGTCGGAACGGTGATCTCGTCTATTGATTTTGAGCTTCTGTCATTTTCTGAGATAAGGCTGATAGTTATATTCTACCTTACTTTAGGTTGAAGTAATTTTTATTTTAGATGGGTAACTCTTGAAATATTTGAAGTGTAAACGTACTAAATTAATTTCGACAAGCACGCCAAAACTCTTGACAGGTTCTATAAATTGGCTCGGTATTCCACTATATGTAGTGACACATTGAAAAGTTTGTGTATCTCTGAACAGTTGATGGTATTCAATTCTATGTCGTATTAAGATAAAAGTCTACATTAGATTAAATTAAAGTAGTTGTCAGAGAACTGCTAGATATATTCTTTATATATATACTGTCAACTATCTACTTCTAAAATCACTTGTTGGGCTCAGTATCTGAAATATCACACAAGAAGACACAATATTGTACTCACATGGTTTAATCCAAACTAAAGTTGACACAAGCACATGTTTAGATCTAAACTGGCGGGTGGTGGTGGTGAGAGAGAGTGTGCATCTGATGTCCACCCCTATTTATATTGGGTCATTAGTCATGTGACCTAGCTTTCTTGTACCCGGCACCCCTTTGCTTGCAGAGTGATGCATAAGGTAGCTATCGCATAGAAACCCTTTTTCTGTGCAATAGTACCTCTGTGGCGGAGTGGTTAGAGTGTCTGACTTTTTTCTAGGTCAGACTCCTAATCTGAGGGTCGGCGGTTCGATTCCCCGTGCCCCCAGCTCTGCCAATTTGGATTTCCACCGCTGTGTATAACTTACAGCGTCATCAAAGGCCGGTTGCTCTCATACCATGTCTATGTGGTGTGGGAGGTTAAAAATCCCTTGGGTCGGTAAAAGTGTAGGCTCGGGCTTTCTATCGACCAGCAGTGGAATGAGGAAGACCAGTCGTCTATGACTGAAATTTCCCCTGCTTAAACAACTAATGGACCAAAAAAAGATAATTACCCTGCAACCACATTAATAATATTTATTACCTCTATATCATTATATGCACATACAACATGCTTTTAGACTATTATTTAGCTACCCCAAAATTCCGAGATATTTTACAACATGTTTGATAAGGGTACAAGTATCTAAAGCCCCGTTCACACTGGCGAGTTAAGTCAGCTTAACTAATTCGCCTCCTTTAGTTCGACTCAAATTGGTCGTGTGGACGTGATGTTGGTGCGACTTAGGCATGAGCCGAATCACCAAGTTCGCTTCAAGTAAACCACGTCGCGAGGTAGTATAGATGAAGCGAACTACCTTAAGTCGGCCCACCTTGCCTGTGTGGACAGTAGCGGTTTACTTGAGGCGGATTAAGCATGTCACACTATATAATATAATTTGGTCTATGAACTGGCTAGAGGTGCACAGATATTTTTTTCATCATTTATTTTTAGGGTTTCACTGCCCAGCAGAAGTTTTGACCGTTCCAAAACAATACAACTCAGTTTATACATGTCTAGGTCGAACCCACACTCTCTCATGGTGACGTCGACGAACCGAAACTAGTTCGGCCTAAAGTTGTGCTGTGTGAACAGGGCTTAAGTCATATATGTAGAATAAAAACAAGATTACTCCTTTGGTTTTGAACATTTGATATTTTCATGCAGCTTTAGCATTTTATGGTATTTTTTTTGCGTCACTAATAGTTACTACAAGCTTTAAAGCCGTACTCCACGCAGACTTTGAAACTGGCTCTTACGGATAGGAGGGCTACTTGGGCCTTTGGCCCATATAACTAAGGGTCATGGACACCACTGACAACATAGTGGTCATTGCCGACATTATAGCCTCAATCATAGTCCCAACTAGATGAGGGATTCACCCTGTACTAGCAGTACACGGGTGAATATCAACCCTATATAAAAGCCGTCGAAAAAGCAGGGAAATGAAATGAGCGCCTAAATTCGGAATCTAAGAAGCAACACTTATTCTTTGTATATGTCTTCATATTTCCCCGCTACCTTTGAGTTGAAAAATATAATAAAACATATAGTTTAATAGAATTTAAAGGTGAAATCGATAGCGTTCTATCGCCGCCATACTGTCTTTTTGCATTCTCTCCTATTTCACCAACTCTGCTGATATAAGTACCCATTTTGATACTGGAGCCAGGCATTCTACTTCCTGTTCCATACTAAAGCCATTTTCTCCGGTATTTATACTACATTGTCATTCACCGGTGTACTACAAGTACAGGGTGAATCTGTTATCTAAGTCCCAACCAATGTCATATTGAACACCATTTAAGATTCTTCTATCAGATTTCTTTATGGTGAAAACAGACCCAAAAAAACACCAACAAAAACACATGCATTTATTTTTATTTATATAGATGTCGTTGAGTCAATTTCCTTTGATCAGCGTTGATGGCTCAACAACTATCAGCTAACTATGCCAGGCTACGGTATTCTAGAACTGTTTAGATTAATGCCATATTGGTAGTTTTCTGTGGGTTTTGTATCTATTCAGAAACCGGGCGCGGTGGCCTAATCGATAGAGCGCGGGCCTCGAATGCGAAAGGTCGGTAGTTCGGTTCCCAGTCGAATCAAACCAATGACCTTAAAATTGATACTTATCACTTCCCAGCCTGGCACTCGGCATTAAAACAATGTGCTCAATAATGTATCAACAAATGTAGGCTGATAGCAGAGTCATTGTTCTCAACCATCATTATTCCTCTTGTTGTTTACTTAGATCCAAATAATATAAAGCCAAACTTATTTGGTCTGGGTCATGGCACCTCTTCATTATGTGGGGCCCACTAACTTTAGAATCGGGATACGCCCCTGATATATATATATATATATATATATATATATATATATATATATATATATATATATTATATATATACGTATTTCCTTTCAAATATGTCGAAAGTTAACCTTTTATAAAACAGTTTATTTCAAACTAAATGCAAGTTGACAATGACCATCAACCTAATAGATTTCACTAATACAAAAAAACTGTCAGAAACCTCAAGCCATCGGACTATCCAACTTTATTCAATGAATGTAATAAAAAAGATGATCAACAACAAAAATAACCATAAACTGGCTAGCCCGGAGAGTTGTTGTATTTCTAGTACTACTAGCAGTAGTAGTAGTACTAGAAGTACTGCCATACCATGGCAGCTGTCTTACCAGGAGTTGACGGGATGTAGGGTGGCGCCACCTGGTGGTTTGTAGCGGAAGCAGTGTCAACTAGCCAGCTTACAAAACAATCATATCCTCGTGTAGCTGCGATAGTAGGATTGGTTGGTTATTCGAGTTTTACGTCCTGGCAACATCTAAGGTCATATCAGGATGGTTACCGACTTGTGACAGTGCGCACTCATTGTGACTTCATAGTGCTGTCCAACTGGGAGACCAGGCTGTGAGCACCATGCCCTGATATCCCACTCAGTCACATTATCCTGACACCGAGCAAACCAGTCCTTGCCATATCCTATTAATGCCAAGTGCCAGGCTGGGAAGCGACAAGTATAAATTTTAAAGTCATTGGTTTGACTCGACCAGGGTTCGAATCCCACGATCTACCAAAACGGGAGACGGATGCTCAACTCATTCAGCCTGGTTAGAAGTATCAACTAGCCAGCTTCAAAAATAGCCTTCCAGCCAAACCAAAACATTAGGCAGTAGTAATTATATTAATTTTATCAGCAGTCATCATCATCATCATGCTGTCGGTCGCGATGCGACGAAGACTGCTTTCATTACTTGACTGCCATTCTCCATTTAGCTCTCTGCTGTGAGAGTGATGTCCATGATTCTGTCTTAATGTCTCACAGCTTCAGATTTCTCTTGATCATTTCATGAAAGCTGCCTGCAAAAGTGTAGAAGTGCTGCTGTCTTTTGCAAGTTACCAGCGGCACTCTCTTGTGGAACAAATAGAGGTTTCACACCGCAAGAACATGTCCAGACAGGCGCAAAACTATTTGTCCCTGCAGTGGCTGGACGGGAGATGTTGGGAGTTCCATACATCAACCGCCCTTGATGCTGCCACGATAACATGGTTTTCTGTTCAGGGTTTGCTCGCTTAGCCTTCGGTTCTGTCAAGGCAGTGGTTTACAACTCTGCAGGGCAGGGGCGTCAAACTCCCTGAGGTATTGCAATACCTGCATACCATATTATTATCAGCAGTATAGGAGGGGGCTACAAATAATAATAAAGGAAGGCAAATGGATTGGCAACTTTATATTGACCAATGGCTCGGAATACCCAAAGACACTTCAAAGTGTCCCCCAAACCATAACCTCTCAAGTCAGCTGTCCACTAATAGTGTAGCCACTCTAATATCACTCACCATTCTCATAGCCATAGGCGTCTTCAAGTAAGCATAGATTGAATCGCTCGACCAGTCCCCCCTTACTCGGAGCTCCTCTAAGGACGCCCCACATAACGCAAGATACGTGCAGCCACCCCTCCTCAGCGAGTGCGACAAAATTTCTGATGGATCTAGACCAGCCCTTTCTGCAAAAAGTTTCAGCATCCCTTGGTAGATGCCGTATGTCAATGGACCCGACCTACCCCCATCTCCGGGAATCCGAAAAGCAGGTTCATGCTGCTCTGCTGGGATCTCGGCAAAATGCCGCTTCACCCAATATACTGCACATAGCGATAAATCCGGACAATTCGCCACCGGAATTTCTAGGGTACGTTGGCCAAACTGTATTGTTTTTGAACGAGTCACACAAACTATCATACCCCACACAAAAAATTTGAAATCAGCCCTCTTTAGCACGGCATCTGATAATGTCACTTGATACTTCCTTAATAGTGCCCTAAAACTTGTCAATACCGCTGCCCGCCAAGCCGTATGACCAACAGATCCTTTCAAATAACTGAACATCTTCCTAAGCATTGATGGCAGGAGGGGAGCTGCCCGATGTGGTGCATCCCCTTTTACCCTCCTCATCCCCTTTAGAGTAGTTTGAAGAGCAAAATCTTTATGATCAATAGGAGGCGAATCATTTCGACACAGAAAATAATTTAGACCACTCAAGTAATTAATTACTGAAGTATACTTCAACGATCGAGACAGCCAAGTAGCATACACTGCTACCTGATCCGATGAGCATGGCAAAGGAGTGAAATCACCCGAGAATTCTTCAATGAACTCCATATATTTCTTAATCTGAACATCTCTAGTCAATACTGAGTTTGGAGCGTAGAACTGTTGCTGGTAGACCCTCTGTTCTCTCCTCAAAACCGCCAGTCCTGAAACAAACGGAAGCACTATCAAAAAACTTACTACAGCACATACTCGATGCACCATCAGCAGTACAAAGCCTTTTTAGGGAACCCTCCTCATTTAGTCGACTCAATGCATCATAAATAACATTGTCCGCACTAGTAATATGGGTTGATGACACCATGAAATTGTATTGAACTGCCAGCAAAAAAAGGTGCCGAACATAGAACATCACCCCTTTCGACCTAGACCTCCCTGCGCCTAAGGCAGCCTGAACCGTAGCATTATCTGTCACTACTAATATCGCTTTATCCCTCCACCACTCCGCCCAGTGCACTGCTGCCGCATAACGACCATACATCTCCTTTATATTTATGTGCGCATCACACGACTTTGCTTCCGATGAGACCCAGTGGTGTCTGACGGCCAATTGCAAGCCAACTTTGTCTCGCTTCTCAAATGTCCCAACCATCCAGTCCCGTCCCTGCAATGCTCCAAAACCCCAAGTCGAAGCATCCGTATACACAGGATTAACCACAGCAAACTTCCCCAAAATCGCTGCCGTACCAATAATCCTCCGCACAAATGCTAGCCACCACTCAACATCTTCCCTAAATCCAGATCCAAGTCTAACCTTATAGAAGGGATGCTTCAATGTACCGATCGCATCATAGATGCGACGAGTAAAGGTCCTCCCACCCCTCACTACCTTTGCACAATGCGCCAGGAGCCCTCCCAAACGCTCCAGCTCACGTCTCGTAGCCCGTCTTCGACCCACAAAAGTCTCAAGTATCTTAACTAACTTGACTATCTTATCCTCCGGAAGTCACATCTCCAGCTTTACTGTGTCAATAATGATTCCAAGGAATCTGATCTCTGTCGTCGGCATTATTAATTTAGGAAAACTAATAAAAAAAAACAATCTTCTCAATAGTCTCACAAGTTTCAACTGATCTCATGCCGCTTCATCCGCAGTGGACGCTATCACACAGAAATCATCTAAGTAGTTAACGACCCTCTCCACCCCCTCTCGCAAAGCACATCTAACTACAAAATTCGAGATTTTCGAAAAAACATAAGGACTCGACGACAACCCCATACACAAACGGTTATCTTCCATAGCCGTATAATCACTTTATAAACGTATTTATAGGCCGGCGCAGGACCGATTCACCGCCGGGGGAGGCTCGCAGCAAAAGCGTAGTGCAGATCAATAGACCATTTCGTAATAATCCTGGTTAACATCCGAAGAAAAGCATAATGTATTTTACGCCTACCTATATTTGCATAATTCTTTATACGTCTTATCACGTAGAATATCGCCCTTTCTCGGTAAATGCCGCTCATTCTCATTAAATATAGGCTTTCCACGCAATATCTCTATCGCCATTCTCGGATACTGTGGCGAGAAATGGTCTACACCATAGGCTTAAAGTTTGATGGTCCGATGAAATATTTATTTTCCAAAACCAAAACATGTACAGTAAAACCTCTCTAAATCGACCAACCTTGGGACCGACTTTAAATGGTCCATTTAGGGAGGTGGTCGGCTTAGGGAGTCAGAATATGGTTACTATTGTATTGTTGTGACCCAGATAAAGCGATCGATATAAGGGAGTGGTCAATCTGTGGAGGTGGTCGGTTAGGGAGGTTTTACTGTATCTTCATTTGATTATATATATCCAGCTTATATATTGGTGCATTAACTAGTGATTTGGCACAGCATATATAGAATAATCAGTGAATTTACTACGTTTGGTGACCAGGCTATTTTTGATTTAGGTCATTCCACATCACGTGGTCATTGCGAGATGTCAATACCAGTCATACTCATAGCGAGAGGACTTTTAGCATGGTTCCCTGGCCTTTCCACAGAGGTCGCCACTATGCTCGTTTCATGTGGAGGCACTGAGCAGAAAACATCGGTACTGGAACCCAACTAGAGGACTTTTGGAAAGCTTGTCGAAAGTATTTTGGGTTCATTCGGCTGAAATTGCTTCAAAACTAGCCATTTTCTATAAAAATGACTCCGGACTAATGATTAGTAGGTCATAACGATCAATTTGATATATTTATCTAAAAAAATAATACAAGAATTCAAGCGCGATCGGACTGAGCAACTTTAAGCAGTAACAGTGCTATGTGTGCCTTCATCGTCATCATCAATCCCATTTCCATGACAGTAGTTGTGGCCCGACAGATGACTTTGTAACCATTTTTCTCCATTTTACCTTTTTCTCCACTGGCCCCTGGGTTCTTGCCGAACTCTAATGCTAGGTACACACCTACCGTTTTTCCGCACCCACCTACCGTATTCGATCTAAAATTGCCAAAAAGTCTTGAGGTGTGCACTCCCCTAGCACACCTACCGATTGCGATTCGCGACTTAAAACTCAATTTTAGGGCTAAAAGTGCTTCCTTTCGATTGCGATTCGCGATTCGCGATTCGAAAAATGAATCGGCCCGTTTTCAGTTTTAAGTGGGTCGGGTCGGGTCGCGAGTTTTAGTGCGCGAGTCATAAACGGTAGGTGTTTACCTAGCATAAGCCCGTCCATTTCCTGAAGTTGTCTTGCCACCTCTTCCTTTACCCGCCCTGTTTTCTATCTTCCTCCTTACACCGTGCCTTCCTTGCAAGATGGTTTTATCAAGATGGTTTTGGCCAGATCTGATAAAGAGGAAATATGACCATACCCTAAAATGCTCCAATAAAGGATAACTAAGCCACTATCTAAGGTGGGTTTGTAGGATTAAAACTAGATAGTTCTGGTGGTTTTGAATATTCAATATATTCTTTGCACTAAGTAGCTTAGAATAATTGGATCATCATCATTATTATGCTGTCGGTCCCGATGCGACAAAGACTGCTTTCATTACTTGACTGCCGCTCTCCATTTAGCTCTCTGCTGTGAGAGTTATGTCCATGAGTCGGTCTTAATGTCTCTCAGCTTCAGGTTTCTCTTGATGGTATCCTTGAACCGGAGAGGAGGGCGCCATCTCTTTCTGCAACCAGAAGACAGTTGAGAGTAGAGGATCTAAATAATTGGATATGACAACAAAAAGACACAGAAACAATAATTAAGACTACTACGACTACTCCAATTAGTGTGATGACTGCAACTACCGATATCATTTCAACGACTATTATATTATACTGTGACTAATACAACTATTATAACCACTATTATACTGTTGCATATGATATTACAGCTACTAATACAACTACTCCTACAACTACTAAATCTACTACACTACAACTACTACTACACCTTCTAGAACTCCGACTACAACTGGCACAACAATGTTACTACAACTACAGAAACTACAAAAACAACAACTACTACACCTGCTAAAACTAGTAGAACTAGTACAACTGCTACAACTGTTGCAACTGTTTCAACTACAACTACAACAACTGTAGCAACTGTTACAACTATTTCAACTACTACAGCTACGACTGCTGCTACAATTGTTACAACTGGTACAACTACTACAGCTGCTACGACTACTAATCTACAACTACCACTATAATAGGCACTATAATTACTACTATTACAACTACTACAACTGCTACAACTACGACAACTGCTACAACTACTACAGCTGCTACAACTACTAATCTACTACCACAACTATCATAGCTACTATAATTACTACCATTTCAACTAGTACGACTACTACAAAAACTACTACTACTAGTACTACGACTGCCACAACTACCATATCTATCACAACTATCACAACTACCACAAAAACCACAACTGCCACGACTTCTACAACAACTAACTCAAATTACTACTACAACTACTACAACTACATACCATTACGGTTTGTAAGTTATAAGTCTACATTTTCCGCCAATTGATCTTAAGCCGAACTACCTCAGCCACTTCACTGCCTCGTTCGGTGTGAAATCAATCCGCACCGGACTCACCACGCCACCTGGTGGTCCCGGTGCCAAGTTAACTACACCTAGCAGACGCTGCAGGTTCTAATTGGACGGCGTCGGTTAGATTTGCTTGTCACTCTTTAAGTGAATATTAGCTAGTAAGTTTGCCTCGGCCCAATGACCCTGCGTCCCCCTGAGTGGCTGCCCTTGAACAAAGACTTAATCCCCCAGGGTTAGCGTCCCATTCCGTCCTCTCATCCACCTCAACTCGACCCCGCCACCCCCTCCTCCCCGCACTTCTGCACCCCGACCCCGCTCCAGTCTCCACCTCGACATGGCATCAGTAATCCCTTCTCGGCGCAGAACTCTTCACACCAAAGCACACTTTACCCAAGCAAACACTCTGAGTCTGAGAGGTGGTCTGGTGTACTGGGAGAAACTGCCTGTGTGTGACGGCGGACGTGGGGGGTGAACCAGGACATTCTAGTTGTGTTTCTGGCTGTGGGTTGGTGAGTGTGGAGAGCTGGTTGTGTTTCTGGTTGTGAGTTGGTGAGTGTGAGGAGCTGGTTGAGTTGCTGGCTGTGGATTGGTGAGTGTGCAGAGCTGTTTGTGTTGCTGGTTGGTGAGTGTGCTGAGCTGGTTGTGTTGCTGGTTGGTGAGTGTGAGGAGCTGGTTGAGTTGCCGGTTGTGGGTTGGTGAGTGTGGACAGATGGTTGTGTTGCTGGTTGGTGAGTGTGAGGAGCTGGTTGAGTTGCTGGTTGAGGGTTGGTGAGTGTGAGGAGCTGGTTGATTTGATGGTTGAGGGTTGGTGAGTGTGAGGAGTTGGTTGTGTTGCTGGTTGAGGGTTGGTGATTTTGAGGAGCTGGTTGAGTTGCTGGTTGAAGGTTGGTGAGTGTGAGGAGCTGGTTGATTTGATGGTTGCGGGTTGGTGATTGTGAGGAGCTGGTTGATTTGCTGGTTGAGGGTTGGTGAGTGTGAGGAGCTGGTTGATTTGATGGTTGAGGGTTGGTGAGTGTGAGGAGTTGGTTGTGTTGCTGGTTGAGGGTTGGTGATTTTGAGGAGCTGGTTGAGTTGCTGGTTGAAGGTTGGTGAGTGTGAGGAGCTGGTTGATTTGATGGTTGAGGGTTGGTGAGTGTGAGGAGTTGGTTGTGTTGCTGGTTGAGGGTTGGTGAGTTTGAGGAGCTGGTTGAGTTGCTGCTTGAGGGTTAGTGAGGGTGAGGAGCTGATTGATTTGATGGTTGAGGGTTGATGAGTGTGAGGAGCAGGTTGATTTGCTAGTTGAGGGTTGGTAAGTGTGAGGAGCTGGTTGAGTTGCTGGTTGAGGGTTGGTGAGTGTGAGGAGCTGGTTGATTTGATGGTTGAGGGTTGGTGAGTGTGAGGAGCTGGTTGATTTGATGGTTGAGGGTTGGTGAGTGTGAGGAGCTGGTTGACTTGCTGGTTGAGGGTTGGTGAGTGTGAAGAGCTGGTTGTGTTTCTGGTTGAAGGTTGGTGAGTGTGAGGAGTTGGTTGTGTTGCTGGTTGAGGGTTGGTGAGTGTGAGGAGCTGGTTCTGTTGCTGGTTGAGGGTTGTTGAGTGTGAAGAAATGGTTGTGTTGCTGGTTGTGACTGGGCAGCGCCGGCTGGTGTCAGGTGTGTTCTGCAAACGGCTTTGTTTACTAGCCGCCTCTAATCCTTCTTCAAATTCCGTGCATTCCTTCTGTTGGACACTTTCTGTAGTCCCGGCAGGCAGCAGGTTGTCCCGGCATGCAGCAGGTTGTCCCGGCACGCAGCAGGTTGTCCCGGCATGCAGCAGGTTGTCCCGGCATGCAGCAGGATGTCCCGGCACGCAGCAGGTTGTCCCGGCACGCAGCAGGTTGTCCCGGCATTTAGCAGGTTGTTCTGGTTTCCAGCAGGTTATTGTTGGTTGTTGGTTGTTTGTTCGAGTTTTACGTCCTGGCAACATCTAAGGTCATATCAGGACGGTTACATACTTGTGACAGTGGGTGCTCATGGTGACTTTATAGTGCTGCACCAGTGGGAAACAGACCACCAGCAGCATGACCTGATATCCCACTCAGTCAAATTATCTTGATACTGAGCCAACCAGTCCTTGCCCTATCCTAGTAATGCCGAGTGCCTGGCTAGGATGCGACAAGTCTAAATTGTGTAAGTCATTAGTTTGACTCGACCGGGAATCGAACTCCCGATCTTCCGATCAGGAGGCCTGCCCTCCATCTATTCGACCACTGCATCCGGTCAAGAGATGGAACATTACATGATGAATTAATAGCGATACACATATTATGAGCAGGCAATATTTACAGTGAAAGATTTAGTACGAATAGTCAATATTAACAGTGAGAAACCTGTAACCAATAGTTAATATTTGTAGTGAGAAACTTATTAGGAATAGTCAATATTTATAATGAGGAACATTAGTAATAGTCAATATCAATAGTGATAAACCTATTAGGAATGGTCAATATTTAGAGTGAGAAAAATATTACTAATAGTCAATATCTATAGTGAGAAACCTATTAGGAATACTCAATATTTATAGTGAGAACCCTATTAGGAATAGTCAATATTTATAGTGAGAAACCTATTATGAATAGTCAATATTTATAGTAAGAAACATATTAGGAATAGTCAATATTTATAGTAAGAAACTTATTAGGAATAGTCTATATTTATAGTGAGAAACCTATTAGGAATAGTCAATATTTACTTCTTTTAAAAGCTTGATCAGCTCATCGGACTTTTGATCTTAGTTGAGGCAACTAAGGTTGTATTTACTTGTAAGGTTGTGGTGTTGTTCTCTGTGGCAGAGTGGTTAGAGTGTCTGACTTTTGTCTAGTTTGGACACCTAATCTGAAGGTTGGTGGTTCGATTCCCCATGCCAATTTGGATTTCCACCGCTGTGTATAACTTACAGCATCATCAAAGGCCAGTTGCTCTCATACCATGTCTATGTGGTGTGGGAGGTTAAAAATCCCTTGGGTCGGTAAAAGTGTGGTCTCGGGCTTTCTCTCGACAAACTATCTAATGGTGAAAACAAGTCTATTCAGACTTATCCATGATGGGCAGTATAATTCATCAAGAAAAAAAACAAGTATGATTGTTCGACGGCTGAAACTTGGAAGACCATTGCCCCGATACTGACGAATTTCATATTCAGAGGAATAAACAGAATTACCAAAGAACCAACCCCCCCACACCCACACCCAAAAAACAAAAAAAAAAAAAAAAAAAAAAAAAAAATGCCTAACTCCGGTGTTAGTTCCTTTCAGTTACTACCAAACCCTGCCACCTGTGGCGCCTGCTCCTACTAGTACTAGCGGCACCCGGTGGCACCTGGAAACACTACGCCATGGAGGACTCTGCCGGTGACCAGTGGCACTGGGCCCTACAACACTCAAGCAGCAGGGAACAAGCAGAGTTCTGTAAGCAGTTATTGCGCGATATGAAGCTTGTCGCTCGAGCTCTCACAGCATCTCAGGCCACGTAAAGGGGACATGAAGTGCTCGTGTGCCGGATCTAGGTCACAGAACCAGCAGAGCGTGTCGTACATCAGCATCTGCCCGTTTGGAGTGTGGTTCTTTGGGGTTTTACGCCGTAGCAACATATAAGGTTATATCAGGACGGGTGCACTCATTGTGACTTTATAGTGCTGTCCCACTGGGAGACCAGGCCAGCAGCACCGTGACCCAATTTCCCACTCAGTCATGTTATGCTGATACTGAGCTAATCAGTCCTTGCCATATTCTAAGAGTGCTGAGCATCAGGCTAGGTAGCGACAAGTATCAATTTTGTAAGTCATTGGTTTGACTCGGCTGGGATTCGAGCTCCTAACCTCCCGCACGGAAAGCATGCGCTCTGCCTATTCGACCACCGCGTCCGGTACCGGTTTGGTATGTCAGCCTCCTTTCTTTAAAATAAAAAGTAATGTTACTCAGACTTGGTTCTAGGTATCTAAATTAGATACGGGTGCACATATTGTGTTGTTTGACTCGTTATCCGAATATTATTTGGAAGGGAGTCCACCTGCATTGTCTGCTATTAACCTATATATATATATGCCTTTGTCTTGCTATATGATCAATTGAGTTAATTAATAGGCAGTGGCTACACGTACGTGACCGTATTCGTAGACTCGAAGTCTAGGCATGTGCGCGCATGCGCCGCCGTTCCTCACGTATCTTTAGCAGTGGCTACGCGTACGTGACTGTATTCATAGACTTGAAGTCTACCCGTACATGCACATGTGCCATTGTTCCTCACGTATCTTTAGCAGTGTCTATGCGTATGTAACCGTATTCGCATAAGAGTTAAGGCACAAATCTCCATAATTAAGCATTTTGAGATAGGAAACATACAATTTCAGTCACTTTACAGGCTGATGTGTACATCACCATTGATTAGCCAGAAGTAATTCTTGTTCTAAACATATTATTGTATTACATCCTGCCTGTCCATGTTTATGCCTCACGAGACAGATGTGTGTGCATCGCATGCACGTACGCGTAGACCTCGAGGCTACGAATACGGGCACGTATGCATAGACACTACATAATTAATATGTCTGCAGGCCAGTATGGACGATACGCGACTCAGTGTCATTATAATATCCTGATAAAAGACGATATACGACTGAGTGCCAATATTGTGTAACTTTGTACTTTGGGCCAGCAGGCTGACATGCGCACCGGTCGAGGTACTTCTTATGTTTGTAGTTACTTGCTTTGACAATTGCTCATTAAACTGGGCTGGAGCGCATTGGCTACCAGCTCAATGCTCCCAATACGGAGAGCTACCAACTCAAGGGGGGTCACATGCGCGCACGCACCCCCACTATCTGTCTCACTCGTGCAGAATCTTTACTTTAATAAACTGGACGGGCCTTTTAAGGAGGGTCCAGCCAGAGATACCTCAACCAAACTAATTGTATTGTCTTCTCACTTACGTAATAGATAAAATAATAAGCATTTGTTGCTGCATAGAAGCCAATTTAACAGAAACTGTTACTGCCAACGTTTATTCTACCAGTCTTTGACAAGTGCGCCAAAATTAATTTTGCACGTTTTCACTGAAAATATCCCAAAAGTTGAGCATTTAGAATATAAAAGTTATTTCAAACTGAAGTGAGGTCGATTATAATAATCAACCTAATTAATTCATCTAAACAAAAGTGACAGAAACTCAAAACCATTCGGACTATGCAACCTCAATGCATATATCTTTGCACAACACCACAGACAACGACACAGGTACAGACAATAACAAAAACGGAGGTTTCTTTGTGTATATTTGAAAATAATTTATTGACATAACTTTCTGTACACAACAACATTGTTAATTACCGCTGGGCGTCTACATGCGCTCAGTGCAGGTGGACGAGGCGGGCCTGACTTGGGCCGCAGATTCTACGTCTCAAGTCTAAGTCTAAGTGTACAAATAAATAATGCTACCCAAACAGCGCATTCAGCTGAACCCGCGCCAGGGTCAGTGTCCGGCTGACCCCAGCATCAGGGTCAGTGTCTGGCTGACTGCTGCTCCAGGGTCAGGATCCGGCTGATCCCAGCATTAGGGTCAGCGAGTGGCTGACCCCAGCATCAGGGTCAGCGTCCAGCTGACCCTAGCATCAGGGTCAGTGTCTGGCTGACCCCGTCATCTGGGCCAGTGTCCTGCTGACCCCAGCATCAGAGCCAGCATCGGGCTGACCCCCAGCGTCTGGCTGACCCCAGCGTCTGGCTGAACCCAGCGTCTGGCTGAACCCAGTGTTTGGCTGAACCCAGCATCAGACCCAGCATCTGGCCGACCTCCACATCAGAGCCAGCCTCTGGCTGACCTCCACGTCAAGGCCAGCGCCCGGTTGACCCCAGCGCCAGGGCCAGCGTCCTGGTGAGCCCCAGCATCAGGGCCAGCATCTGGCTTACTCCTGATCCAGGGTCAGTGTCTGGCTGACCCCAGCACAAGGGCCAGCGTCCGGTTGACCCCTGCGCCAGGGCCAGCGTCCTGGTGACCCCCCATCGTCAGAGCGGCACAACCCACCAGCATGGGACGCGGTGCACATCAGAGGGATACTTCCTCTGTCTGTACTTCCGGTACACATAATAGACCAGTTCCTAATTCCAACTGCGCATGCGCTGAAAACGGTGTCCAAAGCAAAACAAATGCACATGTCCATTGCTTTTACCTAGACGTGCAACATAAAACTTCTGTGTTTCAATAAAATCGAACAATTTGGCATAAACATGGATCCTCTAATGCAATATAATAATGTAATGCATATATTTAATAGACACCTATGCATAATTAAGCATATCGAGCTAACAAACATGAAATTCCCCACAAATCTGTCAGTCACTTTACTTGCCTTCAGCTGCTGTTCAGAGTTTCAGTTGAGGGCACATGCTCTACATTTTAACCTAGAGAAATACAATAATAGTCCATATTCCATGATTTCATGTCATGAACAATCATATACAGTAAAACCTCTCTAACCGACCACCTCCACAGATCGATCACTCCCCTATATCGACCGCTTTATTTGGGTCCCAGCAATACCATTGTAACCATATTCTAACTCTTTAAACCGACCACCTCCCTAAATGGACCACTTAAAGTTGGCCCCAAGGTAGGTTTATTTAGAGAGGTTTTACTGAATATATATATATTTTTTTAATTCTGTAGTTTACAAATGCTGTGGGACACTGACTCTGATCATAGCTTTAAATTTAGATTTGTCTCGATCTAAATGCAGATGGTGTAAGACATGCTGATTGCTTGCTGTGTGCATGCACTGCTAGATAACCTCTGTACACACCCTATATGTAATATACACTGTGTGCAATGCACATTGCTTATAACATGCCCACTGTCATGACTCGAGTCAAACCAATGACTTAAAAATTGATACTTGTCGCTTCCTAGCCAGGCGCTCGGCATTATTAGGTTAGGGACAGGACTAGTTGGCTCAGTGTTGGGATAATGTGACTGAGTGGGATATCCGGTAATGGTGCTCATGGCCTGGTCTCCCAGTGGGGCAGCACTATAAAGTCACCATGAGTGTGCACTGTCAAAAGTCAGTACCCGTCCTGATATGATCTTAGATGTTGCTAGGACATAAAAACCCAACAATCAACCAACCAAGTACAGTGTAACGTAAACTGTGGGTGGCACCCCTGTAGTTAAAGTTGCATAGTCCGATGGTTTTGAGTTTCTGACATTTTTCTGAGATAAGTATATTAAATTGTTCATTATAATCTACCTTACTTTGGTTTGAAGTAACATTTAATTGAAATGGCTACCTTTTGAGGTATTTGAAATTCAAACATGTCAACATAATTTTGGCAAGCACGCCAAAACTCTGATACCATAGGCTTCTGCAGTAACAGGTTCTAGTAAATCGACTTGGCGTTTCCTTCTATGTGGCAACAAATACTTAATAAGTGCATCAGTATCTAAGTTAGACATGTAGAATCAAATCTAGATAATGTTTTGATTTTGAAAATTTGATGTTTTTATCGGACTATGCAGCTTTAACACAGTTGTGTGTAATGTACACCACCGTGTAACATGGCATTACGTACTGGTACCTACCAGTGTACAATATGCACTAGTGGGTAATATATAGCCAAGTATTAAATTATATACATGCAAATTCATACCAGTGTATAGCATAAACCAAATTATGCTACACATCAGTATATAATATATATCATGCCCATGACCGGTATATACCACTATTTAATGCATGATATATATATATATATATGATGCATAAGCCATTATACGAGTATAATAAGCATATACCAGTTTATTGACTGCAAAAAAATTAAGATTATCTATTGCAATGTTTGGTTGCCTGCTCAATTTGACAAAACCAATATGGGACTAAATAATATCCATTACAATGTTTGGTGACCGACTTCTGGAACGGGAAAAGATCTCAGTCAATATTCACGGACCTCAAGCTCCATATTGGGCAATAACTGCTTATTATAATACGTACAGGGTATATATCAGTATATATTAAACTAGCTTTAACCTGTGCTAGACCAATATTGTGTTGAACTGTCATTAGATATAAATTCGCGATCTCTGACTATATTCAGAGACTGTGTATATATCTACATTCTCTGCTATATTACGTACTCATGCACGGTCCCATTTCAATATAGGGCTGCCATCTGGTTGAATCCATCTCTAACATTATGCTGTAAGCCATATCGGTGGCACTATCTAATGGCGGAGTTAACAACACTCGTGGTTACATGACTCAAAATGGAAGGCACTGTGGTTGAAGTGACCAAAGTTAGTAAAAACCATCTAAATTAATATGAAATGTGTATGGTATTGGTCGGCACACAAAACATGGCATTACTATTAACAACTCATACATGGCGAAGCATCAGTGCAGTACGATGATGTGCGTTGGCAGCGCCGATTAACAGAAGAGTATTGATCAGAACGACGCTAAATTTTAACCATTGTTTGGTATTATATATAAATACCGTGTATGATTTTCCTATGTAAATTAGATACCTCTGCTTGATATTTACCATAATATAGCAGATAAGTGGGTATGATAATGTACCAGTTTGTATTGTATAGTTCTGTATGGCAAATACCAGTCTACATCACATGTCTAACTAGATATGCAGGAATGATTTACCAGTGCACATTTTATACCTTTGCATGGTGTATCATAGTATATATTAGATACTCGGGAATTATATTTACAAGTGTATATTAGGTACACATGCATGATGTTTACCAATGTATATTAGGTACACATGCATGATGTTTACCAGTGTATATTAGGTACACATGCATTATGTTTACCAGTGTATATTAGGCACACATTTATGATGTTTACCAGTGTATATTAGGTACACATGCACGATGTTTACCAGTGTATATTAGGTACACATGCATGATGTTTACCAGTGTATATTAGGTACACATGCATGATGTTTACCAGTGTATATTAGGTACACACGTATGATGTTTACCAGTATATATTAGGTACACATGCATGATGTTTACCAGTGTATATTAGGTACACATGCATGATGCATACCAGTGTATATTAGGTACCCATGCATGATGTTTACCAGTGTATATTAGGTACACACATATGATGTTTACCAGTGTATATTAGGTACACATGCATGATGTTTACCAGTGTATATTAGGTACACATGCATGATGTATACCAGTGTATATTAGGTACACATGCATGATGTTTACCAGTGTATATTAGGTACACATGCATGATGTTTACCAGTGTATATTAGGTACACATGTATGATGTTTACCAGTATATATTAGGTAGACATGCATGATGTTTACCAGTGTATATTAGGTACACATGCATGATGTACACCAGTGTATATTAGGTACCCATGCATGATGTTTACCAGTGTATATTAGGTACACACGTATGATGTTTACCAGTGTATATTAGGTACACATGCATGATGTTTACCAGTGTATATTAGGTACACATGCATGATGTTTACCAGTGTATATTAGGTACACACGTATGATGTTTACCAGTATATATTAGGTACACATGCATGATGTTTACCAGTGTATATTAGGTACACATGCATGATGTATACCAGTGTATATTAGGTACCCATGCATGATGCTTACCAGTGTATATTAGGTGTATGATAATTACCGGTGTATATTAGGTTCACATGAGAATGATGTTTACCAGTGTATATTGGATACACGTCTATGATAATTACCGGTGTATATTATATAGCTGTATGTGGTATATACCAACATCTATTAGATACATGTGTACGATGTATGTTATATACAAGTCTGGAACATTAACTAGTGTATATTACAAACCTGTTTATGATATGAAGAGTTCAGGCGCAAAACCATGTAAATGCCAATCCAAAAATGTTATTAAAATAAAAGATTTTTACGTGAAGCTAATTTTAATTCTCACTAATTCCCACTTTTCTTGTGATGACATGTTTAAGAAGCAATGAACACAAATATAGGAATATAAAAAATGAACCTTTTGATTGTTTGACTCCAATGTTTATCTCAAGTTTTGGATTGGCGTTCACAGGAACTCGTCATATATACCAGTATATAATTGACACCAGTGCGTGATATACAGCACGGTGCAGTGCACGCCTGTGTGTGTTATATACCGGTATATAATGCATACCAGTGTATTGTACCTTCCAATGCATACTACACACAAAGGCATAATCAGATAATACCCGAATGGAGTTTGACAACAGTCGCCAACTTTCTGCCTACAAAGGTGTGCATGGCTTGTCATGATGGACTGTTCATCTTGTATCCATGAAGCAGACATGAGGAATGAACTGGAAGGCGTTTGCCCGGAGGCATAACAAAGTGCTTGTGTGTAATACAGACACACACATATATATATATATATATATATATATATATATATATACATATATGTACACGTATGTACATCACACACACACGGCCGTCTGGCTGAGTGGTCTGCGCATGCGTGTGGAACATGTTAAAACATGCCACATTGCCACTTCAAGGGCGCCATGCCTGTTCTCTTCCTCGCGCATGCGCGAGAATCGCGGAGGCATTTGTATCACGTGATGTCCGCATGGTTCACCATGTGACCAGGAGGGCACTGGGCAGTAACTATTCAGCTACATGTTTCCCTGTCAAATAAATAACTGTCTGAGCTGATAGTGAATAAAGCGATGCCAAGACTATGAGTATGACTGCTGAACTGTTCGAGGTAGCTTGACTGTTATATCCCAGACATGGTACAGGTTTAGGGTTAGGGTTAGGGTTAGGGCGCAAACATCGGCAACCATTGTTTTGGTAGCAAGGACGTCACAGGTGAGTGTGGGTTCTTTGGTCTAAGGTGGTCGCAAAGTGGTCGCAAGCTGTGGTGTGACTGGGGTATTAGCTCGAGGTTAGTTGGGAGACTGCATGCTGTGGATCGCCTTCAGTTGGCTTGATTGATTGATTGATTGTTTAATGATGTGTCGACAACAAGGGCCATATTCACAGTGAAGAGCTAGTGGTATTTATTCTGTCAGTCTTGTCGATAATATTCACACGGCTACCTTGAAATTTACATGAAATTCGGACATGTTTAGATCCATGTTAAATGGTAGCAAAAACCAGACCTGTGTCAGCGAGATTTTAAGCCCAAGTCACATCTACCCATACTAGCCTCAGATTTTAAGCTGGACCACCCCCGGACCATTCCCCCGGAATGTCCCGGAGAGGCCAGGATAAAATCGTTATTTTTGGTCATTTTTGCCTTGCTCTCACACTTACCCGGTCAAGCCACGGACAACCCCCGGACTACGTGGTGTAGCCATGGATTAGTTTCGGATCAGCCCCGGACAACCACAGACAATTCCAGGACGACCCCCGGACGACCTCCGGACGACCCCCGGACGACCTCCGGACGACCCCCGGACTACTCCCGGATAGCCTGGAGTATAAAACGACCCGGACTGCCCCGGACAAGACATGGACGACCCCCGGACAACACACGGACTACCCGGATGAGTCACGGATCACACACGGATGATGCTGGTTAATCCCAGATTGCAATATTCCTCGGATCGCCCCGGATGTTTTAAACATTTTAAAACATCTGGGGCAGATCTCGGACGAGGCCAGATCACCGAGGACCAGCCACGGATCACCAGGGATCACCAAGGACCAGCCACGATGAGCCATGGATGACGTGGATCGCCACGGACCATGCCGGATCACGGTTCGGGGCTCGTCCGGCCCCTGATCCGGGTAGGTGTGACCTAGGCTTAACTCGCAAACAAAATTAGCCAGAATTACAGGAGGTGATACAGTCCAGTTGTTTTAAGGAACGCTAGGATTTGTTTGTGTTTTACTTCGATAAAGAGGTCTCGCGTCCTATTTATATTAAAATAATGTTGATGCAAGGCCGTGAAATCGGAACATTCGAGCAGTGTTAGTGGATACTGACATGTGTTAGTGGGTACTTACATGTGTTAGTGGGTACTGACTGACATGTGTTAGTGGGTACTGGCTGACATGTGTTAGTTGGTACTGACATGTGTTAGTTGGTACTGACATGTGTTAGTTGGTACTGACATGTGTTAGTGAATACTGACATGTGTTAGTGGGTACTGACATGTGTTAGTGGGTACTGGCATGTGTTAGTGGATACTGACATGTGTTAGTGGGTACTGCCATGTGTTAGTGGGTACTGACATGCGTTAGTGGGTACTGACATGTGTTAGTGGGTACTTACATGTGTTAGTGGGTACTGACATGTGCTGGTGGGTACTGACATCTGTTAGTGGGTACTGACGTGTGTTAGTGGGTACTGACATGTGTTAGTGGGTACTTACATGTGTTAGTGGGTACTGACATGTGCTGGTGGGTACTGACATATGTTAGTGGGTACTGACATGTGTTAGTGGGTACTGACGTGTGTTAGTGGGTACTTACATGTGTTAGTGGGTACTGACTGACATGTGTTAGTGGGTACTGACTGACATGTGGTAGTGGGTACTGACATGTGTTAGTGGGTACTGACATGTGTGGGTGGGTACTGACATGTGTTAGTGGGTACTTACATGTGCTAGTGGGTACTGACTGACATGTGTTAGTGGGTACGGACATGTGTTAGTGGGTACTGACATGTGCTAGTGGGTACTGACTGTGTTAGTGGGTACTGACGTGTGCTAGTGGGTACTGACATGTGTTAGTGGATACTGACATGTGTTAGTGGGTACTGACATGCGTTAATGGGTACTGACACCCATTACTTTTAGGAGTAGTTCTCCATTGACTACAAATCAGTTGATGCTGCTGCAGTATGACACCCAAGACATATAGGTGTGTTTTATCTGACATGACCTGTATGATGACCTATATGACCTTCACCCTCGTTGTTACTCGTTCCCCCAGGGGGCGACTCAGCACCCGTCTGCCGCCCCACGTCTTACCGGATGCGTCTCTTTGGTTGAAGCAGAGCATGGCCGTGTAAAAGCACCAGACGCGTTGCGTGGGAACATCAACAACTAGGGACGTTGAGCAGACGGGACGTTGAGCGGCCGTCTCCCATTTGGATAAATCGTGGAATTCTTACCCACGGATTTAAACCCTGGTCGAGTCAAACCAATGACTTAGCAATTTATACTTGTCGCTTCCTAGCCGGGCGCTCGGCATTATTAGGATAGGGCAAGGACTGATTGGTTCTGTGTCAGGATAATGTGACTGAGTGGGATATCAGGTCATGGTACTGGCGGCCTGGTCTTCCAGTGGGGTAGAACTAAAAAGTGGCCATATGAGTGCACACTGTCACAAGTTGGTACCTGTTCTGATATGACCTTAGATGTTGATAGGATGTAAAACTCCAACAACAACATCAAACAAGGCATGTGCAAGAACACAATATGTAAAAGATGGAATGTAACTGATAATGACCGGTTAATTCCATGACTTATTATTTGTGCATCAGTGTTTATAGTTGCATAGTCTGATGGTTTTGAGTTTCTGTCATGTTCTGAGATAAATATAGTAGGGTGATCGCTATAATCTATCTTACACTGCCCAGGAAGCGACCGAGAAAACAACAATCCAGAAGTGTATTATGGGTTCAGCTTAAGTTAAAGCTGCATAGTCTGATGAAATATCAAATTTTCAAAACCAAACAAATTATCTAGATTTGATTTTACATATCTAACTTAGATACTGATGCACTTATTAAGCATTTGTTTTCTGCGTAGAAGGCAATAATGAGTCAATTTAACAGAACCTGTTACAGCAGAAGTCTATGGTGTCAGAGTTTTGGCAAGCTTGCCAAAACTAATTTTCCATGTTTGCACTCAAAATATCTCAAAAGCTTACCATTTAAAATAAAAGTAACTTTGAACTAATGCAAAGTAGATACTAGTGATCGATCTAATATATTTATCTCAGAAAAAATACAGAAATTCAAAACCATCGGACTATGCAACTTTAAATACACCCGATGTAATTTTGTTTCAAAATGACTAACGTCAGAAATCGTTGAAGTGTAAACATGCTAAATTTATTTGGACATGTTTATCTAAACTCTGACCCCATAAGCTTCAGCAGTAACAGGTTCTATTAAATTGACTTAGTATTCCCTGCTATGTAGCAACAAATACTTAATAAGTGCACTGGCATGTAAGTTTTGATTTGTAGGTTAAAATATAGATAGGTGATTTGCTTTAAAAGATTGTATGCTTTTATCGGACTATTGAACTTTAAACCGATGTGTATATTTCACCAGCCTCCAGTTGTGCTTGTTCGCCGCGGTCATTACCAAAAATCTCACCAGTTGACACCAACACAGTACAGTATAACCAGGTTACACAGAACTTGAAGGGACCTTAGAAATTTGTTTGGATTAACCGATCATTGGTTTAACTGAGCTTTGGCTTCGACTTTGACTTGGCTTTGGTGGGGTGGTGGTGGTGGGTGGTCTGTGGTGGTGGTGGTGGTGGTTGTGGTGGAGGTGGTGGTGGTGGTGGGTGGTGTGTGGTGGTGGTAGTGGAGGTGGTGGTGGTGGTGGGTGGTGTGTGGTGGTGGTGGAGGTGGTGGTGGTGGTGGGTGGTGTGTGGTGGTGGTGGAGGTGGTACTGGTGGGTGGTGGTGGTACTGGAGGTTGTGGTAGTGCTGGTGGTGGTGTTGATGGTGGTGGTGGTGGTGGAGGTGGTGGTGGTGGAGGTGGTGGTGGAGGTCGAGGTGGTGGTGGTGGTGGAGGTGGTGGTGGTGGAGGAGGTGGTGGTGGTTGAGGTGGTGGTGGTGGTGGAGGTGGTGGAGGTGGAGGTGGTGGTGGTGTGGTGGTGGTGGATGGTGGTGGTGTTAATGGCTACACGTGGTGGTATCTTTTTATGGGTCCCAACGATCGCGTTATAATTTTGTTTGGATTAACCGATAATTTGGATTAACAGACTTTAGCTTAACCAACTTTTTATATGATAAATGGTAGATCAATCAAATCAAGGCACTTACAGTAAATAATAAGGAACACCTTTCATGGTCTCAATGCGTTTAAATTTTGTTGGACTTGATACAGTTACATTGCTGTATTCTGACAAAACTTCTAGGTTAGGCTCTATTTATTTATTTATTTATTTATTTTAATGATTTATGACTAGTAAGCAAGACACAGAGATGATTATAACCGATTATATATGGGTCGGTCTCAGAAGTTGTGAACCACTTTTGTGACATGGAAACCAAAGGTTTAAAACATCCAAATAATAGCAGAAAGCATTCCAGATAATAGCAACATCAATATTCATATGAAGGTTTATATATTGTGCAAATGTCAGATTTGAAATTTCTTTTTCACTTTTGGACCTTTATCTTATATTAATTGAGAAAACCATTAAAATTACCGTGTAACATCCACCCATGACAACATTTTAACACACATCCATAACATCATTTTAACCCGCAAAGCAAATTCAAACTAGATTTGATTGATTACAGTTAAACAAAAAATATTGTCTCTTACTAAACCAAAAAGATGAAAAACACGTTTGAGTAGATGGATGCATGGTGACGATATGCACATTTTCATATTTTCACTTTAGCACAAAATGATATAACCATATTTTGGATACATTTTGTGGGATAAATTAAATACATGTAGTATTGCTAACATTCTTAATACACCGAGTCAACAACAAACTATTTGACTTACTATCCTCCAAAAAGAAGGCAAAATCATTAACAATGTAGCATGGAAACCAAATATGTTGTACAGATTTTCTGAGAACGCCTCATTATATATAACATGAACGCATGTCGCATGTAATATGTGGAATGACAAATAACATCAAATTTTAACTTGATATTGTCATCCAAGTTTCTTAATGATTATTTTGTAACTGTTTCCGGTTCGCAGGGACATTTTCCAGCTGCATCTCCCCTGGTGCACACGGCTCTGATCTAGTTGAATAATTTAATAAATAAACCCACTCACGCTGCTATGTACAAGGGCGCGGTTCTATTCCTTCCTTCTCAGCGAATCATCTAACATACAGATCACAACAACCTACAAGTCAAACCAATGACGAACAAATTGATACTTGTCGCTTCCTATTCAGGTGCTCGGGATTAATAGAATTGGCCAAGGAGTGGTTAGCTCAGTGTCAGGATAATGTGACTGAGTGGGATATTAGTTCATGGTACTGGTGGTCTGGTCTCCCAGTGGAGCAGCAGTGCTATAAAAGCACCATGAGTGTGTACTGTCACAAGTCAGTACCTATCCTGATATTACCTTACATGTTGCCAGGATGTAAAACTCCAACAACCGACCGACCATCAACCTACAAGCGTGAGGCTTAGAGCAGAGTAATAGCCCTGTCACATTACAACGTTTCTCTCCAACGCGCGTCGACGTGTGTCACTTTTGGGCGAAACGACGGGACACGTCGGGAAGCATTACGCTCGCGCGTTGGTCGAGCGTCACTACATGTCAGTACACTTTGAGTGACAGTGACGGTCGCACCCACACGTTGGCATGCGTTGGTGTGCGTTGAAGGTTTTGTGCTTACTTGCTCAAAACTTTCGACGTGCGCCGACGCATGCCAACATCTGGGTGCGACCGTTGGCCACACGCTACTAACACGCTTTGCTGACGTCGAACTTCCGCCGAAAAGTTGGACGTGTCTCGACGTGTACAATGTATTTTGCGCGTTGGCGGTGCGCCGGCGAGAAGCGTCGTAATGTGACAGCCCCATGACGATTGGTTAACAGGTACATGGTGATTAATTCACAACAAGTTTGAATTAGTAGACATTGTGCCACGATGAACGCCAGTGGCGCAACCTGGAGTCCACTTGGCATTCTCATTTTTATTTACACTACCAAGTAATAACTGAATTCACTCTTCCCCCCGCCCCCCAGACACCTTTCTTTTGTCCACCAATCCGGCCCACCTCGCCTCTGATCCTGTATTTGCTTATTATATAAAGGTAAGTGCACTTTCTACTTTCCCAGCTTGACTGGCTGGCTTAGTGTCAGGATAATGTGACTGAGTGGGATATCAGGTCATGGTGCTGGTGGCCTGGTCTCCCATTCGGGCAGCACTATAAAGTGTGCGCTGTCACATGAGTGTGCGCTGTCACATGTCGGTACCCGTCCTCATATGACCTTAGATGTTGCCAGGACGCACAATTCCAACAACCAATCAACTGACCAACTTTCATAGCGACCCCGGTATTTTTTATTTAATTTAAAGAGAAAAAAACAACATTTAAATACTATTCAAGTTCATCGTCACAACAATTCATATTATCTAACTTTATCACAGAGAAATGAACACATCCTGGCTCATTATTACACCCCCAGAGTCTGTCCTGTCGGCCGGAAAAGGCGATGCCCCAGGGAAGTAGGTCACACTGCACCGGTGAGAGAACTGTGCAGCAGTTGAGCTCCCTGCACAGTGAGCTTACTGCACAGTTTAGTGAACGAGGCAGCAGCTTAGCAAAATGTGCAGCAAATTGCATAGCGATGTGCACAGCGTAGCAAGCTGTTTGCTTAGCAAGCGGTGCAGCTTAGCAAGCGATGTGGCTCAGCTAACTGTGCGGCTTGGAGGGCTTTGCTCATTGAGCTGCTCTGGTAGTTACACGGAAGCACTTGAGCTGCTCTCCTGGTGCTCACAGCCGGCTCCTGTATGTCCTTAACACCCCAGCCTGCCAGCAACCAGCGGGAAGCCATACTCCCAGGAAGACACAGTCAGCATTGCACATGAAGCCACAATGTACTCTGCCCCAGGTAGCCAGCAGTTCAGATACGCGAGATGCCCAGACACGCAGTTCAAGGGAAGCCACAGTTTGCGCAAGCCTGGAAGCCATAATCTACGCTAACCAGGAAGAGATAATCCAGGCTGAACAGGAAGCCAATGTGTGTAGCGTCCGGGAAGCCATGTCTAGGTTATCCAGTAAGCCACAGTGCGCAGTTCCCAGGAAGCCATAATCCATGGTGCCCAGAACCACACAGTGCGAAGCGTCTGGGAAGCCATAATCCAGACTACCCAGGAAGCCATAGTCCACACTGCCCAGGAAGCCATAATCCAGGCTAACCATAAAGCCACTGTGCGCTGTGCCCAGGAAGCCACAATTTGCCCTAGCCTTGAAGCAATAGTCCAGGCTAGCCAGGAAGTCATAATGCAGGACCGCGTTCAGGGTCCATCTCGGAGGCGCCTCGGTGACGTCTCGGCGATGCTTTTTGGCCTATTTCCTTCAGAGTGCGTCTCAGCGACGTCTCGGAGACGCCTCCCTTTTCATTCTGGAGCTGAAAGGCGCCTCGAAAATGGCCGCTGCATTCAGTGGTTTCAGCCAATGGCAGCGCAGCTTTTCCATTGCAAATGTCCGCCGCCTATGGGGGTGGCCATTTTCAAGACCACCAACTGCTTTTGCCGTTCAGACTAGCGTGACGTCACGGCCATCTCCGAGGCACCTCCGAGATGGAGCCTGAACACGCCCAGGCTACCCAGAACACCACTGTGCCCAGGAAGCCACAATTTGCCCTAGCCTTGAAGCAATAGTCCAGGCTAGCCAGGAAGTCATAATCCAGGCTAACCAGGAAACCACTCTGTGCAGTTCCAAGGAAGCCACAATTTGCACTACCCAGGAAGCCAGAGTCCATGCTGCCCAGGAAGCCACAATCCATGTTACACAGGACCACAACAGTCCGCGCTGCCCTGGAAAACCACCCAGGAACCCATCACAGTCCAAAAGTCACTTATTGGTTCCGTTTAAACACATCCGATTTGAACCCAACGAAGTTCTATTCTTAAAGTATGTAGCACCACACAGACACAGGCTCCCTCCACACACGACGGCCGTGGCCTCCCCCACCCCCTCACTTCCCAGCTCCCCTCAGAGTCTGCGCACTGCTGCTTCCAGACCGGCGCCATATTGGCGGCGCACGACTTCCAAAACCGCGAAGACCACGTGATCACATGTCCACCTGACCCACTACAGACCACGCGGGTCACGAGTGGCTCAGTGAGAGCCACTGCAGTGTGAAGCCGAAAGCTACACACGATGACATCATTCATCACCTGTTGATGCTATGCAAGATGGTGGCCCCCAGCGCGAGCCACCATTGATGAGCGCGCAGCCTCAGCCGCAGCCCCGCGCCCGAGGCCGGCAGCGCGGGGCGGGTGGCCGTCGAGGCGCCGGCCTGCCGCAGCCGGGTGTCCCGGGCGCGGTGTGACGGGCGGGGCCGGGCTGACCGCGGCATGGGGCCGACCCGGTGCAGGCGGCAGTCTGGCCGGTACTTGAAGCGCAGGTAGTAGGGGTCCTGGAACGCGCGCCACATGAGGCCGCTGATGACGTCACCACCCTCCTGTCCGCAGCCTTCTATGAAGACCCGCTCGTAGCAGTTGCGCAGCTGGTCGAGCACCCTGCGGAGAAAGGGAAGGGAAGCGGAGGGAGCGGCGTCAGTTTGGTACGAATATGGAGGCGAGGAAGAGAGTTTGGTTACATGGGAGGAGAGAGGCTGTTTGGTACAACTACAAGCATGGAGGGGAATTGGGAGTTTGGTACATAGAGGGACATAGACAGTTTGGTCCAAGCATGGAGGGACAGAGACAGTTTGGTACAAGCATGGAGGGGAGGAGGAGAGTTTGGTACAAACATGGAGGGACAGAGACAGTTTGGTACAAGCATGGAACCTGGAGAGACAGAGATAGTTTGATACGTGGGAGGACAGAAATAGTTTCGTACATGGAGGGATAGAGATAGTTAGAAACATGGGAGGACATAGATAGTTTCGTACATAAAAGGACAGAATGGCATCATTTTGATGCCTCTACCATTGGCAATAGGTAAGTCTATTGCACAGTAGGTATATTCTACATTTTGAAATTACCTCGTGATCAATGCCACGATCACGTGACTGCGGGGCTATATATAGCGCCTTGTGAAGAAACCAAAGCAGACAACGGAAGAGATTGGAATGGAATGGACATCGCCTGGAATTCGGCAAGTGCCAGAGGGTAGTCGAGAACAGGGAAAACTGGAGCAAACTGGTTGCAACATCATCTGTGGTGCCCTAACGACCCTTGCGGTTAAAGGATTGATGATGATGATGAACTGCGGTTACCTGTTGAGATGTCGCGTGGCATTGTGTTGCGGGTGGCAATAAAAGTCAGTTGCCTTGATCCCGTTTAACAGCGGCTTCAGCGTCTTCCACGTGTTGTCGCACCACTTGAACGACTCGTTCCGCAGCACCTGGCGGTAGCAGGTCACGTGGTTCATGTACTCTGCAAAGAAAGCGCGCGGTGGTTAGTTAGGAAATAGCACGAAGGGTGGCGCCACCGGACGTGCGGGCTCAGGACGCCCGACGCGGGTCTGAACAGAACATTACTGAATACAGGATTAAACAGGATTAAACAGGATTAAACAGGATTAAACAGTATACGATTCATCGGTTCCTGGGACACCAACATTGGAGGCTACCCAGTCACTAGTCAGACCATGCTATAATGAGATATATATAACAGATTTGCGGTCTGGAACTGCGAAGTCTACGATTGTGAGGTCCATGATTGTGCGGATCAGGTCTGTAAAGTTTGTGATTGTAATGTCTGTGAATGTGAAGTCTAGGACTGTGAGTTCTGTGACTGTGGATTCCATGACTGTGAATTATGTGACTGTGAGGTATGTGACTGTGAATTGTATGACTGTGAGGTATCTAACTGTAAGGTCTATGACTGTGTGGTCTAGTACTGTGAGGATCATAACAGCGAGGTCGGTGATTGTGAGGTCTGTGACTGTGTGGACTGGGGATTCCCGGACTGCGCGTCCTATTGTAATCTATTGTAATCCAGTGAGGTCCGTGACGGTGAGGTCTGTGACTGTGTGGACTGGTGATTCCCGGACTGCGAGTCCTACTGTAATCTATTGTAATCCTGTGAGGTCCGTGACTGTGAGGTATGTGACTGTGTGGACCGGGGAGTCCTGGACTGTGAGTCCTATTGTGATCTATTGTAATCCTGTGAGGTCCGTGACTGTGAGGTCTGTGACTGTGTGGACCGGGGAGTCTCGGACTGTGAGTCCTATTGTAATCTATTGTAATCCTGTGAGGTATGTGACTGTGAGGACTGTGACTGTGTGGACTGGGGATTCCCAGACTGCGCGTCCTATTGTAATCTATTGTAATCCTGTGAGGTCCGTGACTGTGAGGTCTGTGACTGTGAGGTCTGTGACTGTGTGGTCCGGGGAGTCCCGCACTGTGAGTCCTATTGTAAGCTATTGTAATCATGTGAGGTCTGTGACTGTGAGGTCTGTGACTGTGTGGACTGGGGATTCCCGGACTGCGAGTCCTATTGTGATCTATTGTAATCCTGTAAGGTCCATGACTGTGAGGTCTGTGACTGTGTGGACCGGGGAGTCCCGGACTGCGAGTCCTATTGTAATCTATTGTAACACTGTGAGGTCCGTGACTGTGAGGTCTGTGACTGTGTGGACCGGGGAGTCCAGCACTGTGAGTCCTATTGTAATCTATTGTAATCCTGTGAGGTCCATGACTGTGAGGTCTGTGACTGTGTGGACCGGGGAGTCCAGCACTGTGAGTCCTATTGTGATCTATTGTAATCCTGTGAGGTCCGTGACTGTGAGGTCTGTGACTGTGTGGACTGGGGAGTCCTGGACTGTGAGTCCTATTGTAATCTATTGTAATCCTGTAAGGTCCATGACTGTGAGGTCTGTGACTGTGTGGACCGGGGAGTCCTGCACTGTGAGTCCTATTGTAAGCTATTGTAATCCTGTGAGGTCCGTGACTGTGAGGTCTGTGACTGTGTGGACGTGAGGTCTGTGACTGTGTGGACCGGGGAGCCGCACTGTGATATTTTTTCTTGAGCCGTGAGGTCTGTGACTGTGTGGACCGGGGAGTCCTGGACTGTGAGTCCTATTGTAATCTATTGTAATCCTGTGAGGTCCGTGACTGTGAGGTCTGTGACTGTGTGGACCGGGGAGTCCCATACTGTGAGTCCTATTGTAATCTATTGTAATCCTGTGAGGTCCATGACTGTGAGGTCTGTGACTGTGTGGACCGGGGAGTCCCAGACTGTGAGTCCTATTGTAATCTATTGAATCCGACTGTGAGTCCTATTGTAATCCATTGTAATCCTGTGAGGTCTGTGACTGTGAGGTCTGTGACTGTGTGGACCGGGGAGTCTCGGACTGTGAGTCCTATGCCTGTGAGTTCCGATCCTTTAAGGTATGGGGAGTCGCCTATTGTGAGGTCTGTGACTGTGAGGTCTGTGACTGTGAGGTCTGTGACTGTGAAGTCTGTGACTGTAAGGTCTATTACTGTTAGGTCTACGACTATGAGGTCTGTTACTGCGACGTCTGTGAATGTGAAGTCTGTGGATGTGAGGTATGTGACTGTTAGGTCCGTGACTGCATGGAATGTGAGGTCTGTGCCTGTGAGTCCTATGCCTGTGAGGTCTGTGACTGTGAGGTCTGTGACTGAGGTATGTGACTGAGTTATGTGATGGAGGTATGTGACTGTGAGGTCTGTGCCTGTGAGGTCTGTGACTGTGAGGTCCGTGGCTGTGAGGTCCGTGACTGTGAGGTCTGTGACTGTGAGGTCAATGACTGTGAGGTATGTGACTGTCGCGGACTGTGACGTCAGTGGCTGTGAGGTCTGTGACTGTGAGGTATGTGGGCGGCAGGCAGGCCGGGTCGCCCCGGGACCTTCCCACGGTGCTTGAGGGCGCCGCGCAATAAAGTGATATTAACAACATTAGTGTCGACGTCCTGATCTATCTGCAGCCCGCTCCTGCCCCCTCCCCCTCCCTCCCCACGCCCCCTGCCCCCACATCCTCCCCCAGCACCGCGCTGTCCACCACCAGTTCCGCTTTATCAATCAGACCCACAGCGCGGCCCAAAAGTAGACCCAACCAACTGGTGTTTTGACAGATCGAAACGGAGACAAGAACGTCCGGTTTGTGTCCAGGACACCAGATGGGAGGGGGCGGTGACCGAGGGAGGGGGGACGGGGGAGTATGGGACCGGGAGGGGGTAGCTCGGCACCGGGGGAAGGAGCCG